>OZ005660.1:107469572-107767572 GCA_963930645.1 Salticus scenicus
CACACAGTTTCTCCACTAGATGCTGTTCAGATTTTGGGTCATTGTTTTGTTTGTCTTATTTAGAGGTCAAATGGTTAGTGCTCTGGCTAGAGGTTTGCATGGGCAAGGTCCGATTTTCTCCATTTGAGTTTGGCCTTAATATTTTTTCCTGTCTTCGGGTTTGGGCTTCATTTTTTTTTTAACACGCTTTTATTAGCTTCACCAGTATGTATATTTGTAACTGCTCTGGGAGCAAACAAAAAATCTATATTGTAAAAAAAGACTTTTCCTACGTGAACGCTGTGGCTGTGAGGTAAAGTTCCGGACTACGAACCTAAAAGTCTAACGTTCAAGCCCAGTCAGAGGAGATTTTTTAAAAATGGTTTTTGTTTAATTCTAAATTATTTTATAATCACCCTGTAATATGGTGTGTCAGTCACACAATTTTTTCTTACCCTGCATTTTAATACTATAAAGATAGATATTTTGTGGTTTTTAGTTCACATTTCAATAAAAGCGTGTTCTTTAATTTTTTAAAAGTATAATTTTATTTTCTGTATACTTGAGCTGGGCATGGATTACATTTTGTGCGGGCCGAATCACCCCAGAAAATTTTCACTTTTTTTTTTTAATTAGTGAAGGTGAATGATAAAAAGTTTCTATTTTTATTTATTTTGCATAATTTTATATTCTAGTATGTCACGTGAAATTTTGTTTTGTTGAAAAGCATTTATAACTCCAACTTGATTGTCTGCCCCTATGGTTTTTCTCACTCTACTACAGCAATTAACTACAGCAAATTGCTGTTTATATGTAATTGGCTATGTCTAGAGATCAACAGTTTTGATTATCGATATTTTATTGCTTAGATATATAAGACTTCTGAAAAGAATGATATTAAAAAATTCTTGCATAGAAATGTATGCAATAGCATTTTATTTATTTTTATTTTTTTTTTAAATCAGGTCAGGCTGGACTAGACATTGCAAGAAAAGAAACGGGCTGAGTTGGGCCCGGGGAGAATTTTCGGTTATCATGCTGGTCCAGGTTGAGTAAGCAAAGCTTTTGCACTTGTTTGGGCCTTAAAATTCATCCCGTACAGACTTTTAGCTCAGGCTTTGTTGCCAGGTGCCAGATTTAAATCTTGATTCAGACATGGATGTTCATAGGTTCAGAATAGAATTCACTTTCAGCTGTAAGTCCAATCCAATTAGTTTTAATATCTAAAGAATGACCAAAGAGTGATAAACCAAACTTAGAAACCCAAACCCATGATTTTATTTGCATTCCTCAGATACAGATTGAAATGCTGTAAAGAGTCTGTTGTGGACACCGCATGACTGTCTTTCACACTCTTTAAAATATTATTATAAAAATATTGACATTTTTGTCTGTGGTAAGTGGTTTGTAAACAGGGTTTAACCTGGCAAAAAAGTTTCTTTAGCATTTTAGCTAAAATGTATAAGCAGTATTTTAACTTTTTCGAAAATTAATTCTTTGAATAGAATTGATTTCTTTTTCTTAATTTGGTTATCCTCAATTTTGTTTTCTGTTTGCTTTGTTCACTGACGATTTTAACCAAGCATATATTGTGATTTAAGAAAAATGAATAAGCAAAATTTTGTTTTGATTTCAACAAACGCAATACTAGCACTGATAATACATCTATGAAGCAAATTCTTAATTATGTTTTTAAATATTTTTGCATTTAAATTCAACCATTAAAAGTTGAAATTAAATCTGAATATACTAAATAGATAATGATTCCTAATATTTTTAGTGATTTTGTAATTTCTGTGCACGAATATTTGCATAAAAACTAGAGGTAGTTATATAAAGATATTTTATGAAGTAATCTAGTTTTAGCTTTTTAGCGAAATTCTTACTGACATAGTTTAGCAAAATACAATATCTTTTAGCAAAATGCTAAAAAAAAACTAATGGCAGTTCAAACCCTGTTTGTAAATAAGCAGGCTGGTTACTGTCAAGGAATATTCTTCAAATAGACAGTAAAACTCTTACTCGAATCACAAAAATTATGGTAATAGGATTATATAAATGACTGAGTATGGATATCGCTTGTTCAGGAATAGTATGCCACAACTTATTACAGAATATCTCATTGGAAAATGCACAGTTCACAATGCGTTACTGACCTGAATAATGATGTAGTGACAGTGCTTTTCTGTTAGCTGGGTGCAAGTGATTTGTTGGAGCCTCTTAGTCTGATATATCTGTATATATTTTAGATATAGTTTATGCTTGCTATATTTTCATATATTTTAGATATATGTTATATCATATGTATCCTAGTTCTTATTTTGCTATGTCCTTAGTTTGCTTACTAACAACTTGCTATACCCTATATCGATTTGTTGGTGGCTCTTAGTTTGCTATATCCTGACTCTTAATTTGCCCCCCCCCCCCCCCCAAGAAAAAAAAATGGTTTGAGTTTTCTACTGTGTTGGCAATATTAGCGCCATGTTTGATGATTGTTTGTTTGCACCAATGAGATATATAAATTAGAGTGCTGTTTCAATGGATGATTCATCTTTCAGTGGTTCAAGATGAATCACGTGACATGCTCCAATAGGTTGCTGTGTTTGGCCCTTTATCGCTATTTTGGCGTTTAAAGTGTCAGTTCGATCAGTTCTTATCATTATTATTAGGTAACATGACAGTCCTATGACCGAAATAAATTGTTTTTTAAGTAATTTTACACATATTTCACATTTTAATAAATAATAAAATACCTTTTTTTTTTTCATCGTTTCCCAACAAAGTTTAAAAGTGTTTATAAAAGAAAATTTAAACTTTTAAAGAGCTAAATTTAACAACAAATAATAATTTTTCAACTATTTTTAAGCATTTTGTCGCTTAAAGTTCAACTACACAAAATAAAAAAGAAGTAAAATCAAAATCAAAATTTAGAACAAAAGAATATTAAACTATGTAATTAAACAAAAACATTGGCGGTTATGACTTACGCGAAGAACAATCTCCAAACCGTTGCCATAGAAGTTTACTCAAAATAAGCTGTTACCAATGGAACCACCGAATACGCAGGTGAAAGGAGAGTATGTCACATGACTCATCTTGGACCTTCTCAAGGGTTACCATTTTTCACTCTACTTATATATCTCATTGGTTTGCACCCAACTAACAGAAAAGTATTGTAGTGACTTTTCTTTGGCTTTCGAAATTTGTATTGGTCAGTTGGATGTATTAATAAAAATTTTCCTTTGCATATATTTTTTGCAAATTACTGCATCATACAAGATGTTATCTAAACTTTCACTTTGTTGATATAGGAACTGTATTATTAATTATATCATTACTTCATCATCATCATTATTATTATTTTGTTGATTTATACTATGAATCTAATCATATTTATAAATCATCCTTATATTTCAGATTCAATAAAATCAAGCATTCAGAATTGCTTGTATGAAATGAACACTACTGAACTTGGACAAGAAAAACTAGAAGAATTCCACTTCAATATTGAAAAATTTATGGTGAAGGATGCAGAGAAATTAGTAAAAAATGCTTTAGAATATGAAAAAACAGATTCAAAGCTAATTAATGCATATTATTAATTTAAATATGTTTATTGTTTTTTATGTAAATTGTTGTTTTGTAGTTTGTGTTGTATGTACTGTGTATTTTAGATTGATTCTCTTTCTCTCTCTCCCTCTTTTTTTTTTTTTTTTTTTTTTTTTTAAACTAAAATCACTATCTGCATTTTTTTTTTTTCAGTTTTCTTTGATATTGTGTAAAAGGTGAAGAAATATTAAGGTTTATTTTATTATTATTATTATTATTATTATTTAATTTCAAACTTTATTTATTTTTTTTTATTATTGAAAAATCTTTCCATGTATTGAAAAAAAAAAAAAAAAAAAAAAAGTATATAAATAACATATATATAAGGAGCTTTAAACTTTTGATTGAAACTTTTAATCTAAAAATACAAAAATAATTTTGAATTAAAGAGAGAACTTTCCTAAATATTAGATTTGAATATTTTCTTAGAGTTCGTTCTTTATCACAGAATATTCTATATTTCTATTTAAATATAAATTTGTTTGATATAATTAATTCAAATATTAAATTATTTTCTTTAAATTAAAAAAGAAAAAGGATATGTGTAGAGAAAAATTGTATTTTTCACTTTCAGGAGTAGGACATGAAATTTATAAATATTATTACTATACTGTTTATATAATTATTTGTTACTATACTATTTGTTATATTTGTACACTGTTAAAAACTAGTTATTAATTGTGTATAAATTAAAGTTAAATAATCCAAATTTTACTATTATGTAATATATACTTCAATTAAGAAAATCCTCCATATTATTATTTAATAATAAGAAACTGTTACATTATTTTAGCTTATTTTAATATTTTTGATTTTATAAGATGTTATCACTTTTATGTTTACTGTGTGATTTTATATTGAATTGTTGTTATGAAAATGGTGCCTCTTGAATTGTGATAATTTATTAAATTGTTTTAGGGCCCAAATTATTTATTTATTAAACTGTCATTTGTAACTTGTTAAAGCACTCTGATAGATTTCATACATAAAATGTCGATATATTGTGCCATATTATGCTAAGAAGCTGGCCAATCAGCAGTGCTATAACCCTCCTTTGGTGATAACTCCTTCTGGTGGTGTAATCTCTCCTTTATAATATTAAATCTATGAACATACCAGATGTTTGTATTTTAAATATACGAGAAAAATCAAAATTCCCAAATTTTGTCGTTTACATATATTTTCTAAATAGTTTATCTTGTTTTACTCACTGTTATAATTTTATAAGTACATACGATAAACTCCCGATTATCCACAAGTGTATTATGCACATTGCAGATTGTCTGCGGCTGTGAGAAAAGGAATGGTGCAAGGAAGTGCAGGATAAAAAAGTTTATTCTGAATAAGAAACAAAAAATGATTGGTATTAATAATAAAATAATGATAATGAACTATGGTGTTTTTGTTTAAGTTTTTGAACAGTACCAGTACTGTTTAATTTAGTGCATAAATTAGCTCTAAGATTGTATCATGGCTTCATCATAAGCAGCTTTTTTGCTTATTGTTTTTACATTCTTTTAGTATATAAAATACAAATATGTGTAGTGTATTGTGAATATTTTCACTGTTTGTATTGTGTTTTACATACAATACAGTTGTGTATTGTATATGTCATATATTGTATAATTAATACATGACGATACAGTCTAGTTTTTGAGCTGGAATATTTTTTATCCCATTTACCCCTCATTTATTTTAAATGTATGAAATGTAAAATTTCACATTTTACAGTTTCAAAATAAAATATTAAAAATAATAAATAAATTTTTAGAAAACAGTAACTAATTTAACAGTTGTTAATTTTCTGTATATGAAAACGGAATTCAAAATATGTATTAGTTAATGAATTAATAAGGTACAATATTCCCAGTAGAATAACACTGGCTTCGACTTCCGGTGCCAATAAGCAAATAGTCCCCTTAAATCACTTTATATACTTATATATATTATGAGATTTCTGAATTGTATATATTTAAAAAAATTAATTTGTAATGAGTAAGAAATTTTATTTTTGATTCTATCATTATAATTTAGAAAGGGCTGGCCTAAAGTTTTTGCATGTATTCATTATCTTAAAATTGTATGTTGACCTTTTTGTTGGGACTATGGAATTAAAGATTAAATTTGTTTTTAGAGGTTTCATTAGATTTTATTTTATGTGTTTACCTTATGTTTTTTCGTGTATGATCCAACTGTTCATTGAAATTTAGATTATAATTCTTAAATTTAACTATCAAATTATTACTATACCCTTCCTCTTAATTTAAATTTATTTGGAGTTTTGCTGAAGACTGTTTATTCTGACATGATATTTTAATGGTCTTATTTTATTTTTTATTTTTCAAAGTAAATAAATTATTGCTATTATATTTTATTTTAGAAAAGCAATTTCATGGAAAATAATTTTTAATTGTGATATTTGTTGAAAAATATTTGAAAGTATTAGTTTGGAAAGAAAGCAAACATTTATGAATTTTTGTACAACATAGGATATATATTTACATATGTCTTTGTATGATATATGAGCTTATTAGTTTATAAATAGATTTTGTAAAAAATCTGTAAAAAAATTATTGCAAGTGCAATTGTATCAGATTTGCATGCTGATTTATTATTTTTATATCTATAAATCATATGTACTAAATTATTTATTATTGTTCTATATTTGCTGTTAACTATAAAATTATCTCTATATATATCTCTATGTCTATACATGGTGAACTTTAAAAATTGTGTTTTTGATAAAGAAGCAATGATTTTTGAAACTGAGGGGGAAACAATATCAATATATATTATATAAAAACCAATGTAACATTTAAAATGAAATAAAAAATACAAAAATTTAAAACTCTTTAAAAATACATTTTAATTAAAAACATTAAAACACAAGACAGACGTTTCGGCTAGAACACTAGCCCACCTCAGTGTCAAACATACAAGCACAACATTTACAAAAATTCATAATACATCATAACAAGATTAAATATTCAGGAGGAATAGCTTTAGCCTCGTTCAAGGCAGAATGTTGCATTTTGGTAAAAGCGCCCTCTAGAAAAATACGGGATTCATAAATATTTACATTAGAAGCTAAAATTTTAAAGTTTTCAAAATCCAGAATATGATCACTATTGAGAGAATGGATTACGAGTTTTGATTTTAAATCTCCTGTTTTATATGAGCGTTTATGTTCCTTTATTCTAATTTCACCTGTTCTGTCAGTTTCACCGATATATGTAGAATCACAATTTTTACAAGGAATACTATAGATTACACCAAGATGTTTAAGAGGGGGGACAGCGGGTTTAAAGTTTGAGAGAAAGTTACTATTACGGAGTTGAGGTTTAAAGCTAGTAGAGATATTAACTGTTCTAAGTAAATTAGAGATATTTTCAGAAATACCTTTATAATAAGGGATAGTAGTACGATAAGTGGAATTTTTAACTTTAGGATAAACTGATTTATATGCAAAATAGAACTCTTCTTTATAAATTCTTTTAATAAAACGAGGGGGGTAACCATTATTTTTTTAATCAGAAAAAATTTTGGATAGTTCAATATTTAATAATTCGGAATTACTACAATAATGAAGAACAACATTCGATTTTTTACATTTTATGATATATATTATCATCAAAATATCTTTTTACTCAAAAAATAAAATATTCGAAGTTATCTGTTATGATAAATAATAATACAACATCCAAAAAATTTTTTATATTAAAGTGCAATTATATCAAGTGTGTGGACTGATTGATTATATTTATAGGAGTTAATGTTACGAATTTTGTTGTTTATTATACTATATTTGTTGATGCCTTTTGAGAATTGGTATATTTTGAATTTGTTCCATTGTCAAAGAACCATTATTCTTTGGAATTGTGTTTAGTACATAAGATTTGTTTCTACCATGCATTAAAAAAAAAAAAAAATCATACTGTATACACCAGTGGTAGTCTACTCGGTTCTGTCCATTACTGAATGTTCAAGCTTTTATAATGGGCGGTTGGGATTTTGCCCAAAACTGAAGCACTTTCCTTTAATTTAATTAACTTTTTTAAAAAACATTGAAGAAATGCTTTATTATTACATGCTCTAACCCATTATTATTGTTTCATAAATTTTACAAAGTAAAGTACTTTACTTTGTAAAGTACCCTACTATACCTATAGTACCCTATAGGTATAATGGGATACTATAGTACAGTCGAACCTTATTAACGTGAACACTGTTAAGGCTGTACATCAGTCAGATAGCTCCCTTTCTCCATTCCCATGTTACCCAATGGGATTTTTGCTGCTTGGTTTTATAAAAATACCTCATTCAAAAACGAAGTTTTTTGAATTCTGTCTTTTGAATATTACTCTTTGAACAGATAGTCTTTTAGCTTAGTGAGTGATTTTTCGGAAAAATAAATTTAAATATTTCACTTAGATATCCAAACTTAGAGTCCTAAATTTACTTATTGAAATAAAATATTTAAATTGATTTTTTTGAAAAATTGCTCACTAAGCTAAAAGACGACCTGTTCAAAGACAAATATTAAAAAAAAACAGAATTCAAAAAACTTCATTTTTGAATAAGATATTTTTAGAAAGCGTAGCAACGAAAACCCCATTGGATAACATGGGATCTGACTGATGTACAGCCTTAACATGAATTACTTTTAACATGAACTGTTTCCACAGTTCCCGTCAAAATGAAGATTAGGTTAGTTATATGAAGATCAGTTACTGATAACATGAATTACTAATAACGTGAACAGATTTTTTATCCTCCATGAGATTCACGTTAACGAGGTTCCACTGTATATACTACTACTAGTATAGGTATAGTGGGGTAAGGTTACCCTCTTTTATAAATTACCATTTTTGTGGAACCGAGAGACTGTTACAAAATTTTACTACTGAGAGATATAGAAAAGTGGGCGTTAGGTAAAAAAAAGGTTGACTACACCTGGCATACACTTTATATTTTACAGCTTAGAAATTGATATATTACAGCTTAGATATATTGAGGCTCTGTAAGCTGTGAGTAGTATTAAGTAATAAACTCTTGTGAGATTTTTTTTTGCTGAGATATAATAATGTGAATGTAATACAATGAATATTTATTATTATTATTATTATTATTTTCTGATGTTTTGTCTTATTTTAACTTCATTCTGGAAGAGATGCAAATTTATGCAAATTTTGTTGAAAAAAATTACTGTTCAAAACAATATTTTACAACTTTTAAAGGATCATTTTTTGTAAATTTTGGTCTGCACTTACCCTGCCTTACATTTATTTGATATATTTAAAATTAATCTGTAGATTTTTTTTTTTTTTCTTGTATGTATAATAATATGATGTTGCATTCATTTTGTTTATATATATATATATATTATGTTGTATAAATATTAGTTTGTATGTGCTTATACCAGTGAATTTAAATTTTATATAAAGAATCAATATTTTTTATACATTATTTTGATTGTTTTTGATATATAATTTTTCTATTTATTAAATTTCTTTTTATTTTTACCCCAGAATATTATATTTTTTATTGCTTATTTTTCTGTGCACTGCCAAATAAGAAATGTGTAATTAATTAAAATATATAAAAACCTTTGACTGACTTCGGGTTTCATCATTAAATTTTTCGGTCGGGTACCCGGCTCTCCTCAGATGACTTCGTCTGTGGAGGACTTGAGCTTGACTCAAGTCATATTTATTATTTTTAAAGTTAAGAAACGTGTGTTTTATTTCTTCAGTTATTTTTTATAACTATGATTATTTGTATGATTTTATTTTAATTTCTTTATATAGATTTTCTATCTTTTTTTTTTAACTTTTGCTAGTAGACTTTACTATTTTCACGTTCTGTTATGAATATATTCTATATATTTCAAGACCATAGTATATAAATCTATATGTAATTCTTCAAATGAATCATGCCTTGATATGTGCTTTGCTGCTGTGCCAATAGTGTATTTTGCTAGTTAACTTTTTATTCTCTTATATCCAAATCCATATATATATATATAATATTCATGTATTTTTATAATTATATGAGTTTTCTTGAACAGACAATGCTTTATCAGGGTCACAAAAAAAGGGAGGTTCAAGCCTCCTTTTAAATGCCCCTTTTCCTGCCTCAGTGGATCTCAGAATTTCCTTTTAATAGTAAATTAAACAAGTGTCCTTTTCAAAATGTTAATTTTCTGGTAATTAAAAAAAATAAATAAATAATGAGAGAATATTAATTAACATTTAATTATTGATTTTCTTGAAAATAATTTTGAATAGAAATTTTTTGTGCGCCTCTCATAATTTTTGAATGGTTATGTGCCTTGTATGATTATTGTTAAAGTATAAATGATTTTTTTTTTTTTCTTTTATGAGCAAATTAAAAATATATATTAACCCTTTAAGCATTTAAATTCGATCTTTTCATTTTACATAGTCAAAGTAAATAGCTCGTATGACTAAATTTTGAAATATGTATATATATATGTAACAAAGATGATCTATTAAGCATAGTAGAAGCCAAGCAACAGATACAAGATCACTGAAACACCAATGACCAATAAGAAAAAAAAAAAAAAAAATCATCAGTGGATGAAATACACTAATGTAAAGAAACCAGATCTATTAATTAACAGCCTGCAAAACAAACGAATCAATAAAGTAAAACAACAAATCTTAACATAAAACCATAAACGTATCAAAATTAATGAAAAAACAACCCAAGAAACACAAGATAGGAAGAAGGAGGCAGGCGGCAAGACTTGTGACTTGCCTGTGGGGTTACACTAGTTTTACGCAGGCAACACTCCCCCAGCCTGCCACAACCAGAACAGGAACCATATGGATTTAAAAATGCAAAATTTCAAAGCAGATGAACAACAATGAAACCACGAAGCCACAATGAAATTCACCGATTGATCACATTATGTTTAACAGTATAATTAGAACATTAAATATAGTTGACAACTCAAAAAGGAAAAATCTGAAATTTTATTGGAAAATGAAAGTTTGCATATTAATACTAAGCAAATGCAACAAGCCTTCTACTCTTTTTTTTTTTTTTTTTACACACACACACATATTTTCCTTTTCTTTAATATGAATGTTCATCATTCGATAAAATTTTACAATGGTCATGTTAGAATAAGATTCTCATTACCATTTAAATGAACACTGAAACTGCTTGCAAAAAATTAATAATAATAATAATAATAAAAAAAATTAACAACAAAAGAATCTAACTCACCAACCAAAGGAAAAGTTGCTGCATCAAAAACTTTAATGAATATACTTTACAGAATAAAAAAGTTAAATTGGCTTCTTCCTAGCCTTTGCCGCGCTAAAAATTTCAATTACATCTTTAAAATCCAGGTTGCTTGTTAAATCGTGCTCTAAGCACAGCAAAGCCAAACACTACAAAATGTATGAGCACAATTTTTTTTTTCCTTCTAAAGAATACGATTAATAAATATCTGTAGTGTACAGTATCAAATTTTCCTTTGCATAATATTAATTTTTGGAATCATTAACCACATATGTTGAAAAACTGTTAATGCTTAAAGGGTAAAATAATTGTTTTGACAAAACACCATTTCCCTCCTAAAATAAATAAATAAAAATATACATATATATATTTTAAATAATCTTTATATTGTGTGTTTTTGCATTATCTTGTTGCCTTTTTATTGCTTTAGAATGCACCTGTGATATAAAAATCAAACATGCTTGAAGAAATCATCTAATTTATATTTTCTCTAAATATTTTATTATGATGTACTTACAGAATATAACTTGCAAGCTTAATGTTGAAAAGAATTGAACTATAATAAAATTTCAGTTTTGTTGATTATTTCTCTTTCCATAAAAAAATGTGTGGTTATTCTTTTTAAAAATATGTTTTATACTTCCTTCTTTTAGAGGAAATGTGTATACAGTGAACTCTTGTTAAGACGGCCCCGTTTAAGATGGATTTCTCATTATTACGTACAAAAACAGAATCCCTGGCTAAGGCCTATAGGAATTGCATGTAATAAACATTGCTTTATACTTACAATTCATTCGTTAAGTTAGACATTTTTCCCCCTCAAAGCTTACTTTCTTCAAAAAAGAATCAGTTCCCAAAATCTTTTCAAATTCAATTTTTTTTAATTTTTTTTTTTTAACATGAAAAGGTTTAATAATAAAAGAGTTAATCTCTTTCACTCTGTGCTATTACACTGTGGGAGGTAAATAGTATTGATTGACAGTGACAGTTGAGGTCAACAATTTGCACCTGTCTCCACTTCTATTGTGGAGACATAGCAAAGGAATTTATTATCAAGTTGTACTATATGAAGAAAGTTTTGAAAGTAAGTATCGGTTTTCATGCTTTTATATTTTTAGTTAATAAAAGGGTTTGAGGAAACAAATTTTCATTCGTGTTATACTGTTTATGTGTACATAATAGTGATTTTAGAGTTCATATAGAACTTCAATTTATGAACTCCTGTTATAATGGACTCTTTTTAATATGGACAAAAACTGCTGGCCCTTGATTGTCCGTTTTAACGAGAGTTCTTTGTATATATATGAATGGATAGAAAGAATTAAGATTTTGAATTGTTATTTAATAAATTAAAATCTTAATTCTAATATTATGGGATAATCTAAAGAAAATCCCATTTAAAATTCATGACTTGAAATTAATTCTGAAGTTTCCCCTATAAAGCGAGTTTTATGGTGAAACACTTTCATAACGCAAAAGTCAGAAAGCAGAACAACCTTTTAGAATAAAAGTTGATGTTTTGATGTAACTCCCCTTTTCTTGCAGTAAAATAGTGCATATTAATTAACCCTTGATTTCTGAGTTAAACTGTCTATCATAAAGTTAATAACAAATAATAAAGTATAGGAGAAGATTAGATTCATGCGAAAATCAGCACCTTTTTTCCATGCAGTTCCTGCCTAAATAAATTCAAGCCCAGGAATGTTATTCTGGGATCAGACTCCATTATGGTGTTGGCGGTGAGATCATAAATGATATGGACACTGCTTGGCCATCATCTGTGTTCTCAGTGTGCTTTATCGACCTGATGATGTGAAATAAACTATAACCTGTTTTTAAAGTTACAGCATTCAATAAACAAATTCGTCAATCAACTGGAATTTTTAATTGAGAGAGAACACTATGGATACAACAAGTCACTGATATTATCGTGACATATATATATATATATACAGTAGCTGCTGCTGTATAAAATCACTGGTTAATAAAATCAGCCACCTAATCTGATCAAATTGCTGGGTCCAGAATCAAATCAATACAGACCGCCACTTAATAAAATCAGCATCGCTGGTTAATAAACTCAAAAGAAAATCTCTAGTAAAAATGGCCATGTTTGTAAGCTAAACAACAAATTATATTTTCTCACTGGATTTTTGAAAAGGAAAAAAGAAACAAAACATAGCAAGCCATCACATTATTATTCTTTGTCAAAAATTTTACGCCTCAAAAAAAAAAAAAAAAAAAAAAAAAAAAATATATATATATATATATATAAATAAAAGATAGAAAAAATAAAAAAAACGAACAGAAAAGGAAAGAAAAACATGCCCCGCCATGTGTTGCAGTTGTGAATTCAAGGAATGGATTCTTCATATGATTGACCAATGAGTATTTTTTTCTATCTTAAAATATTCAAATAGAGTTTCTAGTTCTCATTTTGAAGCAACTTAGCTGTAAAAGATATGCAAGCGGGTAGTTTTTATTTTGAAGGTAAAGCGTAAAATTTTGGTAAAGTATAATGGTTTTCTTCAAATGTATAGTCAAAAGAAGACGACATCGAAGCTTGAAATTTCTCAGTTTGCTTCATGCAAACATAATAATAAAGATGATATTAGTACTTAAATTGTACCAAACTAAAGAGTGAATCGCAAGCGAAAATGAATAAGTAGAGCAGAAGTCATCAACGCAGCACTTCTAGATAAGTACGAGAAGCCAGGTCAAAGAACATTTCCATCTTTTACGTAATTTTGTCCTTAAAAGCTGAAAATTTTACATGAATGATAAGTAACGAAAACTCCATTTCTATGGATGGCTAGTTGATAGATGGAAGGGCGAAGAAAAATTTCTTTCCATATTTAGGTAATGAATACTCTTTTATTGAGTTCGGGCATGTTCGCCGGATATAAAAATCAGCTGCTTAATAAAATAATTTTGATGAAAACAAACATGATTTTATAAAGTGGCAACTACTGTATATTGAAAATCAGATAGTTGAAATAAATATGTATGGGGTGTACCTGAATTCATAGGCCAAACTTTTAAGATAGTTTAAAAAAAAGCATTTTTTGTATAGCAGTATAGAATCAGAAATTAAGTGTAAGCAGAAAAACAAGAAATATTGGGAAAGGAAAAATGCTCTTTACTTACATAATATTACAATATACGCTTAAATGTGTCACCACCAACATCATTACAGGCGTGACCTGGTAGCATCTAGCAAGTGACTGGCATTCTCTTTTGAAATTTACTAGGCAAGACATGATACCTAAGCTTCATCGATAGCTTCAGGTCCCCGAGCTTTCCCTTTCCATGTTTTGTTCCATGTACTTTTAACTTCCGACCCCAAATTTGTTATACAAAAAATGCTTCTTTATATATATTTTACTTTCCCTTAAAGTTTGGCTCATGAATTCAGAGACATCCTGCACATTTTATACTATTAAGTGACCAATATTTGTATATATATATATACACTGTAAAAAAATAACTATTACCAGCTGCAAGAAACTCTCTGTGATTGGAGAAAATAATTATTTTCTCCAATCACAGAGAGTTTCTTGCAGCTGGTGATAGTTATTTTTTTACAGTGTATGTATATTTCACTGTTCTCGAAAACGGTAGCTCCAACAGTCACGTGATTTAACACAAAGGTGCCCTCCGTAGGGTCATTGTGCAAACCGAAGTCAGATTTTCGAATTTTTGATTAGTTTTCTTTTAATTAATAAAAATATGAAAATAAAACTTCCCATTTCTATAATGACGCAGAATGGAGAATCTTAGGAGAGATTTCATTGGTTTATTTGATTGTCATTGATTTGAGTGTATTTTACATTGAACTACAGCTACGTTATGAGGAATTACAAGAGATTTGAATGGTTTAATTGATTTTCATTGATTTGAGTGTATTTTACGTTGAACTAGAGCTATGTTATGAGTAATTACGAGAGATTTGATTGGTTTATTTGATTTTCATTGGTTTGAGCGTATTTTACATTGAACTAGAGCTATGTTATGAGGAATTACGAGAGATTTGATTGGTTTATTTGATTTTCATTAATTTGAGTGTATTTTACGTTGAACTAGAGCTACATTATGAGGAATTACGAAAGATTTGTTTGGTTTATTTGATTGTCATTGACTTGAGTGTATTTTACGTTGAACTAGAGCTACGTTTAGATTTTATTTAAAAATATTTGAATTTTTAATATTTTAATACTATGCGACTTTTACTGAGAACAAATTACTATTAGCGCCACAGGCGCCCGAGAGCATGTTTTTTTGGTAAAAATTTTCATGGGTCTTTGGTCAGCTAGCTGGTGAAGCCAGCTAGTATATATATATATATATATATACACATATATATGTTTTGGTTAAAATAATAAATCTGGTTATTATTAATAATAGCCAGTAATTAATAGTAATAACTGCTTCTTTTGGTGAATGTGATTGATTAATGGATATTAATCACATAACTGATTGTTATTAATGATTACCAAAGGAGTTTGGTGATTGTGATTAATAATGGCTATTAATCACATTAACTGATTATTACTAATAATTACCAAGAGATTTTGTTCAATGTGATCAGTTAGTCGTAATTTAGTAATAGAAATCTCTAGCTAAACACACTAAAAATTATGACATTGTATTGCACAAACTTCTTTGGTAATTATTAATAATAACAAATCAATAACTTCCGAAAGAATACTCCAAATCGAACCAAATTTGAATAGTGTCTTAACTTATCTTATAAATATCTTGGATGAGTTTGTTAACCAAGTTGCTCCGCCATTTTCTTTTCAAGTGGAGACAACTTGAAAATTTCAAATTTAAATTGTAAAAAGCATATTCCGAAATTGTTTGAATTGTGATGTAAATACAGACCACATAAGGATCTCAATGAAGTTTATTAATAAACTATATCCGCCACTTTTAATAAAGTGGCAGGTATCTTAAGTTAAGCGCGGTCACTTGAAATCAGGCTCATACTTGAAAATTTAAAATCACGATAACTTTTGAAATAATACTTCAAATCGAACCAAATTTTGACAGTGATATTATCATATAATTATCTTAAATGTTTTCACTAGGCAACTTGTCCCGACATCTTGTGTCTAAGTTCCAGCCACTTGAAATCACACTGCCACTTGAAAATATGCCATCACGATAACTTTTAAAATACTAAACAGATTCAAATAAAAGCTGGTTAGTGAACTTTTGGTTCAAATATCTAGGATAAGTTCTCTTGATGACTTGATCCGCAATTTTATTTTCAAGTGGCGGCCACTTGAAAATTTGTCATTATGGTAACTTTAGTAAGACAGAATCAATTCGCTTCAAGTTTGGGTATTGGATTTATCATTCAAATATCTCAGATAAGTTCGCTAGGCATCTCACTCCACTTTTTTTTACAAGTGGTGCCACCTGAAAATTTCTTATGATTATAATTTTTGAAATTCTGATTTAATTTAAACTAGAACTGGACAATGGACTTTTCGTACAAATGTACTGGATGATTTCGATGGGCAAGTTGTTTTGCTATTTTGTTTTACAAGTCGCAGCCACTTAGACTGCCACTTGAAAATTTGCCATAATAATAACTTTTGAAACACGGCACTGATTTAAACCACAGTTGGACAGTAACCTATGCTTCAAATATCTTCGATGTGTTTGCTGGAACTTTAGAAATACTTAATCAATTCAAATCAAAGTTGAAAAATGGATTTATCATTCAAACAACAAAAATTTAGAAAATTCACGTAACTCATGAACCAATCACGTTATTGCGTCCATCTTTGGTATATCGATAATAAGTATTTTCTCGCCAAAAGTCACCAAAAAAGTCGCCATAGGGGAAAAGTCGCCAAATTTGGCGCCAAATCCATTACATGCGTTACTGGATCTTTTTAATCCGTTTTTAAGGTAAAATTAGACTCTTTTAATGCTAAAACAAACTAGAAATGCAGGAAACTAACATTTTATCAACTTACTAAGCCTCTTTGAAAGAATTTCTACAAAAAAAAAGAAAAAAAATTATTTTCAAATTTGCAACGATATCTTAGATGAGTAACTTTCTCTGCCATTTTTATCGAAGTGGCAGCCACTTAATTTTTCAACACAATGACTTTTGAGATTTTGAATTAATTCGAACTATGTATGTACAGTAGACTTATCTCACAAACGCATTTCATATATTTGTCAACTTAACCCACCATTTTTTTTCCTAGCGCCGGCCACTTGAAAATTTTAAATTCACATAAAAGTGTATTTATGAACCGATTTGCTTAAAACTCCATATGTGCATAGCCTACATCAATATTTCTACCAAGTGCATTAATAATTTGTAGCCGCCATTTTGAAACAAAATGACGGCTACTTGATAAGGAAAAAGAAATCAACCTACCCTTCCGAAAAAGCCGGAAGGTTTTGTTAAATACTTACATAAAAAAAAAAAAAAAAAAAAAAAAAAAAAATTCTTTTGAATTTATTTGTATTAAAAGTATGATAGTAGTTTGAAAATGATAGTTTAGGATTTATGTGCTATCAAACTAATTGTACTGAAAAAATTCTGAAAATTTCGACATATATATTATAAGATACAGTGAAACCCATATCTATCGTTCCCACATTCATCGTTTTTTTTCTATGTCTTTGCACAAATTGTATTTAAATAATATTAACAAAACACGCATGTATCATGCTTGAAAAAGTCATTTTCCTGCATTCATTGTTGTAAAAATTTTCTCCTGAAGGTCAAGCGGTTCCATATGGTATACAAACTGGAATTATTTCTTTCATCTTAAAATAACTCTTTTCCCCATTTTTGTGGAGCCGACCAAAGACCGTCGTATACACTAATGGTGGCTGGTGCACGTAAAATCTGTCGTGGCCGCAATGTCCTCCATGTTCCCATAAAAAATTATACCTCTGGGGGTCACCGAAGCGGGAGAGCCATCCCTTCCATGGAGGATCAAAATTGTGATGGCATATCTCCAGACCACCTCTAGGGGTGTGTCCCAGACCGTCGCCAATTGCCCATCTGCGCAGCACTAGTGCAACGTAAAACCCATTCATCCATCCATCCCATTTTTGTGGAGGATCAAAATTGTGATGCCATGTCTCTGAATCTATTCATTTTGTAATTTCATCATGACAGGAATGTAATGGCTTTTTTAGTAATCCAGAAAATTGTTCCGTGAAATGCAGTTCTGTGGGAAAAATTATAAAGGTACAAACAGAAGGGCAAGAAAATGATGATGCTGATAATGCAGATGAAGGGTGTGGTTGCATGTGGCAGAGGATGCATCTGGAACAAAATTTAGTGATAATATTTACATAAATAAAGACATTGTGGCTTGCAGTATCCTAAAGTATAGGAGAAATGTGTGATTTCAAAAAATGAAAATAATGGCAAAGAAACATAGAATAATTTTTACTCCGCTGACGTAATAATGACGTTTGAAAAAAATGCACAAACTTCTATATCAGCAAATGAAATTACAGAAAAGGACCAAAAACATGTAAATCTCTAATAAATGATTTTTCAAATTATTTTCTACACAATACATACTTTTATACATATGAAAAATATATGCTAATTTCACTTTTTTAAAAATAATTTCACTATAAATGTTTTAAACTCTACCTACCAGGGATTTGAGACATAGATAGAATACATTTGAATTCTCTTGAATGTCCCTGTAAACTAACCAACTGCTTGATTCCCCCCCCCCCCCCCCCAACCTAACAACAACAACAACAAAAAAAAAAAGTGGCATTTTTATATGATACAGATTTAGAATATTGAGTTTGGACTCTCTGCTGCTTTTTTTCCCCCTTCAGTTATGCAAATAATACACACACACACACACAAATCAACCACTAAAAACATTCTTTTTTTTGGATACAAGAGACCTTAAAACATGTAAATATAACAAATACTCAGTTTCGAAAATTTGACCCCAAAACAATACTTTTTGTAACATATATGGGTAAGAGAGAGTAAAAATTTAGTTAACAAGGCTCTAGCGGGAACAAATCAATCACATTTCTTTTATTTTTGATTGAGAAATTTTATTAGGTTCTTAATTCACTCTTTTAAAAGTTTTTCAGTATGAATTGTGTTTATGAACCAAAGTGCAAGTGTACTGTATTATATTGTGTATTTAGAATGTTGCTAACCTTTGTCTCACTTGTCGGCATAGCCATTTGGAGTTTTCTGTGTTTTTCTCCAAAATTTGCATGAATACAGCACCTGTTACACTATAGAAAGAGAAAAACTCCCAACAGAGAACACTCTACCTCGACTTAGCACCCTAGTGCAGACATGACACTACCACTACTACCAACGGAGGTAATGGGCCAGTGGTGATTTACTGATTTCTTAGTCACAGAAATAGACCCAGTGGATCAGGACCTATCAGGAAATTTTTCAAGAAAGGGCAAAAACATAAAATTGCAAATGCTTGGGTATATTTTAGAAATTTGTGTTAACGGCCCTCTTCACTTACCGTTGCCGGAAGCCCGAGCCAATGTTATTCTATGGGGAAATTTTCTTTACAAATAACTTATTAACTAATATATATTTTTAAATTCCGTTTTCACATTTAGAAAATTCCCAACTGTTAAATTGACGGACCTTTTTTAAAAATGTATTTTTTTAATTTTTAATATTTCATTTTGAAATTGCAAAATGAAAAAAATTTACATATTGAAAATTCGTATTTTGCAGCTTCAAAATAAAATATAAAAAATTAAAAAAATAATATTTTAAAAAAGGCCCGTCAATTTAACAGCTGGGAATTTTCAGAATGTGAAAACAGAATTTAAAAATATGTATTAGTTAATAAGTTATTTGTAAAGAAAAATTTCCCATAGAATAACATTAGCTTCGTCTTCCGACGGCGGTGAGTGAAGCGGGCCCTTAAACTCTTATGGTTGGCTGATTAATCGGTTGCGAAAATTAAATAAGCTAGTTTGTAAGAAAGCTGCTACAATAAATTTTTATGCATGAAATTTAAACTTATTTCATTTATAGAAACTATACAACTTTATTTCAAAATAATCTAAATCCGAAAAAAAATTGCTGTCAAGCTCCATTCGAAGGAAAAAAATTCAAACTAATGTATGGGTCAAGTGGATTTGACTCTGATTGGCGGTTTAATATAAATTTTATATAGCAATTTCGAAACTAAGAATATAGTTTTAAAGCTTTAAATTTTTGAAAAATGGAAATTTTTTTAAAAGAATGGGCAAGAGGGGTCAAAACTCCTATCTTGACCAGTGGGCTGATGCTCAGTACAACCTAACTGCAAAAATTTTAAGTTTTAAAATCTATTATCATGGGAAAAGTGTAAGTTAATGAATGCAAGAAAAATTTGTTTATACATTACCATATTGAGAATAATAATATTAATAATAAAAAAACGCTTGTAAGTAGACAGATGCCTTTCACAAAACTTCTATCACTCATATAACAGTGTGACCTACCGGTTAATGTGTGCAAAAATGAAAAGAACTTCTTACAAGAAATATTTTACATATGCTGTTAGGTGCAATTTTAACCAATAGATGATGAGATATAGCCTCATGGAAAATCGTAAAAGGTGAGTAATAAAGACACCACTTGTTGGCTGATCTAACTCACATTAAGTCATCATTTCTTTTCATAATGATTGTTTTATGTATCAAGTTTTATGCAGTTATTCACTATAGAAGCTGAGATATAGCCTTCCCATAAAGGGTAACATTTGCAGCATAGCAGCATTACTTGTGGGACGACATGCACTAAAAGTTGACAGACACTGATGTATCTCAAGATAAATAAATTAATGTAATTTTTATAAACTTTTATGTGTTTTTATGAAATTTTATAACATAACTAGAGCTCTTTCAAAATTTTTGTCGCACACAGACAGACATCATCACTCAAAGTTTGTTCAAAATGCTTTTAGGACCTCTTAAAAATATAAAAAACCGAAATATAGTCGACATTTTTTACGAATCTAATTCTTTCTTTTATTAAATATTTATTATTATAGATGGAGGGAAAAAAAATCGTCTGACGAAGTAAAAATGATTTCTCGTTGCTTGGTGGAAGATATGCACCAGTTTGAAAAAAATTCGGTTGTCTAATTTATGTCCAATTGTCAATACATGGTACCTAGATATGGGGGAAATCCCCTCCGTGGGGGGTCTTTCTGAGAGATCCTAGACCACATTCACACGAACTTTAGAGAAAGTCAGCGAAAATTTCGAACGCTCAGGCCGACGAATGAGATCTGGATTCAAACCGAGCACCTCCCGCCAACCAGTGTGAGAGCAGAGCAAAAATACTCAGATTCAGCCGCAGGTGAGATGGTCTGAAAAATAGATGCACAGTTTTTAGAAAATAAAAATTCATTCAAATTAAAAATTAGTGCTGCCATCTAGAATTTAATTTTGGATGTATATTTGAATTTGAAGAAATATTTTTAATTATTTGATGGGGAAAGGAAGAGGAGAAATTTTAAAACTGAACCTTTTATAGAAAAAATGGATACATATTTACGATAGTAAACTTCGTAATATAAAATATGCTCGCTGATGAAGATATATATATATATTTTAATTTTGGATTACTCTCAAGATAATCATTTCCATCGTTTTATTAACATTTTTATGTTTGCATTGCTAAAAATATGTGGATAGAATTCTCGAATCATTTATAAATGAAATAGTATTTCTTTCTTTCATTTAAAAATAATTTAAGTGCTAAATTTCTAAGGATATTCGTTTATAATTAATCAGTACGTCAAATGTTTGGTGCTGCCACCTAGTATATTTATTTTGAGGTAACTAAAATTAATTTCTTCAAAATAAAACGTATATTGTGGTCATCACAAAACTTTTTTTTCAATATTATTCTATATAAGAGTACTACTTACTATTTAACATGCACAAAAGTTCAATCATAGCTTTTCACAATAATGATTTTACATATGGAGTTTGGTAATTTTAATCAACATATGCTGAGATGTAGCCAAGTGGAAAATTCAGAGAAGTTGAGTAATTGCAGCAGCACCTATGGGACGAGACGACCTACACACAAATTAAGTCAATATTCATTTTCATAACAGTTATCTCATATATCAAGTTTGATGTGTTTAGATGTTATAAAATTTGTAGCACAGTTGCGCCACTTGTTGGTCAGTTTACA
Source organism: Salticus scenicus (assembly GCA_963930645.1). Taxonomy (NCBI): domain Eukaryota; kingdom Metazoa; phylum Arthropoda; class Arachnida; order Araneae; family Salticidae; genus Salticus; species Salticus scenicus. The sequence goes on from OZ005660.1 coordinate 107,491,630, forward strand.
CCAAAATCCGAAATTGATTTAGCATAGTGTTTTATAATGTCTCTCTCATAAACCAAGTTTTATGCAGTTATATATAATAAAATTTGAGATATAGCTTTCCGTTCACGGGAAAAATTGCAGCATAACAGTGTAAAATACTGTCTGATATACACTCAAATTCAATCAGCACAACGTTTCTTAATGACATTCTCTCTTATCACACCTTTGTTCGATTATACAAAATAGAACCTGTGGAACCAGTTCCAAAACTGAGAGAAATCGCAGTATAACAGCGCAGTATTGAGCGATTTGCTCCAAAAGATGTTTCGCACTAATTTATGAGAAAATGTAACTACTATAAATTCATGTGAAATTCTGTGTAGTAGTAGTTCCTACGATACAGTTGCCACAAAACTTTTGCCACGCATGCACAGCCAGACAGATATTTTCTATAAATGATCAATTCATGTTCTGGACCTCTCAAACTGTGCAAATTCATCGAAAACTGGAATTCAAAGTTTTTACGATATCAATACTTTTTACTTTCTCTTACCCATAGGGTCGAGAAAGTATCGTTTTAAGGTTAAATTTTCGAACGTGAGTTTTTGTTATATTTACATGTTCTAAAGTCCCCTGAATACGAAAATAATGTTTTTAGCGAATGGTCTGTGTGTCTGTCTGTCTGTTATCAGCATATCTCAAGAACAAATAGTAGCAGAAATTCCAAACTCGGTATTCTAAATGTGTATGATATAGCGATGCTACAGTAAGCTTTTCGCTGAGAGGAAGCAAATGGTTCGTGTACAGGGACACTCAAAAGTATTCAAATACATTACGTCTATGGGGGAAAATGCAGGTAAGTAGAGTTTAACATCTATAGACTGCACTAAACCAAATGAAACGAATATATATTTTTTGTAATAGTCAACTGGGAAAAACATTTTGTGTATGTAAGAGCCTCGCCTTCCCCCCTCGAGGGGAGTAAATTTTCATGATGGGTATCTTTCAAAAGAGCTCGACAATACCTTTAAAACGAGTGATTGAATCATCGATCTGCCACAATTTAAAATAAAGTTATCGATTTTTTTCATTTTTAACAAAAAAAAAAAAAAAAAAAAAAAAAAAAAATATATATATATATATAATATTGGGAATAAATTCATCTCTTTTTTTTATATTTAGTGTTATACTACTTCTCTAATATGGACATCTTCTGCATTATCATAAAAGATAATTTTTTTTAATAATAATTTTAATAAATTGTTTTTTAAAAACAGAATTATTTTTTAATCACCCCCTCACATAGAACTAATTATCATATAAAACTCTTCCGAAGCCTAATTTTAATTGTTTAACATAGGTTTACATGACAGTACTCGTTATCTTACCTCTTAATTTGAAACCTGTATCTATAGTATTAAATTTCAGGGTAAGAGAAAGTCGTGTGAGTGACACACCAGATTATTTCTGTTGAATTAGAAGAAAGTTAAAAGAAACTTCATGAGCCATCAACATAAATTGCAGAAAACTTGCAGAAATTGTTTCGGGATGAAATAATACATCTGGCAAAGAAGACGAAGAATGCAGGCACGAGTACAGTGCCTAAGCAACAATGCACAAAGACGAAGTGAATGCCGAGATTAAAGAAATAAGTAAGAAACTCATTGTAAATATTGTATATTCATAATAAATATCGATAAATTTATCATATGTAGCGACAGTTCAATCATATTTCAAAATCCAGAATGTAATAAGGCTGCCTGTGTGTTACAAAAACACACTTGTTGCACTGTATAATTTTCAACGTTCTTTGTCTACTTTTCCCACAACGGACAGACAGAAGTACTGAAAGGCATACAGATAGACTAATTAAATTCTTAATCACTCTTAAACATTGTTGGAAAGTGTTAAAAATGCGTAATGCAAAAGAAAATGCAGCCCTTAGATTCTAATCGCAGCCTTTAATGTATCTGATTATTTCAGTGTAGCTCTTTAAATCTGAAGGTTAACCATATCATATTGTATACAAAACATTATTTTAGCATATTAACAATAAATGTCAATTTCTTTATGATTTTTACGGTACAAAGTTATTTAAATGTGATTTATAAAAATGTCTGTTCTAATATGCAATTCATTGGCATCTTTTGGAGTGTCCCTGTACACAAACCAGTGGCACAGGACCTATTAATCTCATTTCAAACAGGGAACGTTCCATAGTGAATTTGAATAACATACATTATTAAAAAAAAAAAAAAAAAAAAAATCTGAAAATATTTACAGACGCTAGTGGCGGTTAGACGGACAGATAGACACATAGACAGTCAGATACAAAAACTCAAATCATATTCATACTTAAAAATTCTTAGAAAGTGGTAAAAATACTTAATGAAAACGAAAATGCAATTCTAAGAAATTTCCAATAATAGCCCTTAGTGTAACTGAATATTTTTGTGTGGCCCTGTAAATCTTAAAGCTAATCACACTAAATTCTATAGCAAGCATTCTTGTGTGCATATGAATAACATATTTCAATTTCATAAAGATTTATGCAAAGTAAAGTTATTAAAATTTGATTTCTAGCAATACCACTCATAGAACGCAATGCTTTGGAATAGTTTTGTGTGTTCCTGTACACAAACCAGTAGTGGTATTTACTAAATTTTCTATAGAAAACATCCGATAGTGAACTTGAATAACATATTTACACTTCATTAAGATTTGTCGAAAGTAAAGCTATTAAATATGAGTTTGTAGAAATAACTCTCATAGAACACAATGCCTTGGAATACTTTCGGGTGTCCCTGTATACAAACTAGTAGCGGTATTCACTCCATTTTCAATAGGGAACATCCGATAGTAAACTTGAATAACATATATCAGTTTCAAGAAATTCCATGCATATTTACGGGAGTTAGAGAGCGGACAGACAAACCGATGTCATTAACACTTTTTAACCTTATTGGAATGTGTTAAAAAAGCTAACACCAGAACGAAAATAAGGTAAAAATAAACAAGAAAAGGTAACCGAAGCTCAGGGTGAACAAATGGGGCACTATGGCTAGCGTTGAGGGTTAGCTACACCTCGCTTTATATAAGATATATTTATAAGTAATGGTGGTGGGGGTTAGGATTCCTCCTAGATAAAGCAATATAGGCACCCTAGTGGGGGTTGATGGGTAGAAACTACCGCACTTTAGGATTTAAAGAAAAAAAAATCTAATCACCAGAATAAAAACTAGTATGGTGTGGCCACAACATGACTTTCTTCTATATTTTCTTATACAAATTCATTCAGTAAAAATAATTTATGAAAATTATTATTTAAAAAAATTATCTCAGATGATAATGCAGACAATTTTGTATCCCGGGGGGGGGGGGGGGGGGGAGCGAGGCTCCTACATGCACAATTTTTACCTCCCAGTTGACTATCTCCATTACAAATAATTTTTGAATTTTCATAATGATTATTAAAAAATAATTCTCTTTATGCACATTTATACAAAATTTTGTCCTATACCACCATGTTAAAAATTTAGAAAAAGCGGGATGGCAACGCATCCTGTTAGACAATATTTATCAAATGTTGATAGGCACTAATTTAGGTCAAGGTGTAACTACATACCAATTTGTATGAAATTCTGTGTAGTAGTACCTGAGATACAGTTGCCACAAAATTTTGTCTCTCACACACACTGACAGACAGACATTTTCTAAAAATGGTTAAATCGTGTTCCACAGCTCTCAAAACGTGTAAATCCATCAAAAACCCCGAGGTCGAAAATTTTTACGAATCCAATACTTTCTTCTACTGAATATAGAAGAAAGTAATAAGGTGAAAATGGACAAAAAAAAAAAAAAAAAAAAAAAAGTAACCGAAGCTGGGAAAGGATAGCATATGAGGCTATCGTAAACGGTTAACTACATCTCCCCTAATGTAAGACTAATTTTAATAATAATAAAATTTTTCACTTTAGAAAAAGTGTTATAACTACATTATTGCAGACCAGGTGATGTCATTTAATGATCGCATATCAAAATTTAATGTAAGTATAGCCTTGGTTTATAACTCAATTTATAACCTGAATTGGAGCTAATAGTTATCATATCTGTTTACCAAATGAAATATAAAACAGTTTAAGAAATTTGAAAAACCGATTACACTTCTCTTTTCGACAGAGTGCCGCCCCCTCCTCAAAATTCTCAGTTTTACTGTTGCTGTGGTTGAGAAATGAGCTCCAGATTTTTTGGTTAGGAAACTATATTTTGTATGTATATTTTGAATGTAACTTCAGATTTGTTCTACTTCTTAAGTTTTTTGGTTCGTTACACGTGGTTACTCTTGCTCCAGGAATTTGGCATTTGCACTTGTTCCCATCACCTCAACTGTATCATTTATACTTTTTTTACTATGCTTTTCTAGTTTTGCCTTTTAATTTTCAACTAAACCAAATATCGATAAGGATGCGATCGGAATTCTTGCTAAATCGTAAGCATTGTTCAAGAGTTGAAGGGTTCTTCCCCAGCTTCGTCTGCTCAATCACATGAGGTAGGCACAGAAGTAAATACATTAGTTTCGGTTTTTCTATCAAGAATCTCGATTGCACCGACCTCTGGTGAGACTTCATTTTTACAGCACAGTTTTGTTGGACGATTGCCGCACTATGTATTCTAAGCGCTGTATTACTATACTGTTAAATTACAAAAATCTCATATTCCTTATAAGCCAATTTAGACGTAGTATATGTCTAACAATTTTCAGAAGCGTAAGCATAATAGTAACTGAGCAAATGAGGCCAAAGTTATACTATAACAAAAGGCTTTTGCACTTACTCCATTTAACGTTAACTGTCAATTAAGATTAAATATAACAATATCAGTCTGATATTGTTATATTTCAATGCATATGCATGTAAAATGTCATAAATTCAATACTGTACTTCACACAAACAATTTACAACTTCCACCATTTCCTTAACAATCAAATTCTATCAGTTTTTAGTCAGCAAAAGATTGATTAAAGACCAGATTTGATATCATATTATTATTGGGAATAATATTAATGTACAGTCGGGGAAAAAAAAAACGCAACACTCGCTGTAATTTCGTTATTAATTGACTCAGGAACACCTAATAGGCATAATTCAACAGGAAATTAAAAGCACTTTCTGAATATGTCGTCAAAGTTTGAATTAGGGGTCATCTACATATTGAAATGAGTGCCAACTTTGATTTTTTTTCAATAGCAACACCCAATTTTGACTTCATTTTCGAATTTCTGAGAGTCTGGCAGTGCGGAAAAGTATACTGTTTGTATACTTTATCTTTAGAATTATAGAGTTATAATCAAAAATGTGTTAGGGGGTTATCTGTAAATGTAGAAAAATAAAATTAAGATCCTATAACAAATAGACAAAATTTTAAAGTTTCACACCGGAAATCTTTCAGGAAAAAAAAATAATTATAAAAATTAATAAAAAGTTTCGTTTTTTCCAGTTGTTTAATTATCCTGAATTCAATTTTTTTAGATTTGTATATACTTCAGTACTTTTTTAGATAACTTTAGGTTTATTTAAATACATTATACCTGCGATTAGTCCATACAGTACTCTTTGAAAAAAGTGCAATATTTTTCAAGTAAAAGTGTCTATTATATCTGTACTGATCACCAATAAAGCTTAAATTTTCTTTCGTAGGTAACATAATAGACGAAATGAAATAATATATACATATACAACAACGCATAAAATAAACCTTTTCGGATAAATTATTGTAAGGGTTCATGAAGTAAATATTAAACAATTTTAATCGCATTTACCAGTTTTTGGTCAGTCGAACTCTTTGGAACTGTACGATTCGTTTTATAATTTCTATGAAAATATATTTTCTTAATTAACCCTTTCGCGACTGCTAACGTAGATTCACGCCATTTGAAAATCTGTAACTCTGTCAGTGGGCGTTTCTTTCGTAATTTGTGTGTTACATATTTCTTAAGTGTGTACCCAGTATTCATATTTTTGCAATAAAATATACTATGGATAGAAATATATTGATTAGAAAGAATATAATTATAATGTATATCCATTTGTAATATAATCGTGAATACAGAAAATTTGTTCTAAAATATTATATTTTGAGAGTATAAGGCCCGTAGGTGGGTCTTACTGTCAAAAAGACAAAATCCTGCGGTCGCAAAAAGTGTTAACATATATTTATAAAAGTTGAAGTATGTTTTTAAAAATGTATAAAGTTAAAATATATTAATAAAATTTTAAAGACTAAAGTGTCCTTAAAATAATATTCCTCCCCCCTATAAAATAAATAAATAAGTAAATAAATAAAATAAAATAAAGCAATATATGAAGCAAATGATTAAGCTTTTTTAAACTATGACGGTAGTTAAGAAACGAGTTTACGAGTCTGTCTTGCATTCCAATTCCATTCGTTATTTATATTTGACAATTTCACATTAAACCTATATTTCTATTTAAAACAGTAAACCCCGCCTATTTAGTTATTTTTTTTTTCTTCTAGAGTTCGTTTAAAAGATTCAAAATTTATCACCAGTTAATCGATGAAGTAAATACCACTTGTGCGTATTTTTGTCAACATAAAATAAGGTGTTTAACACGAATACTCAATGTCACATTTACTTTTTTTTTCTGTATTGTTTTGTTTTGAAGAACGATGAAGGCGGAGCTGGTCTTCTTTAGAAAACAGGAATTCTTGATGCTAAAACTAATGTCTAAAAATCAGCATTTTTGTTTCATTTCTTTGCGTTTGACGTTGTTGTTATATAATTTGACCCGCACATAAAAAATAAAAATATTTTGTTTAATTTTCTTTGTTATTTTTAAAGATTTGATTAGTTATCTAATGCAAATCTTTATAAGAGACGGCCCCCTAAACCACTCCAAAAGAAAGATTTATTTATATCTCGAAAACTAATAACTGGAATGAGCTGCAAATTTGCACACCCATATTTTTCAGCATTAGGATTCATTTTATTTAAAAAATTATATAGGTCATAATTAATAATTTTTATGAATATGAATTTATTAATATTTTTCAGAATTAAAAATATTTTTCAGAATCAAAAGTAATGATGTATTATGTTTGGGTTTCTTCACTGTTTCTCGTAAAAAAAAAAAAAAAAAAAAAAAAAAAAAAAATATATCGATCAAGTTATTTTTTGTGAAGATATTAATAAAAGTTTGAAATATGAATTTAACATTAGCACCTTCAAACTTTGAACGCTTATAACTCTGTGAAAAAATAAGTAAAATATACAAACAATATACTTTTTCACGTTGTCGCGATCCGAGGAATTCAAATATAAAATAAAAATGGGGCATTACCATTGAAAAAAAAAATCAAAGTTGGTGCGCGGTTTAATATGTAGACGACCCCTAATTGAAAATTTCAGTTCATTTTCTGAAACTACTCGCAATTCCCCGTCGAATGTTACCTATTACATTTTTGTACATCGATTAGCAACGAAGTTACGTTGAGTGTTGCGTTTTTTTTTTTTTTTTTTTTCCCGACTGTACTGCATTTTTTAAGTACAACGAACTGAAGAAAAATAATCTTTACAGAAAATCGTACATATTTTTATAATGTGTTTTATTTTTGTGCAAATAATAAAATTAACATTTTCTTTTCACATAAAGTGTTTACATTTTATTAAAAAATATTATCTAGGTTAAAAATTATGACATTTCGTAATAAGTTATTTTTTATTCTTTTTATTTAATTAAATCATTTTCTCAAGTACATCAACTAACTATCAAAACGAACTCTTTATATATATAATTTATTTTAATACGTATTTTTTCTCTAATTATTAGAATTTTTTCTTTCAGTTTTTTGTAAAATTTTTCATGTACACTGAAATACGTGACACTGCATATGTTTTCTCTTAGTATCATTAATTCATAAAATATACTTTTAAGTATCTTGTATTTGAATAAACCTTTTTATTAAAATAATATGTCTTATTAATATTTTTTCCTTCCAAAATCTTAAAAACATTATAAGTGTGTAAAATCATGAAGTGATACAAGTACAAACGTACATAGAGAGACATATATATATTAAACTTAAAATAATAATAATGACACAAAGGTGCTAAAATTATTTTATGAAATAAAATTTGTTGTCATACATACTACGAAAAAGGACCCCAAAGAATTATTTGAGCAACTTAATAAATAAATAAATAAATAGAAATAAAAATAAAACTAGTATGTTGTGGCCATCACAAGACTTTCTTCTATATTCTTCTATACGAATTCACTAAGGACAAATAATTTATTAAAACTATTATTTATTAAAATTATCTAACATGACGAATGCAAATGATTTTCATCTTAGAGAAAACTTGTGAGGTTTGCGTTGACGCAGACCCCATCTTAACTTAGTTAACTTAAGTGTTAAGTATAAAAAGCACAAGACTCAAATATCAAAATGAAACTGAGAGTTTATTCGGCTAGAATAAGGGAGGGTTGAACTGGCGTGATAAACTCAATCAACGTAAAATAAATACTTTAGAAAGCAGACATAAGAAATACTTTAGATAATTTTAAATATCTCACCACAGAAGACAGCAGAAGATTAGAGACGGATGCACTCTTTTTACTAGGTGACGTAAATTCCAACCTACCCGGTGGCTTCCCAGCTGGACACTTTTCTATTCAATATATCTAAAAACACCGCATTTCTACACACATCAAATTAATTATCTCCAACTGCACTAGAGCTTAGCTATCCGACAATAATTTAATTCGACAGCTATGCCTTAAAATATAGCATATCTAGTGTTCAGACTTATCTCCACTAGACCAGAACTCACCATCACCAACACACCTTACGAAAATAACCTCCTACTTTTACTTCCTTCAATTAACTTTCCGTCTCTTCACTTCAATCAAACTTTAAAGATTCTTCACATTCGCCTATACTTCCTTCGCTGCCGTGCTATGTCGACACAAAACTATTCTAACCTAAAACTTCGCCGAGACAGATGTCGAAGCATTTTTAGTCTCCCGAACTTATTACGAGAGCTAGATCCAGCAGTATTTTAATTATGATTATCTTATGAGCTGTCTCCATCATCTTCAATAAAACAACAGATAGTACAGAACAGATCATTACCCGCGTAAAGAAATAAAGGACACGTTCAGAAAAACTCTATATGAGGTCAGAGAAATCGCATCACTTATTTATGTATATACTATAATGCAATATTTACATTTGTGTTTTCATAGACTAAAAAATTACTGGATCAATTTACCTGCGATTTTTCACAAACTGATAAGCTTTGTCCGGAGAAGGTTTAAAGCTACTGCAATTGTCGGCCTGACAAATAGAAAATAAGTTAAAGGCTTAGTAACAAATTCTTTTGTAGCGCCATCTACTTTTAGATAATGTAGTTACTATTAATATTATTATTACTAATGACATCCGCACACATTGAAATAATACATTAAAGAATGCATTGAAATAATACATTAAATACATACAATAATACATACATTGAAATAATACATTAAAATAATACATAAAAGAAGTTAAGGGCTTAGTATCAAATTCTATTATGGTGCCATCTACATTTAGATAATGTGCAGTCGGTAACAAAAGTATCCGAACACTAGCAAAAATTCCTATGTAAAAAAAGTAGTGTTAATACTGTTTTGTTGAGTAAATCCTTGTCGAATCATGTTCTTAGTCAGTCTAAGAACATGATTCGACAACGATTTATTTAACGAAACAGTATTAACTCTATTTTCTTTATATAGGGATTTTTGCTTGTATTCGGATACTTTTGTTACTGACTGTAGTTACTACTGAAATTTATATTACTAATGACGTCTGCCCACATTGAAATAATACACACATGTATTTAAAATTTATTATTTACGTAGGAGCATCACTTCTCCTCCCTTGCCTGGGGTAGGCCGTAAATTTTCAAAAGAACTTGCCAATATTTTTAAAATGTGTGGTTGAATCACAAATCTGTATAATCTCAGGGATGGAACACGGGCGCAGAATTCACACCGGAATGTGTTTAAGAAATTTCTCCACCTATAGTATCGTCGATTTAAGAGGTAGAAAATTTTCTTACATTGATTGTGGTATGAATTCTGCGCCCGTGTTCCATCCCTGTAATCTTAAACAAGATTATTAATATTTTCATTTTATGTATAATAATAATAATAAAACAACAACAACAACAGTTTTAAAACGTTTGTATAGCAGAAAATTGACTTTCTTCCGACATTTAGTGTTATACTTCTTCAAGATCAAAATCGTCTGCATTTGAATTGTGAAAATGTTTGTAGGAAAGTATAGTAAAAAAGTTTTGTGATGACCACAATATATTAGCTTTAAGAATGGTTTCATTAAGCAATGCTACTTTTGTACAAGATTTCATAATTTAAATATTGTTGCGTACTGGGGATTCTGCAATTGTATCTGAATGAAATTTAAATTTTGCAGAGGCTCAAAAGTTTATTTACGGAAAATTCGAGGCGATTACAGGTCCGAACTGTTGGTGAGAAATAAACTCAAAATGACATTCTTTCAATAATTACAAAAACTTTCATTTTCATATTATTCTAAAAACATTTCATTTGACTCTTTTATTTCTTCATGCATGTATACATCTACATTGGGACGACGCTATGACGCATTTGTTTTCTGATTGGCCGTCTGTGTTTCTATGTACATGTAATAATGTATTTTTCGTTTTTCTTTTCTCCTTCTTCGATGTTCTGTTTTTCATAATAAAAGATGTGATTAAAAGGATAATACGTGGGTTCATTTTTATTCCCACAAAATAATGCAACATAAAATAATATATAATTTCCTAATACACAAACCAAGCTAAATGAGGCTGGTTTAATTAAATTGAAACATCATTATTTATATATTTGAAATTATCTTTTGAACAGCTTAGCAGAAAAGATGTTTATAAAAGAAAATAGAAATTGGTTCTTCTTTTCATACATGGAATAAATACATCTGGTTCTGCAAGCCTCATAGGATACTCATATACAGGGTGAGTGCATTTTACTTACCATATAAATCTTGAATTTAAATATTTGATAAAAGTTTCTTCTGTGAATTCTATCAGATTATGAGACTGACGCGCTAAATCGAAACTTTGAATTTATTCTTGACAGTTTTTTTTCTTTGCATATTTGAAGAAACATTTGCTTCATTTAAAATAATATTATTTTGCTAATGATAATAAAAAAAATGTAAGCGAATAAATAAATATGTTTTTTTTGCTTCCTCAAAAACGGAAGTGAATGAGAAAACGAAAGTATAGAAATCTGTATAAACATTAAAAACGAAAGAAGTGAAAATAAATAAGAATGTTTAAAATAAACATATGAATGATTAAATATAGAAACAAACAAATCGAAATATTAAAATGAGTATCCTAAAGGACACTATAATTGAGAAATTAAATTCACAGAACTATGACGTATGGAAATTTAAACTGGAGATGTTTCTCCAAAAGGAAGATTTATATTCCGTGGTTCTTAACGATGCTCCGAATCCCATTACGGACACATGGAATAACAAAAATAGGAAAGCACGCGCCATTATAAACCTCTTAATAGAGGATAATCAAATAATCCATGTCAAAAATCTTGAGACCGCTAAAGAATGCTGGAACGCCTTAAAAGCTGTACATGAGCGTTCAACCCTCAGCAGTAAACTATTTTTGCTTAGAAAGCTTTACTCTACGAAATTAACTGAAGGTGGCGATATGATAGACCACTTAACTAACATCTATCAATTGCGAGATAAGTTAGTATCGCTCGGAGAAGAAATAAATGACAGGCACCTTTCAGCCCTAATGCTCTGTTCCTTACCTCCAAGTTATGATGTATTAATTACCGCTTTAGAATCGCGTGATGAAAAGGATCTTGTACCAGAGTTTATACGCTCGAAATTGATTGATGAATTTTCTAAAAGAAAAGAAAACAAATCTGAAAATAATTCAGTGTTAAAGGTTAAATTTAAACCGAAACCAGAAAATTCAAAGTTCTGCCGTTATTGTAAAAAAAAATCGCATACAATTGAAGAATGCTGGCACCTTAAAAATAAAAATAAAGAAAAGACTCTGAAACAAACAAAAGCCAGCAATGCCAGATCAACTTTCAAATCTGGTATGTACTCTCGAGACAGACATAACGCGGATAGGGCTCTTATTACTGAGAGTGAAAATAAAAAACCTAACGATAAAATATTCACTCTATTTATCGGTGAGAAATCTAACAATTGGTATGTAGACTCAGGTTGTTCAGCGCATGTATGCAATGATAGGAATAAATTTCATGAATTTAATCATAATAATTCACGCGTAACAATCGCGAATGGACAGGAGATAGAATCCCTGGGTCATGGGTCTGTGAAATTAAACACCATAAATTCCAATAACACACATAATACTATAATATTGAAAAATGTTTTATATGTACCAGAGATAGAGACAAACCTCATATCTGTAAAAGAAGCTACTGAAAATGGTTGTGTAGCAATATTTGAAAACAAATCATGCAAAATAATGCATGAAGGAGAAACATGCATTGAAGGTTACATTAACAACAATTTATACGAATGCAAAGTTAACTATGATACAACACACACTATAAACATGGTAAAAATATGTGAAAATACAAATTGCATTGATAAATGGCACATTAAATTAGGCCATAGAAACATTAGTCATATAAAACAATTGGTAAACAACAACATGGCAGTTGGGATAAAACTAGACAACTGCAAACATGATAATGCATGTGAAACTTGCATATTAACTAAATTAACGGACAATCCTTATCCCAAAAAGGCTCAGTTTAGGGCAACTAAAGCACTAGAGTTGGTACACACTGACTTGTGTGGACCAATGACAACCCCCACGGTCGGTGGAAAATACTATTTTTTAACTTTTATAGACGATTTAAGTCGATTTACTGTAATATACCTACTGAGAAAAAAGGATGAAGTTTTTGCAAAATTGAGGGAATATATCGCAATGACATCAAATAAATTCGGACGAACTTTGCATGCAATCCGCTCCGACAACGGAGGAGAGTATACCGGGACAGAATTAAATGAATACTTAACAAAATTAGGTATAGACCACCAATTCACTGTTCCCTATTCAGCTTCTCAAAATGGAACTGCTGAACGTAAAAATCGTACCTTAGTTGAAATGGCACGTTGTTTATTAAAAGATGGCAATTTACCAAATTCTTTCTGGGGGGAGGCAATAAATACCGCAGTTTACTTGCAAAATAGACTCCCAACATCTTCGTGTGAATTGACACCTTATGAATTATGGACAGGTCGAAAACCTGACTTATCAATGTTAAAACCATTTGGTTGTCGTGCCTATGCATACGTACAAAAGGTACACAGAGGAAAATTAGATAATACGGCACAGGAAGGCATATTCGTAGGGTACGACAATAGAAGTAAAGGATATAGGATCTGTACAAATGGCAAAAACATAATTATTAGTCGAACCGTAAAATTTGTAGAAAATGAAAAACAAGCGATACTTAAATATGACACATCACAAAACAATGATGAGAAAAGTGATAATAAAAATCCATCACCAAATTTGCAAATAATAGACTCAGAGATAGATGAAACTAATGATAGTGTTGTGTCAGATAATTCTCAAAATACTCCACGTAGATCACAAAGATCTAATAAAGGGGTACCACCAGATAGATTCGCATTCACATTACACAATGAAAGAATAAGTGAACCAAAATGCTGGGATGATATAATAAGTATGGAAAACCCTGTAGAAAAGGAAAATTGGATCAATGCTACATTAGATGAAATAAATTCACTCAAGCAGAATGACACCTGGGATTTAGTTGAGGTTTCACCAGGGATGAAAATAGTAGGGTGCAAATGGGCATTCAAAGCAAAATATAACAGTCAGGGCCGTGTTGAAAAATACAAAGCTAGGCTGGTTGCGAAGGGCTTTTCACAGAAATATGGAATAGACTACGATGAGACTTTCGCCCCAGTGGCGTCTCACACAACTTTGAGAAGTTTTTTGGCAATGAGTCTTTATAAGAATTTAAGTCTTAGACATATTGATATCAAGACTGCATTTTTACACGGTAAATTGAGTGAAGATGTTTATATGCATCAGCCAGAAGGATACGTGGTATCCGGGGAAGAACATAAGGTGTGTAAATTAAAAAAGGCAATATACGGGCTAAAGCAGGCCGCGAGAGCATGGAATTTAAAATTGAATGAGTCATTACTTAACTTAGGCTTTATTCAAAGTCAATTCGACAAGTGTCTTTATAAACGTAAACAAAACGATGTAACTACTTATGTACTTGTGTATGTCGATGATTTGTTAATAGCGGGGAATGATCAACAAATAAATGAAATTGTAAACAAACTAAAACAAGAATACCCGTTAACAGACTTGGGAGAAGCAAAACAATATCTTGGGATAAATATTAATCGTCCTAATGAAAATACAATGACTCTTGATCAAACACACAAAATACAAGAACTTATAGTCAAATACGGTTTAGAAAATTCAAAACCTACAGACACTCCTATGGACACAGATTACATAAAATTAAATGACGAGGAAAACCTTTTACCAGAAAATACACAATATAGACAGGCTGTAGGCGCATTGTTATATATTTCAACCGTGTCACGTCCGGATATTAGCGCCGCGGTAAATATTTTGAGTAGAAGAAATGAGCGCCCAAGAGCAAAAGATTGGGAAGCGGTAAAAAGATTAATGAGATATTTAAAAAGTACAATTAATCTTAAATTGACATATAATAATATTGAAGAGCCTGTCTTGAGGGTATATGCAGATTCCGACTGGGCAAACGATCCCAGTGATCGTAAGTCTACAACAGGAAATTTGTTCTGCATAGGAGCAAATACTGTATACTGGACAAGCAAAAAACAAAAATCTGTATCAATGTCATCAGCGGAAGCGGAATATATTTCTGCAGCAAGTGCCGCGCAAGAAGTAAAATGGCTTATAAACCTTTTTGAAGAAATTGATATGCAACAAAATTGTCCTATTACACTCTATGAAGACAATCTTTCTTGCATCAAATTGGCCGAAAATGATAAATTTCGACAGAAAACTAAACACATCGAGTTAAGATACCATCTAATTCGAGACCTTGTTGAGCAGGGCACAATAAAGATTGAGTATGTAAGCACGGAAAATATGATCGCCGATGTGCTCACGAAGCCTCTGCCGAGACATTCTTTTCGAAAATTGCGAATTTCCTTGTTGAACTGTGATTAAATGTCATCGAGTTTACGCAGGGGTGTTGGTGAGAAATAAACTCAAAATGACATTCTTTCAATAATTACAAAAACTTTCATTTTCATATTATTCTAAAAACATTTCATTTGACTCTTTTATTTCTTCATGCATGTATACATCTACATTGGGACGACGCTATGACGCATTTGTTTTCTGATTGGCCGTCTGTGTTTCTATGTACATGTAATAATGTATTTTTCGTTTTTCTTTTCTCCTTCTTCGATGTTCTGTTTTTCATAATAAAAGATGTGATTAAAAGGATAATACGTGGGTTCATTTTTATTCCCACAAAATAATGCAACATAAAATAATATATAATTTCCTAATACACAAACCAAGCTAAATGAGGCTGGTTTAATTAAATTGAAACATCATTATTTATATATTTGAAATTATCTTTTGAACAGCTTAGCAGAAAAGATGTTTATAAAAGAAAATAGAAATTGGTTCTTCTTTTCATACATGGAATAAATACATCTGGTTCTGCAAGCCTCATAGGATACTCATATACAGGGTGAGTGCATTTTACTTACCATATAAATCTTGAATTTAAATATTTGATAAAAGTTTCTTCTGTGAATTCTATCACGAACACCAAGTATCAACTTCAGTTTTACCAGAAAACACAGCTTAAATAACAGCTGACAACATCAAATTTACAGCATAAATAGAAGAAAAGCATTAACACACAGCAAGAGGCTGTATTCAACGAGGCTCAACTAGGAGCTACTTACACTAAGCCGGTTGGCGTGAAACAGACTGACTTGGCTGCGATGCGATTCCTTATACACCCGCGTAGAAAACTGAGAATGTTCCAGAAACTTCACAACCAATCAAATTAGAGTTTAGACGTACAAGATATCGATAATAAGATTTTTTTTTGCCAAAGTCGCCAAGGAGCGAAAAAATCGCCAAACTTGGTATCATGGCCATTATTTGCCTTGCTGAAGCCGTTTAACATATTTTTAAAGGAAAATGAGCTATTTTAACTTGAAAACCGGCTAGAAATTCAGAAAATTAACATTTTAGAACCTGATTAAGTTTTTTGAAAGAATTTACATAGAAATAGCTACTATCTTATACTATTAAGTGAGCAATATTTGTATATTTCACTGTTCTCGAAAACGGTAGCTCGGACAGTCACGAGATTTAACACAAAGGTGCCCCCCGAAGGGTCACTGTGCACATCGAAGTCAGATTTTCGAATTTTTGATTAGTTTTTTCTTAATTAATTAAAATGTGAAAATAATAACCTTCTAATTTCTGAAAAATAAGCCATTTAAATTTTAACATTTTACCCAGAATTTAATTGTTGCCAATTTTTTTTTTCGATAAAATAATAATAATAAAAAAAAAAAAAAAAAAACGTACATTTATTTAAAATGAGGAAAATAAATCAGAAAGATTAGAAAATAAATTAGAAATATCAGTCGCATCGTTATAAATAAGATAGCAAATGAAAAGGGAAAATTTTTGTAAATCCGATGCATTAAACAGCTTATCAATCGGACAATTAGATTTTTTAAAATTAACTAAAGTATGAATTTTAGGTGGCAACAGCAGAAGATTGTATGGAAACCGTTAGGAGAAAAAAAAAAATGAAAAATCTGCTTCACATTAAGTCACATGATTTTTAAGTGGGATTAAAAACTGCAGTTTTCAAATTCTTTTAAATTTTCTCTCACGAACACAAAAATATAATATACAGGCTGTACCCCACAAGACCAACTTGCATTTCAAATTTCATCAATTATTTCTGTTAATAAAAAAAAGTTATTATTTTTTTTATTATTAAATTTTATTCTATCTTCGAAAAGATTTATGTGATCATAGATATAATAATATATATAGATGTATCATCCCCATATTATCGTGCAAAGATTTTTGATGCCGAAAAAAAAGCTTTGGAATCAGCCATTAAATGGTATTGAAGGAAAAAAGGAAAAAAAGAAGAATGAATTCGAAACTATATCTGGAGCTTTTCATTCACCTTTAGTAAATAAATTATTCATGAATTTTATTTGCTAAAACATTCGTGTGTATTCACTCGGGGAAAGACTGCCATATTTTGGTAAAATCGCCGTCTTTTCCCGAGTAAAAAGGAATCACTTTTATCTCCCCAGTTATCAATCTATATATTATTACTATATCTATGTATGTGATACGATACATTAATAATTTGGGTTTTAAAAGTTTTTTAAATAGATTATTTAAACTCTATGAACCATATTTTTATTTTATCAGTTTCATTAACAGATCCTGCTGGGCGATTTTTTAAATTTTGGTGTTGAAGTACACCGAACGTTTTTCGACAAGAAGTTTAATATAGCAACAGCCATTTTAATCTAAGTAGCGCATCAAATATATAAAAACATAAATGATTTATTTTTACACAAAATTTACAGAACAAATGCAGTTTTAAAGATAGGAAATTTATTTCAACAAGCACTATTTTAAACCTAAAAACCATTAAAAATATAAGCAGAATATAAAGGATTCTTATGTATAAACAAAAAAGAGTCTGATAAAATTATTAGCAAAATAGTCTTCCCCTTTTCATACAAAAAAAGAAAAAAAAAAAAAAAAAAAAAAAAAAAAAATCCATCGCTAATATGGCGACAAAAATTCAAAAGCCGCCAATGGAGCGACATAATAAAGTTGTGTAACACGATAATGTTTACCTATTTATTTATTTTTTTATATAATAATCACTATGCTAATTTATCATACAAACAAATGAGCCTCTGTGTGTTACTACACTTGCACGCTGTCGAACAGAAATATTTGAAAAATTCAAATTAATATTTAAATAAATAAATAAAAATATGTTTAATGGGAAATATATATAACCATAAAAAGATTAGTTGTCTAAAATACGGCAGAAATAGCGCTCATAGCATATTGTTACAAGGCATTAAGTGTTATTGTTACAATGGATTAAGTCTAAAATGGTGACAAAAATTCAAAAGCCGCCAAAGAGAACTATATTAAGGCTGCACTATCAGGTTTACAACCCATGAATTATATATAAACACAAAAAATTAATTGTGTCATGCGACAGACGTAGCCGGTCACAGCATATTGTAATATTTGGCGTGAAATTCCTGTCATTTTATGGTTGATTGGATAAACAAAATAAACATATAAAATAACGTAAAAGCAAATATTATGTTGTCTAAACCCAGTTACATTTGAGTCCAGTCCGAGTTACATGTGAACAACACGTATAGTGTTGTTCACATGTAACTGAGATTCAAATATAAAAGGGAAACTCCAATTTTTTCGATACTATCTATTTCGAAACTGTTATATAATAAGCACCTAAATGGAAGCTCATTGGTAAACTATTGTCGCAGGTAATAGGGACAAGCACCCGAGTTGCAGTGGATGACCAAATCGCTGCCGAATGCAGCAGGGACCTGGAGCGAGCTTTTGAACAATTTCAGTAATTTATTTTATTTTATTTTTATAAAGCTATATAGAAAAGAGTTTCCTTTAAATTTAGTGGCCAGCAAAGCGGGCAAAGCCTGCTAGTTATTTATAAATTCGTAACAATGTATAATATATTTTGAAATATCTTCAGTAAAATACAACAGACATTTGATTACTTTTTTTACTACAAAGTGAGCTTATAATTAATACAAGAGATGAGTTAAAATATTAATATTAATTGAGTATTTTTAAATGTTAAGCATATTAGATAAATAAAGCAAATAATAAAATATGAAACATATTGAAAACTTAATTGAAAACATTTTACCTCTCAGCAATAAACTATTGATATTTAGCTTGATTATCCATGAGTAAATACATATGAGGGAATTTATATCTGACCTGAATCTATTAGTTGTAATGCTATCGCATTAATTTGGGTTTTAGATAATATAATCTATGTGTGTTAAAATAACTTACTTAGTCCTATATTAGTGATATACCGGTTTAAAATTCGATTGGTTGAGATTTAATTAGTGATGCGTAATATCACCTTCAAGCTAATGATCGTTACCAGTTCTTCAGTATAAAAGGTTTACGCAGAAAATATGCATAAGTCATCGCTAAGGGACATTTACTTGTTTTTGAGGTTTTTACTTTCTTCTATATTCAATAGAAGAAAGTATCGGATTCATAAAAATTTTCGACCTCGGTTTTTAATGGATTTACACGTTTTGAGAGCTGTAGAACGCTATTTGACCATTTTTAGAAAATGTCTGTCTGTCTGTCAGTCTGTGCGCGTGTGTGTGTGACAAAATTTTGTGACAACTGTATCTCCAAGAACTACTGCACAGAATTTCATACAAATTGGTATGTAGTTGCACCTTGACATAAATTAGTGCCTATCAACTTTTGGTAAGAATTGTCTTACAGGTTGCCATCCCGCTTTTTCTAAATTTTTATCATGGTGATATAGGACAAAATTTTGTATAAATGTGCATAAAGAGAATTATTTTTTAGTAATCATTATGAAATTTACAAGAATTATTTATAATAGAGATAGTCAACTGGGAAAAATTTTTTGTATGTGTAGGAGCCTCGCCAACCCCCTGGGGGGGGGAAGTCCCACCTCGAGGGGAGTAAATTTTCAAGATGGGTATCTTTCGAAAGGTCTCGTCAATACCTTTAAAACGAATGGTTGAACTATAAATCTGTGATAATTTAAAACAAAGTTATCGATATTTTACTTTCAACGAAAAAAACTTTGAAATTTTTTTTTTTTTTTTTAAATATTGTTACTGAGTGAATTTGTATAGGAAAATATAGAAGAAAGTCGTGTGGTGGCCACAACATTCTAGTTTAGATTGAAGATTTATTTATAAACATTTATACTTATGACTAAATTTTAAGTGAGTCCCATCTAGTCGCTTTGATCATTTTTCAACCAAATGCTAATGCTTCAAAAATTTATTTAATGCACTACATAACATGTCGCTTCCTAAAGGAGAATTTCGATATTAAAATTATCAACTAACAAACAACTAAATTTACAATTGCAACGAAGTGCTTATTGATATAAACACAACCTATTAAAAAAATCACAAAATACCAAGTGAACAAAAAGAAAAACGAGCTTTAAAATTTAAGTCGGCCAATAAGTGAAATATGTAGTGAGGGGTCGTCGGATTTCAGTTTTTGTAAAATGAGAGAAAACTTGAGCAGCTGTATTGCATCAAATTCTACCAAACGCTTGCGTGACACCCAAGCGGAAACCATTCGTAAGATTCAACAGGCATTCAGGATGATGACATCTTATGCATAAAAGAGTGGCACAAATAAGACTCCTACATAAACGAGCTGGCGCATCATGCATTTTGTTACCTTAGGGTTGCCACATGTACTCAGCGCATTTCTCTGATAAACAAACGACAAACATTTTTTTTTTAAATCGTCGTACAGTCGGTAACAAAAGTGTCCGAACACTAGCAAAAATTCCTATGTAAAAAAAGTACACTTCATACGGTTTTGTTAAATAAATCCTTGTCGAATCATGTTCTTGGCCAGTGTAAGAACATGATTCGACAAGGTTTTATTTAACAAAACCGTATGAAGTGCACTTTTTTTACATAGGAATTTTTGCTAGTGTTCGGACACTTTTGTTACCGACTGTACGTTACTTTAGGGTAACTTGTTTTATTATATTTCATAATTTTAGCTATGTAAACTATGACATGGAAGTTTGTTTAGCGGTAAACTGCTATAATCCTTCAAGAAATGAATATAAAGTGTCCACAGACCTTCTATTACTGTGTATTTCAGCTTTGGCGACATTTTGTAAAAGAAACAGAAACCGATCTAACAACACATCTTACCCCAGTACATCCATAGGATATCCTCAGAATAAAATGACATCCTGAGAATGTATTGTGAAAAAAAATGTGTTTTTAGGAATATTATTGTTGCTTATTGCTCATATCTTGACCGGATTAGCTTCAGATCAACATTTCTTAAAATCATTAGGGAAGCGATAAGGACGCCAAGCGGGAATGTTGTTCTCTTCGGAGGCAAAAAAATGGCGGTGATGCGCCGGCTTATTATTTTATTTAGGGGCTCTAGGTACAAACGTTTCAAAGATGGCCGCACACCTGTGGGCATGTTGACCGCATCATAAAGGAGTGAAGTTTTGTTTCCTATCTTGAATAAATATGTTTGAAACGGACCGTGATTTGATAGAAACAAAAATAAGGCTTTGTTATCTAACCAGGAAACCACCCCTTGCTGTAATTAAAAAGAAAAAAGCGCATAAAACAATTGCCCTGGTCAGCTCGTTTTCAAATTTCAAATTCTGAAAGTTCGCTAATATTCAGTGAAGCCGCGCCTGAATCGATGAAAATACGCCCTACTGAAATAATAAATGAAATCCAATATAAGCAATAATCAAAAGTTTACAGACAAACGTGTCGCTTGATCAGTTGCCCCTTTCAGATTTGAGATATATTCTATCGAGATATATAATGTCTAAAAATTCGCTAATGTAGAATCTAAAAATTGATAAAAGTCATTGTTCTGACAGGTTTTATCGGAACTCCTCTCACCACTGTCTTGTTACTACATTTTTACCCAAACTTAAATATAGCTATCTCGAGAAAGGGCTCACGAGGGCAAACAGTTTCACCTTAAAAAATCACCCAAAATCACCTTAGATTATGCCCACTCGAAGGAACATCATTTAACTTATTTCTATTATTACACTATTGGGATAGTTTCCTGGTAAGTCACATAGTTGTGCGCATAATTGCCAACTTAGAACCTTTTAGCTACCGGGAAAATTTAATAGAAAAATTTATTTTATTTAATCCATGAACTGTAACGGTTTTCACTGATAAAGTAAAGTGTTCATTCATATTATTTTCATTTCAGCAACAGTAGATTGTGGTTAGTGTTTAATTTATCCCTAATCGAAATATAAAACAGCGATGGAGGAAATTTGTTTTGGTGGAAGTGGAATATCTGCCAATACTCTAGCGAAGTGTGACGTCACTGACCGTCCGTGGATGCAAGAAAAATATTTCCTATGTTAATCGCCCATTGGATTTTTTGTAAAAAATTATTAAAAATCAAGGAAAATTATTTTCCTATTTTCCTCCCAGTATTTGGGTATAGATATGTATTAGTTATAGTATGCATGTGTTAGATTGAGTTATTTTGCTGTCAAATTGACAAAATTTTAATTTTAAATTTCAAAACTCTGTCATCATTGGCGTTTTTTGTATTTGGCGATCAAAAATGTAACACGCAAATATATATGTCAGATGTATATTTTCGTAATATGTACTGTACGAAATATTGTTTCATATTATTCATTACTCTCTTAATATAAGTTGTTAAAATAACCATGATTTTTGAAAGGAATTATGCTTGCCAGATAATTTGGCGATTTTTCTTCTTTTTTTATCGTCAAGGATGACAGATATGAAATCTATTCCGCTGCAACATAAGAGTATCTTATATCAGACACTTTATTGAGACATTTGAAAACAAATTTGACTTCAAATTATGATAGAATATTTATCATTTTCCTTTTAATTAGTATATTAGTTGGATATTTATTATGTAAATATCGTCCTTTGAAATGATATGTTTATGTTTTCAATCGAATATGGAAATTTGCCATTTTTTTTTTCTAGAGTTTTGAAATTTAAAATTAAAATTTTATCAATTTTCCATCGAAAACAACTTAATCTAATGCATGCACACGATAACTGATACATATCTATACCGAAATATGGGGATTAAAATCGGGAAATAATTTTCCTCGATTTTTAATAATTTTTTACAAAAATTCCAATGGACGATTAACACAGGAAATCTTTTTCTTGCATCCACGGACGGCCAGTGATGTCATCACTTCGCTTGCGTATACTATCAATGAGTAGATGTTACAGTCGGTAGCAAAAGTATCCGAGCGCTAGCAATAATCCGTGTCTAAAAAAAAAAGTACACTTAATACTGCTCTGTTAAATAAATCATTATCGAGTCATGTTCTTAGTCAGTCTAAGATCATTATTCGACAAGGATTTATTTAAGAAAGCAGTTTTAAGTGCATTTTTTTGACATCGAAATTATTGGCTAGTGGTCGGATACTTTTGCTGTCGACTGTATTTCAAATGTTCTGAGGGAAAAATCAAATCTAACGAAGCGATGTTTATGAAAATAATTGAAGGCCAGTGTAACAGTAAAATTTTATCTTACAGCTTGAATCTCACTTTCAATTTCGTAGCTTATAGGACTTGCAAATATATCTAGACGCTTCTGATTAAATGGGTTTTACATCCCACTCGAGTTGTGCAATAGCTATTGGCGGCGGTCCAGAATTTACAGTCGGCAGCAAAAGTATCTGAGTACTAGCCAATAATTCCAATAGTACACTTAAAACTGTTTTGTTAAATAAACCCTTCTTGAATCATGTTCTTAGACTGACTAAGAACATGACTCGACAAGGATTTATTTAAAAAAGTAGTATTAAGTGCACTTTTTTTAGACAAGGATTATTGCTAGTGCTCGGATACTTTTGCTACCGGCTGTACTCTTACGGGTAGCCAGGAGAAATGTCATCACATCTGTGATCCTTCGCGGAGGGGGCTAAGCCACTACCTAGGGGAATCCCAGGCCGTCGCCAATTGCTCACTACATACAGTCGGCAGCAAAAGTATTCGAGCACTAGCCAATAATTCCGATATCAAAAAGTACACTTAAAACTGTTTTATTAAATAAATCCTTATCTAATCATGTTCTTAGATTGACTAAGCACATGACTCGACAAGGATTTATCAAAGCAGTGTTAAGTCTACTCTTTTAGACAAAGATTATTGCTAGTGCTCGGATACTTTTGCTGCCGACTGTATACGGGATTGTCCTATCTGTATAATGATCTTTGCTATAATGCAACGGTAAAAACACACTTAGTCACCTTCCACGAAGGGGATCTCGACCATCGAGCAGATATACTACAGTCGGTAGCAGAAGTATCCGAGCAGTAGGAAAAATTCCTATGTAAAAAAGTTCTTTTAATACTGTTTTGTTAAATAAATTGTTGTCGAATCATGTTCTTAGACTGACTAAGTACAGGATTCGACAAGGACTTATTTAACAAAACAGTATTAAGAGTACTTTTTTTACATAGGAATTTTTGCTAGTGTTCGGATACTTTTGCTGCCAACTGCGTAGTACAGTACGGATCCCCTATACTGGCTATGGAGAAAAATTGCCTGAACATTACTGGGGTTTTTGCACCTTCTTTTGGCAATAATCGTTTTTTTGGCAATTGGTTCTTGTGTTTTTTCATGTTTTAAATGGTTTGTTCCTTTTATCATTAAAACTCTAAAGAAAAGTCAAACAGAACAGCTATCAAAACAGTATTAATTGTACTTTTTGTACACAGGAATTTTTACTACTGCTCGGATACTTTTGCTGCCGATTGTACACTAATACAGTCGGTAGCAAAAGTATCCGAGCACTAGCAATAATCTTTGTCTAACAAAAAGTACAGGTAATACTGCTTTGTTAAGTAAATTCTTGGCGAATCATGTTCTTAGTCAGTCTAAGAACATGATTCGACGTGGATTTATTTAACAAAAGCAGTTTTAAGTGTGTTTTTTTGACATCGGAATTATTCGTTAGTGCTCAGATACTTTTGCTGCCGACTGTAACTCGCCAATAATCTCGACGCACCTGTATCTACATATCGGATTTACAAATATTTCCAAAATATAATGAAATGAAATAATTCACTGTAACCAAAATTTATTATGATTTGTTGATAGAAATGCCTTCTGACTATAAAAATCCTCCACTAACGACATGGATTTGCTGAATGTGGTTAAAGTATTATCCGTTGAAAATGGATATCATACGAATTGTGTCATTACTTGTTTTAATTTGTGTGGAGACAGGATCTTCTACTTCTAGAGGTGAGTTTGTTTATATCATTCTAATATCAAATAATGATTCATTAGTTATATTGCGATATCACTAATGAATGTTTCTTATATTGTATCTACAATTGGTATATTCTAGTGAAGTGGTAAAAAAAAATCACCTCTTTTGTTTAATTCTCATCTCATAATTAATATTGTTCCTTTGGTGAAGTCTTTTTATAATTCTTATAAAGTAACATGAGCAATCTTAATTATTTCTAACAATGATTACAAACTATCTCGAGCAGGAAAAAAATATTTTTATAAGTCGCTGTAGCAACGTTGGTTTGGATTTCTCAATTAAACTAATGCACCAGATTTAAAAAGTTATGTTGTTAAGTCTAGAGAAGTAGACTTATAAAGTGCTATTAAGTATTGTACCTGGCAAGATCAATCCCTTTTCAACTCTTGTAAATATGAGGAATCTTCTTCCCCTTTTATTATTGCGTAAAGTAGATGTATGCTTCCAATATACGTTGAAGTTAAAAACTTCATGCTTAGCTAGGTAGCTCCGTGCTAGGTAGTTTTCAATAAATACTTTAAATCTTGAGGACTTACTCTGATACGTAATTTTTTTACCTTGTTTTGAGGAAGTTAATTCAGTTAATTTTGTCATTGTATTGTCTTTTCTAGTGAAACATTAAACTCTTTATTCCAGACACAGACTTCGACACTCCTCTCTGGCTTCCTCGGCCAGATGCTTGCGATCCCGGACCTAAAGGAAGAGTACCGTGGATAATTCACGTGCGGGATACCGATTACGGTTGGAGAGAGCATACACATAGAGCCATGATTGCTCTAGCTGTAAATAATTACCGTGGTGATAACGATGAAATTGCAAAGATGCAGCTACAGTTAGAGGTAGAACTTACTCAAGACTTACTCAGGTTTGTATTTTAACTTCTAAATTTGTAAATTTTTTTTTTTTTTTTTGTATTGAACTTCCAGTTTTTAAATTTTTTGGATAGAACTAAAGTATAATGAAAATACCGTAAAGATTTTTAAAGTAACAAAGTATAGAAGAGCGATTAACTTTGCTATATGCCGAAACTTTCAGCAATGGAGTTTAATCTAGCAAAAATCTAGATGCAGTTTGACTAAATTAAGATTCAAAATTGGCTGAAACTATTGTTAAAATAGTGGCTTTTTAAAGTAGTGGTTGATTCGCTAGCGTCATTTTAAAAAATAATTTTGACCAAAGAAGCAAATGAGATTTTTATGGAAATTCTTATTTTGTGGAGGGGGGGGGGGTGGAAGAGCAAATTTCTGGAACAAAGTTCTTAGACCTTCTTCAGTCCGATTCGTTTTATCTTAAATTTCTTTAGGTAATAAAAACAGGGAAGATTTGCTTGACTAAAGTAACTGAAATACGAAGTTAACACTAAAAATTGTTTCTTTCTTGGTCGTAAAAATGAAACGTCATTTATAAAGGTGGAAACGCGGCTGTAATAATCTTTGCAATGTAAAAATATATATCGTAATATGAAGTCATGCCAAGTAGATTCGTGCAAGCCTGTAAAGTAAACTTGACATCCAAGTTATGGGGTTAATTAAAACTTCCTTTTAAATCTTTACGCAGAAAAAGCCGTTTTTATATTGAAGTCCAATTATCCTGGGTATAATTATACACATAAAATACATATGGGCATATCGTGGAATATTACATTCAAATTATCTTCATAAAATCTCCTATATTCTTAACTTTACTGTAAACTTGAGTTTTGTATTTATTAGGCATTCTGTACGACTGTGTATAAAAATGAAACATGTCTGCAAGATACAGTTTTTTTTTTAATTTAAATATGTGACAACGAACACCTTCTGCCCCACCCAATTTTTAATACAAAAGTGAACTACTGAAATATGTTGGTTTAGCACATTTTATATTTAATTTTCAGTGTAGATTAAAGTAAGTTTTGCAGTTAAGCTAGATCTAAAATTTTCTAGCTGTACTTAACTATGTTGTCTACTCGCTAGTGTATCTTACAGGCGCTACTACTGAACAGTTTTTATGGAATAAATCTTGCTAGATCCTTTTTTTTAATCTAAAGTATAATCAAATATGGTAATCTTCCCAGAAAAGTATGGCTACAAAAGCGTTTCTTGACAGACTTCCACGGTTCTCTAGTTTGCATAGACCTGTACAATTTCACATACCACATAATGTAATAAATCCTCATCCTGAAGAATTTACAAAAAGTTTATCTAAAATATAAACTTTGTGTACAAACACCGAAATATCGTAAACGGTGATCATTCATTATTCAGCATGAAATAAGAGGGGGGGGTTATGAATAATTTTAGAGTAAAATTTTTCCGATTTAACCCTAATTAAGACTCGTGTATTTGTTTAAATATAACCAAAAACTTTTTATTTCAGGAACAAAACTCATCGTATGCATGAGAGTGATTTAGCTCTGTATATACATGCCTTACTAGCAAACAAAAAGAATCCTCGAAACTTCCATGGAACTGATCTCGTTGCTGATTTGCTACATAGAGTGGAAAATTCACATGAAGTAAATCCATTTCTAGTTTTAGCCCTTTGCAACGCTCATGCAGTAGATTATATACATTTAAACAAAATAGCAAAACTTGCGAACCTCACTCATGATACGGGTTATCCAGATAGTAGTGGTCATCCAGACGTGGACAGTCGTGTTGCTCGTAAGTATATGAATTTATTTTCTAATTTAGAGTAGCTGGATTTATATTCTGTATTTTTAAAAACTTTAAACTATATATACGTTTTTATCAAATAGAAATATTCTCTATTTTTTAAAGGAAACTACGTTTTCGTGACAAGCTTAATTTCTGTCTAGTCTCGTCAGAAACGGATATTGATCATATTAAGTTCTAATTTGCGATACCGTTAATTTTTACACTTAACTTTATGCTGGAGATCTTATAAGGAATAGTTGAAGGTTAGCATAGTTTTAAATATGTTCACCTGATTTGAAACTAATCTGCAATTATGCAAGGAAAAGCAAAATTTCTTTAAACCAGTTTAGAAGTTTTGTTTTAGTCTACTAAACAGATCGCGTAATTTGCATTTTGATTTTTTAAAAGGTTTATTACGACTTATTTTAAAAATAACAAAACATACTTATTACTCGAACTTTCTTATTAAAGAATTTTTGTTCTAGAAATCAAAGCTCTGGTGTACAAGGCTCTTGCATGTGGAAGGGAACATGATCCACGGGATTTCAAGTTTAGTGAAGAGATGCGAACTATTGAAAATTGCTTGCACAATAAATACTATGAAGAGGATGGAAGTTTTGGTAACGTCTATACGACTTCCTTGGCTGTCCAAGTAAGTCCCGTTGTATTTAACATGTTTTAGTACTCGCAACAATTCTGTCGAAAGGACATTGACGTTATGCAATATGCAGTTGCATGTAGTTGGAAGAATCTTGCCCTTTTTTTTTTTTTTACCGTTAAGCTTTGTTTTTAGAAACATAACTTTTTGTTTCTCAATACGTAAGTTTTCAGTTGACTTGCCCCTACGAGGCGAGTCTTAACTTGCTTCGCGAACTAAGAGTAAGCTAGCAGCTTGTTTACGTCCCATATTTTTGAAAGTGCGAAGAAACTTTTATCTGTAAATATAAAAGAGCAAAAATTTCTTTCTGTCAATGAATAAAGTAATTTGTTCCTTTTTAAAATAAACAATGTTACACAAGACGATTACTGTAATTAAAAGCTTCAAAGTCTTTTTGAGATTACATGGTCTTTATGCAAAGATTTTAAACGGCTTTTAAACAAATTCCTAGAAAACGGTGTCGGATCATTCATATCCCCTTTCGCTTTGAAACATGCGTAATCCACTGAAAGTTAAAGTTAGACACTGCCTAGCATAAAAAAAAAATTTCGGACCATTAAGTAGAGGAATTAAAATTTTGTCCCAAACCGGAAATACTGTTAAATTAGCGATTTGCATCGCTCTTTAATATGCTGTCCCATAAAGGAGCCAGACACATTGTAATCTTCTGTAGAAAACTTATTCTAGAAACTTTAGTAAATTTTTAGTAAAGTAATCTCTAATAAAATATTATAAATTTAGCATAGTAACTCTTTAGCTTATCGTGCAGTAAGGAATCGTAACCACCTCCCCCCCCTTTTTTAGATCTGAAGCACTCTTAAGTTCCGAGTAAATGAAGCTTATTTTACAATATTCCTTTTTATAAAGGAATTCCTAGATTTGGAAACCTACAAAATTTTGTTCTTAAACCGTGTTTCACGGAACCCTGTGCGGAAGTTCTGACAAAGTCCAGTGTTAAAATAAGGGTAATAACCTTTTGTGGCTGAGAGAAAATTGGAGAAGGGAACGCCGAATGACTGGATATTTACATAATCCCTAAACTTCGTTCAACTTGGCACCCCCTACAAGCCTTTAGAATAATTTAACA
Source organism: Salticus scenicus (assembly GCA_963930645.1). Lineage (NCBI taxonomy): Eukaryota > Metazoa > Arthropoda > Arachnida > Araneae > Salticidae > Salticus > Salticus scenicus. The sequence goes on from OZ005660.1 coordinate 107,521,278, forward strand.
CTAGGCTTGGGAAACGTGGCTGCACTAAATGCCATATTGGCGAAACTAATGGCTTAACGCTCGACACTTAAATTAAAAGTGGTGGGATGATTCAGATATGGATGTTTATAAATAGCTTACTGAATAATTGTAAGCGGTAGTGTTTAAAGTATTTATAAATACCAATTTTTAACTTCCTTGGGCATTTAATCCCCTCTGGGACCCCTTAGAAGGGATAAAGTTGTAAAAATCATGAAGAGCAGAACAAAAAGGCGGATTATCTTCCCTTCCCAACTCTAACGAATTTTTAATTGGCCTATTTATTTGGTTTCTGCGCCGACTCTAGTCTTAACGGGTGAACTAAGTGTTTGGTTGAAAGAGTACAATTTACTTTTAGTACCAATGATACATAAAATTACTGTAGTCAGCCTAACATTATTTGAAAGTATTATTTATTCAAGTGAAACGCAGTTCAGAAAGAGGAAAGGTTAAGATATTTAAATCTATGCTTCTGAATATTAGGACTTTGTTCCTGTAGAAACTTCGTGCTCCGAATACTCAATAGTCGGGCGCTGCTCTTTATTTTGTGTTTAAAAAGATTGCGACAAGCTTTGATAACTCGGTTTTTGGATAGAAAGTCTTGCTTTATAATAACCTTCTTTTAAATGGTTATCGGCTCTCGAATTTTAAAATAATTTGCACACAAAACAAATAACAATAGTTTATGTGCTTGCAAAATGTATATTTAGTTTCTTCCCATGTGCTCAGTCGCATTAATATTAGAGGCAGGTTGTGTCGGACTTTACTAGACTAATAAATACATTAGTTTTCCTCGTACTAAATCATGGACGAATTGTTAAAGCATGCTATACAACTTAGCAGATAAGTAGTTCTCTAATAATAGTTCGTAAATAGTGTATGAAAGCGAGTTTCTATGTTAAAGAAAATAGTGACTAATTGTAGTACATGTAAGGGATTTTGATAAATCCAGTTAAATGCATTCTTATCCTGTACTAGTTAACAAGATTTTTGTTAAACTTTCTTTACAGGCTTTCACTGCTGTGCGAAATCCTCCCAGGTGGTGGGATGAAGCTAAATCGCTTGAGTACTTGGAACGGGAGGCTTATATTGATGTAAACCTGATTAAAGCCTACTATATAGAAATGGCTTTGAATGCTCGTAAATACAAGTTCATAAGGGATCTATATGATGGCGTGCCGGCTCCTGGTAAGTTCATAATGTCTAAAATCACTTTACTTTCTTCTATATTAAATAAAAGTATTGGATTCGTAAAAATTTTCAACCTCTGGTTTTTGATGAGATTTACACGTTTTGAGAGCTGTAGAACACGATTTTTCCATTTTTAGGAAATGTGCTAGGCAAAATTTTGTGGCAACTATCTCAGGAACTACTGCGCAGAATTTCATACAAATTGTTATGTAGTTTCACCTTGACATAAATTACTGCCTGTCAACTTTCGGTAAAAATTGTCTTACAGGTGTCGTTGCCATCCCGATTTTTCTAAATTTTTAACATTGTGATGTAGGACAAAATTTTGTATGAATGTGCATAATTATTTTTAGTAATCCATTATGAAATTTAGAATTATTTATAATAGATAGTGAACTAGGAAAATTTTTTGTATGGGTAGGAGCTTTGCCAACCCCCGGGGGGTAGTCCCCTTTGAGGGGAATAAATTTTCATGATGGGTATCTTTCAAAAAAGCTCGCCAATACCTTTTTTAAAACGAATGGTTGAATTATCGGTCTACGTTAATTTAAAATAAAGTTAGATTTTTAACAAAATAAATTTTTTATTTTCTTTACATTTTACTTTTTATCTTGGATATTTAGCGTTATACTACTCTAATATGGAAATCGTCTGCATTATAGTGAAAGATGATTTTTTAAGTTTTAAAAAGTTATTTTACAGAGTGAATTTGTATAGGAAAATGTACAAATCATGTGGTGGCCACAGCATACTAGTTTCTCCTACCGATTATAAAGGGAATTATAAGTTTAAGTGGCCAAACTTGCGCACTAAAATCAAAGAACGATATTTAATGAGCTATTAACGGATGTCTTGAGTGGCTACACTTAATTAAAAAAAAATCGTGAATGTCTTAAAGTAAAAGCTACAATTAACTCGGTGTAGAGCTCGTGTAATATTGACTCAGCAACTTGCGTTAAGGTTTTATGTTGTAACCCAAACGAAGACTCGGTTTAAGCTAAAAAAGGCAGTACAATGTGAAGGGGAAAAAAGGTATTGAACTTATTACGAAAGTTTATACGTAATAAATTCTGCAATAACTCCACTATCATTTTAGTGTTTCGAATACGCAGATTAGTTATCCCGTGTGAAAAGGGTGAAATTCCGCAAAAAGTAAATTTATTATGTGAATTGATTTTTAACCTTCTTGCAGGGCAATATTCCGAACTGGGGACTTCACGATTTTTTAAATAGAAAAAGATTACTTGTAAAAACTAGCATAATTTAAGATGGCTGCGTTTTTTTTTGCAGATTACATGCAAACTGGGAAAAAAAAAAAAACTGATTTCAAACTTGTAAAAATATTTAATCATAATAGCTGCTTGAAAACTTTTATTGAACTAATAGGTAAAAAACTCTTATGTGAAACATTCAGGGCGTGCTAAGCCCCTCTTCCCAATGCTTAAAGCTAATTAATTTTTAAAATTCGTGTTCCTTCCTAATGAATTTTTTTTTAAAAGGTAGGGGGGGGGAGCAGTTGTCTTACAATCCTACAAAGACTTGAAACTTCTTTATCGCAATTTTTATTTGAAAGCTTTCAAACGAGTTTTGTGCTACTTGTCTCAAACTGAAATTTCAATTTGATGTAAATTTGACTTCTCAAATCACTACTCGTTTACTTTAAAACATTAATACGTGAAAATTTCCTGTTCCAGGTGTCAGCCCTCTAAAACAAGGTGAATTTTATGTGCAATACACTGTAAAAGAAGGTCTTAAACCAGACAAGTACTTCAGCCTTACTATTAACGTGAAAAACGGAACGAACTTCTATGAAATAATGAAGATAGCTTCCAATGCCAGTGATGTGTTCAAGTAAGTTCAACTTCATTGTGAAAGTTAAAAATGATAGGGTACTTTAGTTAGACTTCAGTAACGAGTCTACTGTATAGAAATGGCTTTGAATGCTCTTAAAGTTCATAAGTGACCTTTATGACAGAGCATAAATAAGATTGTCTTAGAATCTATGATTCTAAAGCGTGTCACTCTATTAGTTTGAATTTTGTAACTTCGCTTGTTATATTTTCCTTAGTGTAATATTTTAATTAATCGGACATAAGCATCAATGCAGCAAAATGAAGGGTGCATGCCAAAGGACAACACTTAATCCTTGTTTTTATTAGATTTAGAAAAGGTTTTAGTTTATCAATATGAAGTAAAACTTTCCGAGCACTGGAATAGATCTAAAAACCGCTTAAATATTTCGGATCAGAACCTTAATTTCCTTAAACATAAACTAGGACCTTAACTGGCTTGTCCCATTTTTATCAAATGTGGAATCCCATAGATATGAAAATTAAACTGAAAACTTCAGATAGGTTCTTAAAACAAGGTTAGGAAAATTTAATTTCCTGTAAAGTTTTTGACAATGTTTTCTCGGCCTCAACTTTTTTCCTTACAGGAAACCACCCCTTTAATATTAAAAAAAAATCGAACGATCATGTATAAACACGTTTATGACGCATAAAACAATTACCATCATTTTCAAGTTACAAATTCTGAAAGTTCGCTAATACATCGGCGCAACCACGCTTGAATCGCTAAAACCACGCCTAAATGAAATACAAAACAAGCAAAAATCGAAAAAGAATGGACAAACGTATTTGATGCATGAATCTCTTGACAATTTTAGCTGTGTGATATTCTAATCTAGCGAGATTGTTCCGACACGGGTTTTATCGGCCCTCTTCCCACTTTCTCGTAATTTCTTTTTTAATCCAACTTAGTCTTGCTAGATCTGTCGAATTCTGTATTGAATAAAAAAAATCCGACAGACCTGAAAACACTATTAGATTTCTCGACAACGCGCTCCCGAGGGCAAACGGTTGACGCGTCGAAAATCATGTTGGATTATGCCCTCTCGAATCAAGACAATTGATTTCTACTATTGCACTATTCCGATGATTTCCTGGTACGAGTTTAAAAGTGAACGAGTGAAACTTCGATATAACAGTGTTACTAATCAAAACTTAACTTTTTGGCCCAAATTTCAACAATGATTACTGAAATCCTCTTTAAATTTCTTTTAAATGTCACTTTTGTAATAACTTTAAAATTTTGATAAAATGGATTGATAATTTAAGCTTCTTGACGAGACGGTTTCCACATTTAAATATTTCGATCAGAATCTTCATAGCATCCTCTTAAGCAGCTATCGCACGGAAGATCCTAGCCTCAACTATACGCTAATACCTCTCCGAATAATCGAGCATCAGGTAGTAGGGTTATGTTGAAGACTAAAATGAATTCAAAAAGGCGTTAACAATTGGCTACTAATCGCTCACTATTTAATGTTTTAAACGCACTCTGATTTTCTCGCACTCAGATTGGTTGAATTAGAGCCAACATCTAGCGTAGGAGATTTAGTCAGTCATAAGTTCGTCATTGACAGAGGTAGGAGAGGGAAACTTATCACACGATGAGTTTCAACCGTTTCTCTCTAAAAACCTGTTTCGGGAGGAAGTATCCGATACTGCTGATCGTATGAGAGTACGTGTGATAGCAGCTTAACGTTGCTTCACTCGAGGTTTTAAAATTGAAACCTATTTAAGTACTTTAAACATGTAGCTAGTTATCTGCACTTAATCTTAAAGCAAGCAATTATGTGAAGTGATTAACCTTAACGCTAAATGACTCCATATAAAAATTAACAACTTGTTCGAAGTTTCTAAGAAGTCTTCGAATTTTTAAACTAAACTGCCTTTTCTCGTAGCTAATCGAGAAATGCATAACTCTTGTAAAATGAAGAATGGTCACAGGCGAACGTATGAAGTCTTGGAGTAACATTAAGTTATAAAGCATGGTAAACTCTGCTGTGTAGCAACATTGGAAGTCGAAGACTTGAAAAGTTAGACAATATTTAGAACAATTTCCTTAAATTTAAAGGAATGACTTTTTTTTTTTTTAAATTAAGATTAGTTTTTTTAAATAGTAAACACCTAGTGTACAGTGCTGTAAAATCATTGCCGAGTTTATGGCTGGTCACTATGAAGTCTGATTCAGTAAGCTCTAAATATTCCCATTCACTCCAAATAGTTTTAACCTCGACAGGTTAAGTAATAAGATAACATTAAAGATGGACATAACAATAGAGGGAAGAAATTCTTGAAACATGTTGTCATGAATCTTAAACGTTTAGATTCATAAATATCAAAGCTAAATTATTAGCAAATCTTTTGCTACTGACGTATTCAATTTCAGAACTGAACTACCAGCGATCCCTCCTACAACCTTGTTTTAATGCAGCATTTTTTGATATTCAAATGCTATATTTCTTGAAAGCTGCGTCAGATTTGTTCTTCAATGAAATATCTCCATACGTTCCTTCCCTTCAAAATAAAATTTCTTTTCACGAGATCTGAAGCAGTTTTGAGCTTCATAAAAATGATTTGTTCTTGAAAGAAATGATTGCGGGCTGTCTGGATAGTTAAACCATATAACACCATAAATCGGATTGGCTTGAATGAAAAGCGCATTTTATCTTAAATTAGTACTGAAATTTTACTCTTAAGGGCTGTACAACAGTCGGATGGCTCCCTTCCCATGTTATCCAATTGGATTTTCGTTGCTGTTTTTATAAAAATCTCATTCAAAAATGAAGTTTTCAAATTCTGGTTTTTGAATATTACTCTTTGAACAGGTCGCCTTTTAGCTTAGTGATTAATTTTTCAAAAAAATTAATTTAAATATCTTACTTAGAGATCCAACTCCGAGTCCTTAATTTACTTATTGAAATAAAATATTTAAATTTTTTCGAAAAATTAATCACTAAGCTAAAAGGCGATTTGTTCAAAGAGTAATATTCAAAATACAGAATTCGAAAAATTTCCATTTTTGAATGTTTTTTTTTTTATTTTTATAAAACGAAGCAATGAAAATTAAATTCGATAACATGGAAAGGGAGCTATCTGACTGATGTACAGCCTTAAGCAAAAATATATTTCAAATTTTGCAAGGTACTTCATTAAACAGATGCTTAAACCTACCACATTAAATAAGATTTCCCTATTTGAGGAGGGTGGGGGAGAATATTTACTTTCTTTCAGTCAAGCTGAACCAAAAAATATTTAAAGTACAAATATTTTTGTGGAAGAAGCTCGTAAACTGCATAAAATGGTAAATTTCGCTTACACTGTAAAGTCCTATTTGCTGCCAGAAATTCTCTAATTTGAGAATACGCGTAATATACGAAAATTACGGTGAGAAAATATTCTCAAATCAGAATTTCTGGCAGCAAATACACTTTTTAGTGTACGAATTGTATCGGGTCGACAACTGACCGGGCGAAACATGGTTCCCTATAGCATAAAAGCCCTGCTTAACTGAATATTTTTATTAAATAGCTGAGATTATTCACGCTAAAAACAATTGCATGTTTTTAGTGTTCAAAGTAACTATTTAGAATCAAACTCGTTTTGCTGAACTTGTAGAGTGTAGGAATTTAAAACACGCGAAAATCGTTTATGTAGAGATTATGATGTGACCGAATTTTGCTGAATGTTTCTGTTTCTAATCTCCTTTTTTTTTTTTTTTTTTATAGCTTTACAGCTTATCGAAACAACAATGGAGATCCTATGGTGTATTCAGTATCTGGCATACCGAATGATGTGGAAGAGAATAAGTTTTGGAGGCTCTGCAGGCAATCGGATGTGGATCATGACCGTCACGTAGCACGGATCCAGACTCACGAGGAATGTAAGACTGAAGTTACTACTTCATAAAATTAATTTTAATGACTTAATATCCGGTTTTAAAGTTGCCCTTTTTTATATAAAGGAGTTGGATTCATCGCAAAATTCGGAGTTTGTTTGATCGAAATTGTTATTTAGTTAAAAATTTTTTTTGAATCGTATAGACATGAATGGCTATAACTAGCTACCGTGAGTAGTCTTCTAAATTGGTTAATTAATCTGGATGGAAATTTAATTTCCTCATAGCAACTATGCACAAATCTTAAATTTTAAAATTCTATATTTTCTTTACTTGCTTAGTAGGCTCTTAATATGGCTACAAATAAGCTTCTACTATTGAAGATTGTAGTTTAGTTTTTTTAAACTAATCGTAAATTCTTCAAAAAAGTCTGTCTGTTGTATCCAATGTTATACTTCAGAATTAAAAACGTCAATAGCTTTCAAATTAGGTGACATTTTTAACTTAAACATGTCATACACGATTACGTAGGTTTGTATGTCGGACACTTAAAATTTAAGCAAATAAAATCTTATAGGCTGTATTTTAAACTAAGTTAGTATCCGGAAACTTGCATTTCAGTTAAGCTTAAAGAAGGGTTGTATGTAGTTAAAGCTTTTGTCCTGTTTTGTGGCTTTATTCAAGCATACTAAATTTCTGTGTACTTTTAAATAAAGTTGAATAAGGGGTTAAGCAGCAGCTGCCCGAGGAACTTTCGTTCGATATTAACACAATGATCTATGTTTAATTAGCGTCGTCAATAGATTCACTGTCAAAGTCCAGTTTGCAACTACGTTCTGTGAACGTAATTTTCTTTGATAGAACGTATTTTTCTCTGAATGACAATTTCTTGCAGTAAATGTGCTTTTTGTGTTGCTAAGAATCTTTTTCAAAAGAACAAATTGATAATTTGTTAACGATTTCTTCAGTTAAAAGGACTTAAAATCCTGATTAGTTTTGAATACACTACACAGGTCGACATGTAAAATTTTTGATTTTATGATTTTGACTGATCTTTGTTTTTGGTGTGCTAAAACCGAAAATGAAGTCCGTTTTTTCTCTATCGGATTTTTGTCAATACAGGGTGCCTATCAATGTAATTTCTTCCACTAATATAATTATAGGGCAAGTTTTTTATAGCGATTAATCATGGATACCTATTGTAATAGCGCAGCACTAGTGCAACGTAAAACCATACCAAAGTATTATGATGGTATATGTAAAATTGTGTCGGTAAGCACCCTGTATTGACAAATCTGTACGTGATAGAGGAAAAATGGGCTGCATTTTAAGTTTTCGCACATCAAAAGAGTTCAGCTAAAATCATCAAATCAAATTTTGTCAACTGCTTCAATTTTGTAGGCCTGTGTTACATAAAGTCCCGAGTTACTTTATCACAGTACATACCTAAACGCACCCTCGCTAAGAAGCATGTTTTGGTGGAAACTTAAAGTTCTAAAGCATATTTTAAATCGGACGTTTCATTGGAGGAAGTTTAAAATATATCCTACTTCCGAAGTCTAGTATTGTTTCAAATCTGAATCTTTCTTGTTGGATTTAAATAGTGATGCACGTTTTCTGATGGTGTATTTAATTTGCAGTGTTGTAACGGGGATTTTGAACTGGGGTTACAAGCGAAAAGTATTTAGTTTAACTGCCAGTTTTAAGTAAATGTATATAAGGTGTAAAATTACAGTATTTAATCCTTTTAGCTTTAAAATCTTTAAAGTAATTTTACGTCACGCGTTTTAAAGTAAGCAGACTTAATTTTTAAATCTAGACTTGCTTTTTAACGAACGTTCAGAGCGACGTGCTGTATGAAGAATCTTTTAAAACTCAAACTACTTTTTTTTGCAACGTATGCAAACCTAAATGTAATCAACCAGTAACACTTGTAATTTTTAAGTACTTGAAACAAATTTTAATTTTTTTTCTCTTCTAGCCCCTGTAAGACTGATACCAAAAGCAGATGAGCACGTCATATATTTATACAGCAACACGGAGTGCCAGTGAAGTTCGTCAATATAAACTGTTGTATTTTTTGTTGAGTTATAAATAAACTTGTTGGTGTAAATGCTGAGTATTTTCTATAAATTGTTCTATGAACCTGTAGAAATATAGAATTTAGCAGTTAAAGAATTTTTTAATTTTTAGACTCATCAACTATAGTTCCAAATAACCGAACAATGTTCTGTGAAAAGTTGGTTTTTAATTTTTTTTGTAACTAAAAGCAAGAACTATTAAGGAAATGTTAGACGTTACGTTTTGAAAATGAGTCTTTGCATACAAAAATTCATTTCACATTGAAATGCGATAACTGTAAATTTTTGTATTAGTCAAATGTTAATAACTTTCCTCTACACTATCTACCAACAAGTATTTGGACATTTTAGACGTTTTGTGAAATATGTTGTAAAACTCTAAAAGAATTATCTTGAAACTTTGAGAGTATTAACATGATATACGTCATATTTTAGTAAAAGTTTTGGCCTGACAAATGAAAACACGCATTTAAAAAAGTGTTTTAAATCATCCTGTAAAAAATGCTTGAAATTAATTTTTTTATATATTAAAAAGCAATATATTTTAAACACATTTAGGCATTAGTATTGATAAATATATATTTGAATGCATAATTTCTCGTGGAAGTTTTTAAACAAATTTTTGAAACTTGTCAATCTAGTTTAATACCCAAATCCCTTTCGAATACTTTGTTAAAAGCAAAATCGTAAGGCAAATCTTATCAGACTTTGAGAAGTTTTGAATAGTATGCTTTTTGAAATTTTGATAGTTTCAAGGTATCGGAAGTTTCCGACAACCCTTGCGTTTATAACATTACCATCCCTTGTTAAAATATAGCTTCATGAATAAACATCTGTAATGAGCATCTAGGATTACTAATTTCCTTATAAAATTTGTTCATCAGTCTGCGTCAATAGTTCCTTAAATGTGAAATGTAGCCCAATTTCTTTTCTTTCAACAGAAGTTGCACTGATTCGGTGAAAGTTTCTTTTCTATGCAGTTACTAGTATACATTAAAACGCTTAATATAAATAAAATTCCACTAAGCCAAAGTGAATGTTACCGAGACGTTTAGAATCTGAAATAGTAATCTGGAATGAATTAATAGTAAACTTATTTCACTTGAATGTTCTTTCTAATTTCAAAATCTTCAATTTTGAGAATACAGTCTTTAGCTTTTGTTTTGGTTTAAGGCATTTTAAATTATGAATAGTAAATTGTAACGCGTAATATTGTTTTAAATTGTAAATACGTTTTCATGAGTTTTCTTGCTTGTCAAGTTGAAATTGTTACGCAAGATTTTACAATTAAAGTGGACTTGGAATTAACTCGGGTAATTTAGTCTAATTTTGTTAGTAATCCCCCCCCCCCCCCGCGAAGTCTTTTGAAATGGAATCTTATTTGATCGTACGAAAGAACAAATTCAATTGCATATAACTGATAGAACAGGGTACGCCAACTGAAAATAGGTAAACATTAAAACAATAACACCCAAATTCTTAAAAGTTCATATGAACCTGAAGTGTTGAATTCTTGAATATTAGTCATTCCTCCCTTTGTGGAATGACATAAGGATTTGGCATAATATGTTAGCATAATTGGTTATAATTTAACATATTAATAACTTTAAATATATTTATTAATAACTTTATCTTCGAAGAAAGATAAAGGAATTAGCATATTTAAATAGTTGAAGCTCTATTCCATAAACCAAACTGCTGTTTCTTTAATAGTCTTTTCTGCTTTCTTAGCTTAGATCGTAAAAACTTTCAAATAAAAAATGTAACTTGGCAATTTTATACAGAAATTTTGGATAAACATGATGAAATAAATTCAAAGCTTTATTTCGAGCGACATTTAATTACGCTAAATAAAACTTAACAGTTGGCATATAACAAGTTAAATTTGATGGATGAATTAAAGATAGTTTTCATCCGAAAGCGTTAATCATTGTATTTATAGAATGAGGAAATACAAAGCTCATTGTACACTTCAAATATATTCCCAAACCTTTAAGAAAAAACCATTATATAATATAAACGCATGAATAGAAAGATTAAGCTCCTAAATTTCGAAACGTCTCTTTTGCATGCTATAGGCAACATAATTTTTATAGACAAATAGGGTCATTCAATTGAAATTTGAACCTTGGTGCCAAAGTCGGTGCTTATAGGCTGCGTAACAGTTATATCTAAAACAAATTTAACGAGTTTTCGTTATGATTCAGGGTAAGAGTTTTTAAATTTGCGATTGGATTCCTGTGATCGAGTTGAAACAATAGGGCACTATTGACGCGGGATATTATTCATATATTAAATCTAGTTACAATTTGTATTCCTTTTTGTGACTAGTTATGAAACTTTATTTTAACGTAAACAAGACGCTTCCTCCCCTTACGAGTTCTCTATTTTTCTTCAGTTTCTACAGAAGTCCCTGTATAAAAGTTTCTTTTTTGATCGTTGTGCCCAATACCATCTTTTAATCTCGTATAAATTTCTACATATCTAATTTTCACCATATTTTCATTATATTGACATTTGAGAGAACTTTTAGATTTTGTAGTTAAGTAAGAAATTTATTTTTAGGAAACAAAATGGCATTAATCCTTTAAAGTCAGCAGCAAAAATATTAAAGTATACATACCCATTTTTCACATACAATATATATAAAATTAAGTTTTATCGCAAATTTTTTTAAATTTACTATTTTGTAAACCGTGTGGAATAAGATCATGACTCGAGAAATATTTACTTAACAAAAGAGTATTGGATGCACATTTTTACTTTCCGAACATACATATGTAAGGAAAGTATTGTAATAATGTCGAAAATCCGAATTTGAGATTTTGATGCGTCTATACGTTTGAGGTCCCCAGAGTCCGTGTTCACTACTTTTTATGATGTATGTGTGAGTGAACACACTAGCGTCTAAACGCTTTGCTCGAATGAGCTGAAAGTTGGTACATATACTGCAAGTTAGCGTAGCACGAACTATATTATTTTAGGGAATCTGGTACTTAGTTTTTTACAGGAACACAAAGAAATTTTTTATAAAAATAGTCTATGGGGCCAAAATTTTAAAAGTATGATAGCGTCTAAACGCCTAATTCAATTGAGCAAAAAAAAAAAAAAACTATCGCAGTTGCACTAACTGTATAGGTTTTAGTGAATCAGCACTTCTAGTTTTTTACAGGGACACAACAAAAAATTCTGTATCATTATCGCATATGGGGTGAAGTTAAGTGCGATAGCATCCAAATGACATGAGCTGAAATTTATATACATGTTATAGATCACAATAACGCAAACTATATAGATTTTGGTGACTCTAGCACTTAGTTTTATAGGGACAGAAAGAAAAAATAATCATTATGGGCTATAGGCTCAAATTATTTCGAGTGTGATAGCTACTAAATGCCTTATTCAAATGAACAGAATTTTTATACATGTTACAGGTTACCGTCGCATGAACTTCAAAGTACTTTTGGTTCTTTTTTAAAGGGCACAATGCAAATTTCTTTATGATTGTGGCAGATTGGCTCAAACTTTAAAGTGAGATAGCGTCTAAATGCCTTATCAATGGAGCTGAAAATTTATATAAATATAAGTCACTGTTGCACTAACTATATGCATTTTGGTGAATCTAGCATTTATTGGTTTTTACAGGCACACAACTGAAAGTTCTTTTATCATTGTGATCTATGAGCTCAAAGTAAAATAGCATTATGGCAAAATAGGTTCAAAGTACAATAGCGTTAAATTAAACATTGAACATTTTTCTTCATATAGTGTAAACACTCCTTTATAATTTTCTCTTTTGTTTATTTAACTCCTCTTGCATTACCTTATCTACAAAATCCATTAATTACTCAATGTTTAGAAAGTCGAGTGGAGTCCCTCCAGATTTTTTAAATGCGATTTTTTTATTGCTAGTGATTAAATTTTTCGCGATACGTGCTATAATTAACTGCTTATAACTTAATCTCCCCTAAAAGATAAGGAACGTAAAGTAAATACGTTTTTACGCTTTCTTAACGTCCAAATACACCCCTGTTTAGCAAGATTGGCAAACGATCAGTTTTTTCAAATTAAAAACTTATCGCTCAATGAAATGCTTTAACATTGGGTATTTAAAGAACTGGGTGTTCCTCATGTTTTCAGTGAAGATAGGTTTAAGGTAACAATTAGGGGGCCGGTAACAAATTGAGCAAAATTAATGTTTGTGATCACCCTGTATCGTTAAGTGAACGAAATGAGCTGTAACATTAGGATATGTTAACATGGACCCAGTTATAAATTGTATGATAGCATGTTAAATAAGGAAGATATAAGTATTTATTTAACATCAACCTGTTTATAATATACAAAGTTTTTAACGAAAATTATTCCCACTTTCAGATAAGTCGGAAAAACACTTTAAAACAATATACTGCAATCGGAATAAAAATATCTTAAATATCTCATGAACATTTTTATGAAAAACGTTTTTACTGCGCATGTGCGAAAAGTAAAGTTTTTTATTGCATTGCATAGGCTGAAAGCTAGATGTATTGGGCAAATTTCATGAAAGTGCACTTGACCAGAATAAAAATTAAGTGAATTGAGAACGAGCTAGATATTAGATATTTTCCAAAAATTGGAATTTCTTATGGGGTTTTTCACATGCCGCGTAATTAATTTTAAGATCCAGTTATTTCAACCACTCTCCAAATGTACTTTTTTGTGGAAAAATTCCTTATCTTGTAACTCTAACATACTTTTTGTTTATTTACTAGGATTTGTGAGATCATAAGGGGTTTTCCCCAAAAACGACCTTTGGAAAGTGGTTGAAATAATTGGATATAAGAATTAATTACACGGCATGTGAAAAAACCCTTAAGAAATCTTAACTTTTGGGAAAATATCTAAAATCTAGCTCATTCTTTTTCGTACAATTCACTTAATTTTTATTCTAAGTTTTTTTAATTTCAAATAAAACCTGATGGTCTGCAAATCTTGCTAAACTTTTAAACATGGGTGTATTTTTTAAGACCTATGTGCCACTGGTACACTAAAGCCCTTACAAAATCTCTATTGGTTACTATAATGCATAATTTTTATTGCAGATACCTTTACGAAATACTCTAAGTAACTGAAAAAATTCTTCAAATAAATTTGTTTCAAAATGCGTTAAATAAAGGGTTAAGTTATTTGTATATGTATGATCTAAAAATTTCCTAGTTAAAACCTTTCTACAGTTACCTCAATAGAACAAAAAATATGAATATTTAGTTCATTCTGTGTGGGAGGTATGAACTAATTTTTTGTAAATCATTTAGCAATACTGTGTATAACCTGGTATATAACTTATTACCATGTTTTTTATTAACTTGTAGTCTTATTTGTTTGTCTGGTATAAATCTGGCAATCGATTTTTAACTAACTTCCTTACTAGCTAGACACTTGAAATTTTTAGAATAGCTGAGAACCTGATGACAACACAATAATTCGAAGCCTGATTTTCGAATTTTTGATTTAGTTTTTAATTTAAAATATCAGCTATAATTCATTTATTGCCAAAAAAATTTACGAGTTCATTTTCTTTCGACATAAAAATAGATTTAATGAAACGAACTTTAAAAAATTATAAAAAGTTAAATTATGCATCTCACAAAAATTGAAATCGATTAATAAAAAATTTTTATAGTCATTGATAAGTGCTAATGTAGTTCTATAACTATGATTCATCAGAATATTTAAAAACATGGTATATAAAGTTTTTTTTAAATCTTATAATTATTTATAATATTAACATATGCGTTAAGTACAGCTTTTTATAAAAATTTGTTCGAAATCTAAAGTATTAACATTTACTTTCTTATTAAACTTCTATCTGAATAAAACTTCAAATAAAGCGACTAAGATTCACACAAAGAAAACCTTAGATAAAAAAAAAAAAAAAAAAAAAAAAAAAAAAAAAAAATCTGAGGAGACTGAGGGACATTTTAAGGAGACTGCTCCACTGAAGGTTTCATATAAAAATTATATTTCCAGATAATATTTTATAAATTGAACTATATTAGGTTTGTTCAGTAAAATGTATGTTGAGGCAACAATTGTTATGGTTTCTGATATATTTTTTACCGATTTGAAATCTTTAAGTTACAAAATGCTAAAACTTCTACAGATATTAAAAAAAGGCTTATTTTTATTTGGATGCTTAATAGAACCTAATTAAACGAATCGGGGATGGATTTTACAAAAACCTAAAATAAATCATTTTTTTTTAATAGCAATTTTTTACATAGACATGCACTTTTTTATTTCCCCTCCTAAAAATTAATTAATACAGTTTCCGCCGCTTAATAAATTCACTGGTTAATAAAATCAGCCGTTTAATCTGATCAAATTAACAGGACCAGAATCAAATGAATACAAACTATATTTAAAGCAGCCGCGTAATAAAATCAGCATCGCCGGTTAATAAACTCAAAAAATCTCAGCAGCAGTAAAAATATCATTTCTGCATACTTTTTTTTTTTTTTTTTTAAAGAAATTAAAGCGCAACAATCCTTTCGTTATCTCTAACTGTCAAAAATTTTACACATGATGCATAGTTACAAATTAAACGCGCTCCATAACTTATCTCTGTAACAATTTCAAGGAACTTATTTTTCAAAGCGCAGTAATAAGCCACAAACTCTATTTTATTTGCAAATAATATATATATTTTTGAATTTTTAATTATTAAAAGACAATTTCTAGTTCTTATTTTGAAATAACTAAGAACTAAGAGGTTTACACGGAAAGATTTTAAATTTATAAGAAAAGCGTGGACTTTGTGATGATGATTTTCCTCAAAGGAAAGAGCATAGGAATATTGAATTTATTTATTTTTTATAGAATGAATAATTAATTTACCAAAAATTAATCAATATTGTTTGTTGGTAACATTTGCTACCTCCTTGAAACTTCTTTCCAAATTCAGGGAAGTAATACTTTTTTCCTTGAGTGCAGGAACGTGTTCGCCGGATATAAAAATCAGCCTCTTGATAAAATGACTTTGGCTTAGGACGAATTTGATTTTAATAATAGGCGGTTACTGTATTGGAATCCTTCCCTTATTCTAGTATTAAATATCCCGCCCCCAACACACACACATACCAGTTTTAGTATTTTGTAAATCACGAATTTATTAAAAAAATGCAAACTGTAAAAATTCAATTTAAGGATTTCAGATGTGTAAAAAAAAAAAAAAAAAAAAAAAAAAAAAAAATTCCTAAATCCTAAGAATTGTTGCCTTATACTATATAATATTGAATTGCCTGTTTTGGTTCAATTTATAAATAATAAATGAAAGTACAAGCTTTTATAAGAAACATTCAATGATCACAAGTCATTTTTAAAGGAGGAGAAATAATCTGGTGTGTCACTCGCACGACTTTCTTTTACCCTGAAATTTAATACTATAAATGCAGGTTGGAGATTGAATTGTTTAACATAGGTTTACATGACAGTACTCGTTATCTTACCTATTAAATTAGGCTTTGGAAGAGTTTTACATGATAATTAGTTCTGTGTGACAGGGGCTACCGCTCCTCTCAACCCCCCCCGTTTCATTAATGCACCTACATTTATATAGAATTTAATTCGGTTACTAAAATAATCCTGTTTTAAAAAAATAATTTATTAAAATTACTATCTTTTATGATAATGCAGACGATTTCCATATTAGAGAAGTAGTATAACACTAAATATCCAAAAAAAGTTGAATTTATTTTCAATATTACATTATTATTTTTACTTTTGTGTTAAAAACGAAAAAAAATCGATAACTTTTTATTTTAAATTATCGCAGATCGATGGTTCAACCATTCTTTTTAAAGGTATTGGCGAGCTCTTTTGAAAGATACCCATCATGAAAATTTATTTCCCTCGAGGGGGGACTTCCCCCCCTAAAGGGGGGAGGCGAGGCTCCTACATACACAATTTTTTTTCTCCACTTGACTATCTCTATTACAAAAAAATATATATTCATTTCATGTGGTTTAGTGCAGTCTAGATGTTAAATTCTACTTACCTACAATTTCCCCCATAGACGTAATATATTTGAATACTTTTGACTGCCCCTGTACACGAACCATTTGCTTCATCTCTACGAAAAGCTTACTGTAGCATCCCTATGTGATACATATTTAGAATACGGAGTATGGAATTTCTGCTACTATTTGTTCTTGAGATATGCTGATCACAGATAGACACAGACCATTCGCTAAAAACATGATTTTCGTATTCAGGGGACCTCAGAACATATAAATATAACAAAAATTCACGTTCGAAAATCTGACCCTAAAATAATACTTTCTTGACCCTATGGGTAAGAGAAAGTAAAAAAAAAAAAAAAAAAAAAAAAAAAAAAACTTTTGTATCTTTAAAAATGCGGTGATAACTTAATGTTTCAGAAGAAAAGTTTAAAACTGGAATTTTAAAGAGAAATTAGGGGGCGGGAATTTTTAACACGTAGTATAACTTTTAACACCTATATTCGAATGAGCAAGTTTGGTCATGCGAATAATAAAATCAAAGCCTAATTACCAAACAAACATACGTTGGTGTAAAATGATTAGAAAAAATGTAAATGATTAGGAAAAACAAATTAATCAATCTGTTGTTAATTAGGGACATGACATTTTGAAGTATCCAGGCACACGATAAAAAAATTAATTATTCTTGCTGTGATGTGACCTTAATTAGTTATAAACGTCATACACCTTTTTTTAGCTTTAGAGCAAAGTTTAGAGCGTATCCCACATACTACACTTGTATTTGAATTGACAACTCAAATTTTTATATTAATTTTTGACTACAAACTTTTTTTTTTTTTTTTTTTTTTTAAATCAGTGTTAAAGAATTGAATACAGATACACCCCGCGACAAAAAGATAGGAACAAAGGGTTTTTTCTTTGATTTTTCATAAAATAACGTTATCTAAATTGTGCTTATCATTTATTATTATTATTATAAAATAACACTATTCTCGGACTAATTTTTGTTTTAAGATTAATTTAGAAAAAGTTTAAGACTAAAATTTTTCTAATTTAAGACTACACAACGCGACAAAAAGATAGGAACAAAGGTTTTTTTTTTTTTTTTTTTTTTTTTTTTTGTTCGAATATGATTATTTTGAATATGATTCAAATATTTAATGTTTTTGATATAATATTTTATTATGATAATAAATGATCAGCACAATTTAGATAATGTTATTTTATGAAAAATTAAAAAAAACCCCTTTGTTCCTATCTTTTTGTCGCGGAGTGCAGTCTTACATTAGAAAAATTTTAGTCTTAAAACTTTTCTAAATTAGTCTTAAAACAAAAACCAGTCCCAGAATAGTGTTATTTTATAATAATTATAAATGATAAGAACAATTTAGATAACGTTCTTTTATGAAAAATCAAAGAAAAAACCCTTTGTTCCTATCTTTTTGTCACGGGGTGTAGGTCGATAAAATAGACTGATTTAAAGCGGGTATATAATTCTTTGTATATAATGTTATACAACTCTGTTTATAAATATTCAAATAACTAGATGTAATGGTTATTTATACACAATCTGTCAATAAGTATTTGGAAATTTTCGAATTTCGACATTTTGTCAAATATCTTGAAACATTGGTAGTGTTAAGAACATGTTATACCTCATACATTTCAGAAAAAAGTTGCATCCTGGAGAGAAAAAGAGGACCAGTAAGAAATTAAATAAAAATCTAAATGTTTTGGATCACCCTGTAAAAAAGTAGTGCTTTAAATATGTTTGGCTGTAGCATGTGATTGAGGATTTTTCTCATTATCTATACTAGCTGGCTTCACCAGCTAGCTGGCCACGGAACCATGAAAATTTTTACCAAAAAACATGCTCTCGGGCGCTTGCGGCGCCAATCGTAATTTGTTCTCTGTAAAAGTCGCATAATATTAAAAATTAAATCAAATCTGTAGTAATTCCTCATAACGTAGCTCTAGTTCAAAGTAAAATACACGCAAACCAATGTAAATAAAAAAAAACAAATCTCTTAATTCCTCATAACGTAGCTCTAGTTCAGCGTAAAATACGCTCAAACTAATGAAAATCAAATAAACCAATCAAATCTCTTGTAATTCCTCATAACGTAACTGTAGTTCAATGTAAAATACACTCAAATCAATGAAAATAAACCAATCAAATATCTCCTAAGATTCTCCATTCTGCGTTATTATAGAAATGGGAAGTTTTATTTTCATATTTTTATAAATTAAAAGAAAACTCATCAAAAATTCGAAAATCTGACTTCGATGTGCACAATGACCCTTCGGAGGGTACGTTTGTGTTAAATCACGTGACTGTCCGAGCTACTGTGTTCGAGAACAGTGAAATACACACACACACACACACACACACATATATATATATATATATATATATATACACACATTATGCATACATACAAATATTGCTCACTTAATAGTATAAGATAAATATTTATGATGCTGCCATATAAATACATGGAGATATATTGTCTTTTTTTTTTTTTTTCCCTAACACTGCAATGAAAGATTTCCACTTTTTAAATTATAACACGTAGGGTATTAGACCCAGTGCAAAGCGATTTTTACGAAATTTGACATGCTACATTAGACACAGCATACTGCAATCAGAATGCAATAATGTTAAAATTTTGCGCAATATGAGCATTTTTACTGAATTTTTAACTACGCATACGCTAGCTTTTAAAAATTTTCCTTTGCATAATTTAATAGCCAAAGGTATTGAGCAACTTATATGAAAACCTCAAACAAATGTCTTGTAAATTCAAAAGTAGTGAGAGATATAATGAAGAGAATTTCTATTCTTCTCAAACAATAAATAAATAAATAAATAATAAAATGAAATAAAAAAATAAATAAAAATAATATTTAAAACTGAATTTTTTTTAAATCTTATTGGTCATTGGTATTTCAGTGATCTTGTATCTGTTGCTTGGCTTCTACTATGCTTAATAGATCATCTTTATTATATTTACATTTAAAATTAAACCTGCTGCAATTGCGCATAAATTTTGAATGTATTTTGTCTTTAATAAAACTTATTGCTTTATGTCATTTAAATTATCTAATATATGAATTTCGTATATTATTTTGATTTGTCTTAAATTGGCATTAACACTATTTTTTGTATTATACACTTTGTTTAAAGCTGCATTTGCGCTCTTACAATTTGTATTATTTCTGTAATTTTTTCAATATGTTATTTACTGATTTAAAATTTATATTATGATTCTTGTAGTGTTGTGAAGTTTTGCGACAGTGTATTTTGTCACTGGCCCTGGATCATTTAAAACTAAAATTTTTTTAATCTTATTGGTCATTGGTGTTTCAGTGATCTTGTATCTGTTGCTTGGCTTCTACTATGCTTAATAGATCATTATTATTATATATATATTCACACTTGAGAGAAAAAAAAATCACATTTGAGAGGGGAAAAAAAATTTACATGCCAATTGCCGTTCTTTTCATAAAAATGTGTCGAATCCTAGTGATGACTAGTCGATCACAGGCGACCTTTCCCCATTCTATCAACACTTAGTTCGCCTCGTGTACTTTTAGAGTAAGGTTGTATGCTCTTTACTCCCTCCAGCCAGTATTTCGTTCATTTGTTAAAAGTTTGAGAAACTATATATAGAATATTAAAATGAAATGACTGGGAAAGATTCGGCTTGCACTAAATATATTTTCTTGCAAAAAAGCGGTCGGACAGGACCTGCAATAAAATATTCCCGAGATACTTACAAGGAAACATTCAAAAGGTGTCGTCTTCAAAAAACATTGAAAAAAAAAATATATGTGATTCTATTCTTCATAAAACACCAGAAAGTGAAAAAATTATCGGCTGAAATGAATTACAGCGACCACAAAAAAATATCAAAATTAAGCATATTTGGCGATTTTACACTGTTAGGCGATTGAACAAGGAGAGGGACGCCGCTCATCACTCTTGGAGCGATTTTGAGCGCTTCTATGGCGATCTCTCCATTTATTAAAAAAAAAAAAAAAAATAAAAAAAAAAATAAAAAAAAAAATGTTTACAAAAACTCCACGACTTAGTCCGAAACCGACAAAGGCCGTTGATAGTATTCACATTGGAGAAAAGTCCGCACTGTTAGGCGATTGAGTTTGAGTACTTGGCGGAGAAGCAAAGCACGGTTCTGTTCGTACTCGGCAATCTCATTGCTAGCAAACATATCGCCTAACAGCACTAAATCGCCAAAATTGCTTAATTTTGATAACTTTTTGTGTTCGCTGTAATTCATTTCAGCCGATAATTTTTTCACTTTCTGGTGTTTTATGAAGAGTAGAATCACATATTATTTTTCAATATTTTTTGAAGACACCTTTTGAATATTTAATTGTATTTTTTAGTTCCTTGAAGAAATTTAAGAGGAGATAACATTACTGAAGAAACATGAACAGGAATGGAACACGGGCGTAGAATTCCTACTGGTAATTGTTTAAGAAATTTCTCTACCTTATAATATCGTTGATTTAAAGAATAGAAAATTTTGCTACACTGATAGCGGTGTGAAATTCTGCTTTCGTGTTCCATAACTGCATGAACCTAAAATCATAACAGCTTAAGTCTTTATGGTGTACTTAATCAGAAAGTATTCACACAAGGAAAAAAAAAAAAAAAATCTGTACTGCAGTGATGAATATCTCGATGTCTGCTCGCTTCGCGAGCATTAAAACTATGGATGAAATTCTGTTTATGACAGAATTTAATTTAGTACGACAGGACTATTTATATTTGTATTTTAACATCCCCCCCCCCAAAAAAAAAAAAAATCATAAAACACTTGTTTAAATAATCAGGAAATATTCAGCGGAGACCCGTCTATGGTCAGAGCACAAAACTACGAACCCGAAGGTTGCGAATTCGATCTTCACCGATGCGAAGTGAAAATAAATAAATAAAATAAAATATCTGAATAATAATCTGAATAATATCAGAATAAATAATCAGGAATTTTCTATTAAGACCCGTTGGCTCTGTGGTCAGATTACACAACTACAAACCCGACGGTTGTGAGTTCAATCCTCACCGATGGGATGTGAAGAAATAATAATAATAATAATAATAATAATATATATATATATATATATATATATATATATATATATATATATATGTAATAGTTTTTACAGATTTCAAAAAAGTATTTTAAGATAGAGTAAGAAAATAAATGGTAAAATTGGATATTTGTAGGCATTTTCGAAGTGGAACACTATAAATTGCAAACGACGCAAAATGCCAGATTGAAAGAAATAGTCCTGTCGTACTAAAAAAAAAAAAAAAAAAAGTTATATATATAACAAATATTATACATTTATTGATTTAAACGGCAAATAGTCTCATTGCTTTAATGAGTATTTTAAATTTTCAGATAAAGCAAAAAATTATTTATTAAAAACAAAGTGGTCAAAAAAAAAAAAAAAAACTTATGCATTGCATCTAAACTTTTAGTGTATATTATTCGCATATATATATATTTGTACATTATCTTTAGTTTACTTTATATATCTTTTTACGTTAACTCGGCAGGTTAGGACAAGTGCACTATTTATTGCGATAAGATTCATGTCGAGATCTTAGCTAAATAATATAATTGCATTTTTTGAGCCTTAGAACATTTTATTTCATATTTCCAGAAATGTCTTTTCGATTCAAATGTTGACAAAAGAACTTTCTGCCCGAAGTAATTTAGAAATGGTGCCGCTACGCTATATATGCTATTTCAAATGGAAGCTTTTCTAGAATCACTAGAAACAACTAAATTTCTTCCACAGAAAAAGAAAGAAAGAAAAGTAAAGGAATTTAAAATTTTAACCAGACACTTTTAGAATCTAAGTGAAAAATAATTTTATTTTCTAAACTTTCTTTAATATATGCCTTCTAAGAAACGCGCAATGAATTTCTAGATATATATGATCGACTTTTCTTTTCTGAGCGGTTTATTGTAACGTATCGAATATCGTTTTCATCTTAATCAATTCCGGCAAGTGAATTCCAAGTTTCACTTTGAATCGTCTCTCGTTTTCTCTGAATCGATTTCTTATTCACATTTCCAAATCTTCCTTATTGTAAAGAAAGGGTGGGAGAAGATTTGCCTTTTGCATGAATTTCTTATTACCCTTTCTAATAAGATCGTTATTCTGGCGTGATCGTTTGCTAGAATTACTCTGCAGTACGTTGATGGTAAATAGAGTTGCAATCAAAACTTGAGCGGGTGACAGAACGGCCATTTTGTTTCGGAATATCTTTTAAAGGACAATTATGAGCACGACCATCACCACTGAATTTTATTTTACCTTTTGGGAAATTATACTGCAACATAATTCCCAACTTTTCGATTCGTACTGTAAAAATTAAAATAACTATTTTCTAATAGTAATTTTCACTATGTTTAATCGTATTTTATTAGATCTTCTGAAAAAGTTTGTCTATTTAAAATGAAAAACTGACACCGGAAATTTATGTTCGGTAATATTTATATAATATTTTCTGAAGCTTTTAATCAGAAATTTCCGGTATCAGTTGTTTAATTTAAACGAATACAATTTCCCTGTAGACCTAATATTAATGTGGAATACAATTCGGTGATACCATAGATGCTAATATTTTAATTTATTCCGGAGTATTTTTAGCCCCTCCTTTATTTCATACCACTTATTTTTTGAGAGTAATATTTTCTTATTTTATTGAAGCTATATATTAAAGTAAAATTTTCTATAAATAAAATGGTTCGAATCAAAAGCGGGGCTAAAAGTACTCCGGAACAAATTAACACTTTCGCGACCGCATGTTTATGTCTTTTTTACAGTAAGGTCCTTCACAGTAAGGTGCGCCTAGAGGCGTTATTCTTATTTTCCGTATTCACATTTATATTACAAATTGATATTTTTTTATAGTTATACTCTTTCTAATCAAAGCGTTTATATCCATAGTATGTTGATAGTACAAATATGAATATTAGGTATATTTTTAAGAAATAAATAGCATACAAATTGCGAAAGAAACGCCCACTGGTGGATTTAGAGATTTTCAAATGACGTGAATCTACGTCAGCGGTTGCGAAGGTGTTAAAATGTTGGCTGTGTGATACTAGGATGCTTTCCAACATCCTCATTAAGTAGTTTTATTAGTCCCTCCCATTTTTTCACACCAGCAAATTTTTAGAGTAATATTCTCCAAATGCAATTACGATTAAATAAAAATAAAAATATTCTTGCTACTAGTGTGAAAAAGAAGGTGGGGCTAACAATACTACGGAATATTAATTAGTATGTTGGCAAGTACGTACAGATACAATGTATTCCATCTAACCCTTTGCGGCGCAAGACAATTCGGATCATTTAAATTATACTGCCACCGCAATTCGTGAACTAAATTAAACTAAAAGAAATTTTAAATTTTAAGGTTAAAAAACCAGCCTTTTCTGATTTTTGCTAAAAAATTTCCGGGATGAATATTTGCAGCTGGATCTTAAATTCTGCGTCCTCGCAGCGAGGACAGCGCGCGTTAAGGGGTTAGATTGGGAAACTTGACAGTCATTTAGAAAGAGAAAAATAACGCATTTAAAATATGAAAATTATGAATTTATCTAGCAATGTATAATATAATTATGTTAACACAAACATTTATAAATGGAGAAATATTTTGGCAGTATATCATGTTCAGATTCCTGGAGTATTTACACATTCATATATTTTTACAGTCTAGTGAACTTTAATGTTTAAAAATAAATCACGTAGAATAGTGCTCCGAACTCCCATATGTTTTTAATAATTGAATAATATGAGTAAAAGTACAGGTAATGAGTAAAGCTATAATTTTAGTAATAATTTATTTTCATAGACATAAGTTTAAGAAGAAACATTTTATTAAGACTTTCGCGACCATATGTTTTTGTCTTTTTGACAATAATTTGGTTCATCTGTGGGCGTTATTCTCCAAAGTTACAATATTTCAGAACAAAATCCCCACACAGCCACTTACATCCATAAGACATCTATAAACGTGCATAAATGTTAAAAAATGATCCATTAAACGTCTATAAAAATGCTACAGATATCTATTAGCACGACCAATGGGACGAGCTATTTTACAGCCATTAGATGTCTGTTGCATATCCAACAAATCTCCAAATATCCATTAATTGGACTTCTTAGACCTAATGGATATTGAAAATATCTAAATCTTGTTTTTATCTAACACGTTACATCAATTAGACATCGAAAAAGGCACGTCTAAATTTCGCCTATATTTAAACATCTAATAGATATCTATAATTAGTACAGTATATCCAGGACGTTTGAGGGCCATTATTTAGATATTTTGTACCTTTTATGGATCTTTGGATGCAATTTAACCCCTTAACGCGCGCTGTCCTCGCTGCGAGGACGCAAAATTTAAGATCCAGCTGCAAAAATTCATCCCGGAAACTTTTTAGCAAAAATTCACGTCTATAACATATCAGAAAAGGCCGGTTTTTTAAACCTTAAAATTTAAAATTTCTTTTAGTTTAATTTAGTTCATGAATTCCGGTGGCAGTATAATTTAAATGTTTCAAATTGTCTTGCGCCGCAAAGGGTTAAACGTCAAATGGATATCAGTGGCCGAATGAGTTTCTATATTCATATTCATATTACAAATGGATATACATTATAATTATACTCTTTTTAATCAAAATATTTGTATCCATAGTATATTGGTTGTACAAGTATGAATATTGTGTATATTCTTAAAAAATAAATGACATAAAAATTTTAAAAAGAAACACCCACTGGTGGAGTTATAGATTTTCAAATGACGTGAAACTACGTCAGCGGTCGCGAAAGTATACAGCTTTGCTGGTCACTGTATTTAATTGAACTACTTATAAACGTATATCTCAAAAATTTAAACGCTGAAACGAAATTTCATTGAAATCAGTTAAAAACTTAGTACGGGAACCCGCTACCTTCCGCAGTGATTTCTCCAACTATTGCGTAGTGGGTTCTAGAGCCCACTGCCTGCGGTAATGTTTAACCCGGGTGAGTTGCGCACAATGTTTTAAAATACTCTGCACTCCCCTCCCCCCCCCCCCAAAAAAAAAAAAAGCGTAGGTTTAAGAAAGGATAAGTTACTAAAATATTAAAAAATTTATATATATATATATATAATTTTTTTTTTAACTAAATCTTGTTTATGAAGTGAGACAAAAAATTCTCAAAATGATTCATCCCTGTTTTCTGAAATTAAATACATAAAACAGAGCTGCCAACCTAATCCGGCAAGTTGTTAGTACCTCCCCTTTTTCTACACCACTTAATTTTTATAGTATTTGTTTTCTTCATTCATCGTAAATATATTTGAAGAGAGTTACTCTAAAAATTAAGTGGTGTAGGAAAAGGGGCGGTACTAACAATTTGCTGGATTTTGTTGGCAGCTCTAATAAAACAAAAGACAAAAAATAAATACATAAATAAATACATAATAAATAAATAATAAATAAATAAATAAGTATTAATCAGTTGTTAATTTAAAAAGTGCTGTTTATGTGAGTAAATATTTCATTAAAATAAAAAGAAAGATTTGAACTGAATTACTTTTGTTTGAAGAATCCCTATTTATCATCTCGTCTAAACATTAATTGTTTAGAAAAAGAAAAAGAAAGATATTACAAATAATTTAAGTTTCTTGATTTGAATTTGTAAAGAATTCAGACAATTTTTAAATGTTAAGTAGTTTTGTAAAAGTTTTGATTCATTAATCAGATCTTTGTTGGTAAAAAAGAAAAAGAACCAATTTAAGAAAGGATAACTTGCATATATATTTTAAAGAATGTAAAAAAAAAAAAAATTGCTTAAATATTTTCTGTTAAAGAACCCCATTAACAATAAATTAACATAGCAAGAAAATTCTATAAATTATTAATCCCAGATTCAGACTTTAAATTCATAACATTTTAAGAAAGAGTGTAAAAATTAATGTTTTGATTTAAATGTTGATTATGTGAATAAATAGTTCATTAAAATAAAGATAAAGCCTTAAAATGATTAGAAATTACATATCGAGCAAGTTTCTGTAATTCCTATTTATCATGCCATTAAAAAAAAAAAAAAAAAAAAAAAAAAAAAAAAAAAAACTGACGAAACAACCATTACCCACTACCACACATATTATATACTCTTTTTGAAAATAATGTTGTCAGAATACATAATTAATTGATCAAATTATACACTTAACAATTTTTCCTGTAACAGCAATCTGATACACACGTCGTGAAGACATGTAAAGAAGAATTTGCACAGCGAGTTAAAAAAAAATCGTTAGAACCGTTTTTTGAAAAAACTCATTTCCGAGATCCTGTAACTGACCTACCTAATCTGGGCTTCCTGTTGTAATCAAGTAACACATGCAAAGAATAGGCATCTGAAAAGGGATTTATATAGCAAATTTGAAGGAAATCGTTAGAGCCGTTTTTGAGATACCGGCTATTGGTTCCACAGCCGATTTTCATCAAAACTTGGCAAATTCTTCTGGTCACCGGAAAATAAGAATTATGTACAACAGGTTATGTATGAGAGAGTTAATATGGAGAGATTGGAGAAAATCTGTAGATCCGTTTTTAAAATTACGCAATTGTGAAACTTAAAATTGACTATTTAAACAGGACGATTATCAGTTTTCCTGAAATAACTAACCAAATACGAAAGCACATCTAAAAGAGTGTTTATACACCAACACTGAAGAAAATAGTTAGAGCTGTTTATGAGATACGGACCTACGGTCCAATTTCCGGTTTTCATTTTCCCACTTTTGGTTTTCTAATTCTCATTAAAAGTCTGAAAAATGATTTGTGCACTTGATCTGTTTTAATTCTGAAGTTTCATCGCTTTTTCTTTATTAATTTTTGATATTATGATAGTCGGAAAATTCCTCATACATATACACCCCGCGACAAAAAGATAGGTACAAAGGGTTTTTTCTTTGATTTTTCATAAAATAACATTATCTAAATTGTGCTTATCATTTATTATTATCGTAAAATAACACTATTCTTTGTTTTAAGACTAATTTAGAAAATTTTTAAGACAAAAATTTTTCTAATTTAACACCGCGACTAAAAGATAGGAACAAAGTTTTTTTTTTTTTTTTTTTTTTTTTTTTAATTTTTGAATATGATTATTTTGAACATGAATATTTTGAATATGATTTAAGTACTTAATATGTTTTTGATATAATATTTTGTTATGATAATAAATGATCAGCACAATTTAGATAATATTATTTTATGGAAAAAAAAAAAAAAAAAAAAACCCTTTGTTCCTATCTTTTTGTCGCGGAGTGTAGTCTTAAATTAGAAAAATTTTAGTCTTAAAACTTTTCTAAATTAGTCTTAAAACAAAAATTAGTCCGGGAATAGTGTTATTTTATGATAATAATAAATGATAAGCACAATTTAGATAATGTTATTTTATGAAAAATCAAAGAAAAAACCCTTTGTACCTATATTTTTGTCGCGGGGTGTACATACACACATACACACATACATACACACTATCTAAGTGCCAAAAACTACCTTTTTGGAATCAGGAGACCTTAAAACATGTAAAATTAGGCAAAAACTCAATATCGATAATTTTGGCCGAATATAATACTTCCTTTACCTACGGTAGTTCAGATATGGAAGTAATTAATTGTTTGGAGGAAAAATGAAATGATATTGCAAATTATTAAATTTAAGCGACTTAAATTTGTAAAGAATATAGACTTACTTTAATTGTTAAGTAATTTCATAAAATTTTTAGAAATGTTGCAGTTAATCCATCAGATCTTTGATAGTAAATAATAAGTAGTTTTAAAAAAAGGCGTAAATTACAAATGCATTTTAAAAATTATTGAAAAGTAAACTTGTTTATTTTCTTTTACAGAATTTAATTTAAAATGAATTAAGATAGAAAAAAGAATTTCTAGAAATTGTTCATCTCAATTTCATGAATTTAAATACATAAGAAAACAGGACCGAATGTAAGAGTTCTAAATCTTTTTAGGACTGAGGGCCTATTAGTCTCAATCTGGGATTTTTGCGTTGTCGATTTCGATAGTTGGACATTTGTCGAAATCTAAATTTTATCTAAAATATCATTGAATAATTTGAAAGCGATGTTATAATTTGAAAAAAAAAAACTAATAGTCCTCCGTCCTAAACTAAATTCTGCTTTTGCCAGAATTTCATCAAAATCTTTTGAATTAGGAAATAAAAAGTGCGCGTGAAATAATATGAAATAAAAATAAGTAAAAAAATGAATTTAATGTTTTTGTTTTTCGGGGGCTGCTCATGCATATAAAAAATGCGTATTAAAACGAGTCGAAGAAGGAAGCGAAATAAGTATTGAGATATATTACGATAAATACGATGTATTAGACCTATCGTCCAGGGTTAGTAGGCATTTTCGTTGAAAGAAATAGTTTGTTCGTTCGGTGCAACTTGCACATTAGTCCCGTGAGGTACCATTTTCACATTAGTCCCGTCAGGTACAACTTGCACATTAGTCCCCTTTAATTTTTTTTTTTTTTTTTTTTTTTTTTTGGGGGGGGGGGGGGGAGGGGGATCCAAGAATTTGAATTACAAATTAATTTTTTTTTTTTAAACTTTTTGGAAATATCTATCTATCTATATGTTGAAGTATGAACAATTCCGAAATTCTGATGGCTCATTGGTTCTTCGTACTTTGGGTTCAAGTCATGAGCTAAATTTTAACTGATGTCAGCATTAAACTTTATTGCACTTCTAAAATTTAACACTTATTTTCTTAAAAAAGGCTGTTTTGACATCATCCGCAAAATATCTTGCAGTGAAATTAACCTGTAGGCTTTTTTGACTTCCATTACCCGACTACCGTAGGTAATAGAAGCATTGTATTTGGTCCAAATATTTGATATCGAGATTTCACCTGATTTACATGTTTTAAGGGGGAAAAAAAACACGTTGATAAAAACCTTTTGTAACAAAACGATAATATATATTATATATATATTCGTTCACAAAAGATTTTTTTTTTCTTTATTCGTACGGCATGTTGTAAAAAGAAAAATATGGCATTAAATAAAAATCTCCAGTTTGCCTAGCAGGATTCGAACCAGAGTCCGCAGCATTGTAGGAAGTAGGAAAATTTTAAGGCATTTTTAAGCGATGTTTACAAATATTAAATGTGGGAAATTTTGATTGGATATCAATAACCCATGCTATGAAACTCAAACTGTCAACAGATTTCGACACTGTATAATTCATAAGATATTTTTTCAAATAATTTTTCCTCATTTAATGCGGATATTAACCTTTTGTTAATAAACAACACCTTAAAATTTTATTAAAAACGGACTGCTTGTTTACGAGAAAATGGGTTTTGAAGTGGCTGGGTTTCCACATTTAAGTACACTGGATCCGGATTTTTGCTCGTGTTCTCTTAAAATTATGAAATATTAAAATAATAATAATAATCATCATTCTTTATATGATTTTCTAAACCTTACGAGTTATTTAAGTCTTATACACTGGTGTTCAAAATTTGAGCAACAACCTGTTTTATCGTTTTCTTCTTTTGCGCATAATTTTTAAACAAATAAACATATGAACATAAAATTTAGATGCATGTTTGTTATCATGCCATTAATCGAATTTTATATAATTTTAGCATGAGTAATAATTTTTAAACTAATAATTATTCCTTTATTTTTTTTTTTATTTTTCTTTTTCAAAAGTATGCTTTGGAAAAAAGAAAAATTTCAACAATTTTAGAAAAAATGAAAAGTGGTGTTAAGGGCCCGCTTCACTCACCGCCGCCGGAAGCCGAAGCTAATGGGAAATTTTTCTTTAGAAATAACTTATTAACTAATACGTATTTTTAAATTCTGTTTTCACATTATGAAACTTCCAAGCTTTTAAATTGACGGACCTTTTTAAAAATTTTTTATTATTTATTTTTTTGTATTTTCTTTTGAAGCTGTAAAATACGAATTTTCAATATGTGAAATTTTTTCATTTTGCAATTTCAAAATAAAATATAAAAAAATAACAAATACATTTTTAAAAAAGGTCCGTCAATGTAACAGTTGGGAATTTTTTGAATGTGAAAACAGAATTTAAAAATATGTATTAGTTAATAAGTTATTTGTAAAGAAAATCTCCCCATACAATAACATTGGCTCGTGCTTCTTGCGACGGTAAGTGAAGAGGGCTGTTAAGGACGCATTACAGATAGATAAAGACACACATGCCTTTAAGTGTTACTCTAAATCTCATTTTTTCTTTCTGTATTAACTTTTCTTTTACTTTTATAACAGAATTAATATATATATATATATATAATTAAAAATTTGTAAACTATGAGCATCACCAGAATAACAAAAATTTCGATAAATAGTTTTATAATGAACATCTTATCTTGTTTTCATGTTTGTATGTATATTTTTAAAAAAGTTATTCACACGCAAAAAAAAAAAAAAAAAAAAAAAAAAAAGAAGAAACAGAAAAGTGAATATAGGTAAAAGGATCCGGTTTTATCTAACACATGGATGCATGTACATCTTCATCTATCTGTAATGCATCCTTATGACAATTTTTTATTAAATTTTCTTTTCTAAAATTGTTGAAATTTTTTATTTTTTCCAAAGCTTAGTTTTGAGAAAAAAATAAATATTTATTAGCTTAAAAAATATTACTTATGTTAAAGTTATATAAAATTCGGTTAATGCTATGATAACAAACATGCCATCCAAGTTTTATGCATGTTCATATCTTTATTTGTTTAAAAATTATACGCAAAAGAAGAAAACGAGAAAACAGATTGTTGCTTAAATTTTGAACAAAAATGTATAATTGCTCTTCTGTATATTAAAAATATACATTAAAATATAAATATTTCATCATGAAAAAAGGAATCTACAATAAATTAAACGTGACATATGGAGATTGTTTAACCAAATACTTTTTATGACATTTTTTAGTCATAAAAATATACGTAGAGACAGATAAGAAAATAAAAATTGATATTATAAAATATTTATTTAAGTTTCGTGATTTGAAGGAACAAAAAAAAAAAAAAAAAAAAAAAAAGATTAAAAAAAAAATACTTTTAAGTACTTGACAAATATGTTCTGAAATTGTTTAATAATTTTATGAGGTTCGCTGGAATTCTTTAAAATAATTGATTTTTGTTGGTAAAAATAAGGATTATACAAATAGGTTAAAAAAAAAAAAAAAAATTTTTTTTTTTTTTTTTAAATAATCAATGAAAACATTAAATATTCAGGATTAAAAAAATAAATAAATAAAAAAGGTAGGTAAAAATAAGGATTATACAAATGGGTTAAAAAAAATCGTTTTGAGATTTATTTTTTAACTTTTTTTATTTAAAATAATCAATGAAAACATTAAATATTCAGGATTAAAAAAAAAAAAAAGATTGATCATTCATTTTTTATTGAGGATTTCTAATGCACACAAATTTAGAATATAACAGGATATTTTAAATAATTGACGAAAGAGAAATTAAATAAAAAAAAATCGTTTTTTGTAAATTCTTCTAAGAAATATTTTAAACATTATAAGCCCTTTCGGTCATAGTAATAAGGGTTATATAAATATCCTCTAAAAAATTACTGTGGGAGTATGATAATGACATTCACATTAGTCAAACGAGATAATCTTGTCCCAAGGCTATTTTGCTTCTCTTCTTCGAGAGTAATTAAACGATATCGATTATTAATCATTCATGAATTAAACGATGAAAAATGAGAATGATTAGGTTATCGTTCTGCATAAAAACAATAAGCAATTGAATTTAAAGTCACACGGAAGCTTGTCGCTTTTCAGTTTTATTAGGTTAAATTCATTTGATAAAACCGAAGAAATGAAATTTTTTTTCCTTTAAAAAAAAAAAAAAAAAAAAAAAAAAACAACTTTACACTGTGAAAAAAAGATAAAATTAAAATAACTATAGAAATATACTAATTTAATATAAAAGATAAAATTTCTGAATATATATAAATTTTTAAATTCAAAAAGTTTAATTTTGATTAAAAATTTAAAAATACTAAACTTTTACAACTGACGGCCTTATTCATCAAATCAGTGTTAACCCATGGTTCACGTAACACTTGTGTTAGAGTTAACATTCCCTTAACCCTGGGTTAGAAAGTTTTCGTATTCACCATCCGTGGATTAGTTGACCCCAGTGTTATCTGTAAAAGTCTCGCTGATTGGTCAATAAACACGCAATGCATTAAAAAAGTAAACAAGAGTGGTTTCGCTGTAACTGTAACATGCTCATTTAACACCAGAGTTAACCCACCAATTTAGGAGGATTAAAGAAAGAGGGTTAACTCGAGTGTTAAATCGCTGATTTTGCGTGGTGAATACCGATTTTGAGATAACCTAGCATATTCCAGGGTTAACATCAGTGTTAAAAATTTGGTGAATAAGGCTGTGAGTCAATCTTGCGAAAAAAAAAAAAAAAAAAAAATGTTTTTTTTTTTTTTTTTTTTTAATTTTTACAAGCTACATTGGGTACTTTTTTTTTTCTTTTGAGGGGGGGGGGGGGGTTGACCAATTGATTGATCGATTTTTTTAATCATTTTAAAATTTAAAATATTTTATTTGCTAGTATACTGTGTGTATTGTACTTTAATTTTCATAGGGCACTTATTATTGTTAGACAGGCAGGTATATTTTATTACTTTTGAAAATGAGGAAATGATTTTTAGTTGCAAATAAACACAATAAATGGCACAAATGTGCAACAGTTGTTTTCGGTCTAACGGATTAAGCACCTTCTTTAAGTAGACGGATAAAAATAGGTTCGAGTGTAGCATGAGATAAGTAACGCAGGAAAACAATAAAGTGCGTTTCCGTACGCAGTACAGTATTTGTACGATGTTTTCTTTATTATAGATTTTGTATTAAATTTATGTGTTGTTGTTTTTCACGCTGGAATAGCAACTAAAAGTTCTTTGACGCATCTTGGTAACGATTTTTCCTTATTAGTTTTTGAATAATCATTGAATTTTGTGTTAATGTCATCTACATTTCATAATACATCTACATTTCAGAGTACTCGAACTGTATTCTCAAGACTCACTAGCGGTCACATCAAGTGCCTCACTTTCAAGGAGGGCAAGAAAACCTTCGCCACCTGCACCAGGTGCCAAAATCACCAGGTTTCTCCTGAGCACCTTTTGGAATGCATGGGACTTTCTAAGGAGGATCTTTTTACCAATCCTCTTCTGGTCTTTGACTTCCTAACTGTCAACGAACGCGTGGATCTTGTCTGACTCCGTCAGACAAGGAGGATAAGCAACAACAACAACACATTTCATAATATGGCGAAGGGTTGCGTTTAATTATTTTGATCTGAAACATTTGTCGCTTGTTTTTAAATTTACGGCGCTTTATTCACTTCTTTTTTTTTATTTATATCCTCTAATACTAGTACTTCGGTTCATTTTACTGCGATTTTGGCGATTTTTCCTGTGTTTTTTTAAAACTTTGTTGGCAAATTTCTCAAATATACTATCAGTATATAAATAATCATATTGTTTTAATTCCTGTCTACTTGACAAATGTTCTTTAGCATTTTAAACTCGAAGAATTCTACTTTCTGTATACACACAAATATCACACTAATTAAAATACAGTGGGTGAGGAGCGTGGGATATGATAATGACACATACAATTAGTCAACTGAGATAATCACTTTTCTAATTTTTTTTTTCGGTACTTTTCCGAGAACAATTAAGTTGTATTGATTTTAAATGACCTCTGTCGAGTGATGTTAAAAGAAGTGAAAGGAAGTTAATTATTGTTGCAATATGGAGTATAAACAAAATGTTAGCTTTTGAATTATATGTTTTGTGATAGATCCTAATTTTAAATAATAAAATGGGATTATTATATTTTTATGCTCTTTTGAAACGATTTTATCGAAGAAAGATTTGCAGAAGTGTGATGTTATTATGATCTAAAAATAAGTTTCATAAAACTATTAGGATGGATGGATGGTTGGGTTTTACGTCGCACTAGTGCTGCGCAGATGGGCAATTGGCGACGGTCTGGGACACACCCCTAGAGGTGGTCCGGAGACATTCCATCACAATTTTGATCCTCCACGGAAGGAAATGCTCTCCCGCTTCGGTGACCCCCAGAGGTATAATTTTTGATGGGAACACGAAGGATATTGTGGTCACGACATATTTTACGTGCACCAGCCACCATTAGTGTACACGACGGTCTGTGGCCGGCTCGAGTACCGAATCCGCAATCTTCCAATTACGAGGCCGGCGCTCTACCGACTGGGCTACCGCGGCCCATAAAACTATTAGGAATATTAATCTTCGTCTCAGTTCATCGCAAGTAAGTCTTACAAAAAATAACTGTTAAAAAATTCTAGGATGAGGGTTACGGGTAATCCGTAATATCTTGGCATCTCTGGTTTGTCTAATACTTTTTAGGGGGTTTATATATATTTAATGAGTAAAAAGCTACTTTTTCGCCATTAAATATATGGATATTACTTCCATTATCTGACTACCGTAGGTAATGGAAGTACTGTATTCGGTCAAAATATTCTATATCAATTTTTCATCCGATTTACATGTTTTAAAGTATCCTGAGTTCAAAAAAGTAGTTTTTGGCTACTGGTCAGTATGTGTGTATGTATGTAGTATGTATCTATGTGGGGAATCCTCTTACTATCTTATTTACGAAACTAATAACGATAAAACTACGAAACTTCAGAATTGAGACAGGTCTAGTGTACAGATGATTTTTCCTACTTTTGGTGAAAATTGAAAAACCGGAAGTGGGACATCAGGAACCGGAAGTTTGCATTTCAAAAATAGCTCGAACGATTTTCTTCAAAGTTGCTATGTAAACACTCACCAGATGTCTTTTTGTATGAATTAGTTGGTTAGTGTATAGGCGTATTGTATAAATAGCTCAATTTCAGGTTTCGCAAACGCGTTCTTTTAAAAACGACTGTACGTTTTTTTTTTTTTTTTTTTTTTTTTTTTTCCAAACTCGCCATATTAATCCCTTTTTACATATTCTTTTGTATGTAATTGTAGTTTTCCGGTCAACAACTGAGTATGCCAAGTTTTGGTAGTAATCGATAGCTCAAAACCTGCTCTAACGATTCTCTTGAAAATTGTTACATACACCCATTTTAGACATCCTTTCTCATGTCTTGCGTAGTTATTACAGGAAAATTATTAACCGACCTGATTAGGTAGGTCAGTTTTAGATTTTGAAAATTGATGTTTCAAAAAATGACTCTACCAATTTTTTTTCCTTATTTATCAACTCGCTATGTAAAATCTGTTTTATAGGTCTTTACACATGTATCAACTTTCTCTTACAGGAAAATTTTTAGGTGTCTACTTTGTTTGGTCAATTTTATGTCTTTTGATCACATTATCTCCCAAATGTGCATATTATATGCATAATAGAGGGACGTCATATGTTTGTTTCACACATCAGATTTTTTTTATATGTCCATGAAAACAAATCAATAATGCTAATCGAACAGAAAGATTAAAAGAAGCATACTCTTTTGCATCTGAAAAATGCAAATTTATTTCGTCGTGTTTTAGGCAGCATAAAAATATTAAATGTGGTTTAAAATGTACTTCTTATAGAAAGTAATGTATTCGAATATTTTTGTAAGTACACAAAATAATGCTAAAAAAAAAAAAAAAAAAAAAAAAAAAAAGTGTACAAACTGGTAATTCTACTTTTTTTAAATGAATTATACCATTTATATTTATGCTATTTATATCATTTTTAGAAAGATAAAACTATTATGAATCCTAGTATTTCAAAGTATTCTAAAAATATTTACAGAAACAAGAAAAAAGACAATCCGTCGGGCAGACAGATATACTCAAAGACGATGGACTTCATTCGAAACATTTGTCTGAATGTATTAAAAATAAGTCAAATGTACAATAAGAATGGGCTATTTCATCCTGACCAACGTTAAATTTAGAATAAGTCGAGGCAATTATTTTACTTATAGTCACATTAAAGGTTGCAGCTCTTAGTGTGATTCAATAAAACGGTTGCTCCAACTTATTGTAAATGTTATGTTTGTCACGATGGAATGATAAGTATATAAACATTTAAATTTTTCTTCTTATTATTATTATTTGTAGGAGGGCAAATCAGAATATTATTTGCAATTGCCCGATAGTTGGTGATGTATTGTAAGTAGATTGCAGCGAAGTTCGCAAAGTTAAAGGAGAGATATAATGCGACCACGTTTTCTGAACACAGAAAAAAAAAAAAAAAAAGTGTACCACTTTCATCTAGAACGAATAAGTGGTCATTTTCTAAATCCCTAAACTTGAAACATAGATTTCCGAGCTATGCGTATAAGACACGCCAATAAGCTGAATAGACGAAATGATCGAGAATTTCTAGTCTATACATTTCTAGATGGTGAAACAATATTCTGAATTTTCTGAATCCTTTGTATTGCGATTGAAATTCTAGCTTGATTTTCTAGAATTGGGTCATAAACCAAGATTATAATTGCTATAACATACCTCTTGCATTCACATTTATTTGCTGAGATTTTTAAATAAATTTGATCTCTGTAATATAGACAAACGCTCTAGAATTCTAATAGGGGTTTCTAAAACTCTCTTTCAAAGGGGACTTAAATTTATAAGGCGACATTGAACTATTTTTACTAGAGCCACAAACTAGATTCTAGATATCAGTTACAGAATTTTATCTCATTGCACCTAGCACAGAGGAAGATTCTAAAGGTTTGGAGGGATAGCAAATAGAACGATAGTTTGGGATTTGGTAAAAACATCTGGTCATTCGGCCTTTGCTTATCGCTTCTTTTTCCCGACCATAAGGGTTATTACCCCTATTTTAATACTAGACTCGTTGAGACAGCACTTGCGGAGAGACTTTCATGTTCGCAAGAAAAATTGTTGAATAATATAAGCGTTTATACGCGTTTATAAGCGTTTTCAAACGAAAGGAACTTAATGTTTAGCGTCGACGTGTAAGTGCTTCGAAGTACTTACAGTTGTCATAATAAGAACTTGCTATGGCGGTAACGATTACCGCCATAGCAAGTATAAACAAGGACAAAAATTCATGTGGCTCGCATAGGTTATTAGCACTTTCCAACAGTACTTACTCATTGCATTGTTTAACTTTCAATGTACTTTACCTATGTGATTACACAAAGGACAGACAGACGGACAAACAGACAGACAGATATACCAATTAAATACATAAAAACTCTTAGACATTGTTAAAAAGTGTTAAAAACGCTTACATAAACGGATCCAACAATCTGCTATTGTAGCCCTAATGTATCAATATTTTACTGTGCCCCTGTAATTTTTAATATAGTTTACCATATTTTATAGGAATTTTTTTTTCAGCATATAAATAACAAATGGCAATTTTATTATGATCAATGCAATATACGCTGAGAAAATATTCTGTAACTGACATTTAGAATCTAGATTGTGGCTCTAGTAAAAATAATTCCATGTCATCCTTATAAATTCTAGTCCCCTTTGAAAGCGATTTCTAGAAACCCTTATTAGAATTCTAAAGCGTTTGTCCATATTATCGATGTCAAATTTATTTAAAAATCTCTGCAAATAAATGCGAACACAAAAGGCGAGTTTTAGCAACTTTAATCTTAGTTTATAACCTAATTTCAGAAAATCAAGCGAGAATTTCTCGTGATATAAAGGATTCACAATATTGTTTCCCCATCTAGAAATGCATAGAGTCGAAATTCTCGATCATTTCGTCTATTCAGTTTGTTGACGTGGCTTATGCGCATAGCTCGGAAATCTATATTTCTAATTTAGGGATTTAGAAAATGACCCTTTATTCGTTCTACATGAAACGGTATACTTTTTTTTCTCAGTGTAAAGTTATATAAATATAATTTATGAAATTCTTTTCATAGAACGTAATGCAATAACATACTTTCGGGTGGCTCTGTAGAAACCAGTTGTGCTATTTATACCATTTTAAATAATAAACATACCACAGTGAACTTGAATAACATATATCATTTTGGAGGAGTTCTGAAAATATTTACCGACGCTAGAGAACGTAGAAATAGACCGTCTGTTTATAGATCTCTCTGTCTATCCATCCAACGAGCAGAAAAGAAACTTCAAACAGTTTTTTTGTATATGATCCTTCAAGAAAAAATATTATTGTTTACACAGAAGTTCTCTAGATCCGTCAACATGTTTTATTGACCTGCTGGGTTGCGCTTGGAATCCATTTATTCAAAACGGTCACTGGCAATATAATAAAGCTCGAAGATTTTTATTTTAATTTAAATTAATTTTAATTCCATCTCATAATTTCTTTACTTTGCTTTTTCTTTATATCAAAAATTTTATAAGCATTACTACAACCCAAACAATGCCGGGCACATTTGCAATTTAATAAGTCATAATACAATGTATAAAGTAATACATTTTGCCGTAGACTGAATTGAAAATGCCCTTAATACATAAAAATCCAATTTTTTTTTTAACAATCTATCTATATAAATAAAGCAAAGAGTTTATCAGCTGAACACATCCGGGCGGACCACTTCTAATTTTTATTGGTGTAGATTGAACTACATTGGTGATGAAAGTCTAACATTTTTTTTTTTTTTTTTTTTTAAAGATACTGCCTAGATGTTATACTTTTTTAAAAGAGCGCTCTAAAAACTGTTCATTTTTTTTTGTGAGGCCACTACAAACATCAAGTTATTAGATTTAAAGATATTACGTTGCAAATTTTCACAACGCGATATCATTCGATTGTTTTTATCTTAAAATAAGAGTCTAATATTAAACAAAAAACAATCTAATATTAAAGAATAATGAATAACTTTTTAAAAATTATCAGTTTTGAAGTTTTAAGAGCTGCAATTTTTAAATTATAGGGTATTTATTTCCCATACATAATCTATTAAATTTGTAAACAATTGTTGATTCATTCTTGAGAATCATTCACATAAGACCATAGAGCATTGTTCCAAAACGAGTGCAAAACGGAAGAAATATTTAATTTAATTTCATTTGTAATATGTTATTTTGATTTTTTTTACTTTAAAAGGAATTTTTAATTATGTTACAAAGCCCAAAATGCGAGAAGGTTTAAGATGAATCATGTGACGTGCTCTCCTTGCACCTGCGTATTCGGTGGTTCCCTTGGTAACATCTTATTTTCACTAAATTTTTATGGCAACGGTTTGGAGATTGTTCTTCGCATAAGTCATAACCAACGAGATATATAAAGTAGAGTGATAAATGGTAACCCTTGAGAAGGTCCAAGATGAGTCATGTGACATGCTCTCCTTGCACCTGCGTATTCAATGGTTCCCTTGGTAACAGCTTATTTTCAGTAAATTTCTATGGCAACGGTTTGGAGATTGTTCCTCGCATAAGTCATAACCGCCAATGTTTTTGTTTACTTACGTAGTTTAATATTCTTTTGTTCTAAATCATTTTGATTTTGATTTTACTTCTTTTTTATTTCGTGTA
The DNA here is from genome assembly GCA_963930645.1 of Salticus scenicus. Classification (NCBI taxonomy): domain Eukaryota; kingdom Metazoa; phylum Arthropoda; class Arachnida; order Araneae; family Salticidae; genus Salticus; species Salticus scenicus. Next base: position 107,561,879 of record OZ005660.1, read on the forward strand.
GTTGAACTTTAACCGACAAAATGCTTAAAAATAGTTGAAAAATTATTATTTGTTGTTAAATTTAGCTCTTTAAAAGTTTAAATTTTCTTTTATAAACACTTTTAAACTTTGTTGGGAAACGATGAAAAAAAAGGTATTTTATTATTTATTAAAATGTGAAATATGTGTAAAATTATTTTAAAAACAATTTATTTCGGTCATAGGACTGTCATGTTACCTAATAATAATAATAGTTTGTCGAACTGATATTTTAAATGCCAAAATAGCGATAAAGGGCCAAACACATCAATCTATTGGAGCATGTAACGTGATTCATCTTGAACCACTGAAAGCTAATCCTTCATCCATTGAATCAGCACTCTAATTTATATATCTCGTTGTATAAAAAGTAAATAGTGATTCAATACTTTTGAAAATTCATTTAAATTTAGTGACCAGCGAAGCGGACGTAGCCTGCTAGTTCAAAATAAAATACATTTATACGTTCCAAATCTATGATAGATCACTTAAAACTTTCCAATCACTTAACATAAATGAGCATTTACTCATTAAAACAATCTTACACAGATCAGAAATTAAACTTCACATCACTTCTTAAACTCCCAATAGATTTTCTTTACATCCAAATTCTCTTGAATTCCAGCCACAGCATTGTTTAAAGAGACACGGATTACAAAGGTGATGATAAAGAGACTGTGTTATCGTGGATCGTAATAATGGCACTCACACTAGTCGAAGGAGATAATCGTGTCCCAAGACTCCTTCGCTACTTCTTTTGGAGAGTAATTAAGAGCTATCGATCCCCAAAAGGTAAAGAGGAAGAAAAAACGAGAAATAAAAAAGAAAGAACGAGTGTATAATTATGATAAGGATGAATAACCGTTAAATAATTCCTAAAGCTTGAATAAAAATGATTGGTTATCAGTTAATTATGTAAAATTACGAATAAGTGTATGCCTACAGGGCACTGTGAAATACTGTTATGGGTCTTTAGAATTAGTATCACTGATTGTGGATGTACGCTTAATTGTCGAATCACCATAGATGTGAAGTTGACAGTTAAAGGTTATTAGTTAATTTTCGACTTTTTTACACTTCATAGGGATAATTCATTGTGTATGTAATATAAAACGATTTTATGTCAATATACATAATAAATTTATGCAAAATAAGTAACTATATTACATTATTAAATTTGTTAAACTGAAGAAACATGTTGGTATTTTCTGTGTTCTACTTTTCATGACGAATTAACATATATATCGAGTGACGAATCAACGTCATTCGAATTAACATCTATATGATATTTCTCTAAATTGGACCAGTTTCGATTATTTTTTGCCGAAACGATACGATACGCGAGGATAAAAAAATAATATTTATACATGAACCATATTTAAGCACGCCGACTTAGCTCAATGGACTAATAAGAAAAAATGACGACATTTGTCGGATGAGATTGATTTACGAAAAAAAATGTATTTTTAACAGTTGTTTCTTCAGAATTTCTGCAAGCGTCATTTTTAACCTCGCAATATTTTAAAGATATATACAGAATAGGAACTTTTGTGTCACAAATTGACTAATAAGCACAATCATAAAAAATATAATCACAATAGGAATTATTTTATTTTATTTATTTATTTAAATTAATATATATAAATTAATACAAAGTCAAAATTAATAAAAAGTCGCCAACATGATGACAAAAATTTAAAAGGCGTCGTGGGAGTCCTATGTTAAAATTGTACTGCCTGTGGAAGTATGAAAATTGGGTCGTGAACCACGAATTTTATTTGGAAACCTTTCTTTAAATGATTTTGGTTTCACTATTGTACACTATTAATTTGGTTTTATTAATAATTTGGCTTCTGGTAAATTAAAATTTTAATTAGGTGGTGAAATTGGTATAATATTTATGAGTTTCACATTTTAAAGGTAAATAAGAAAAGAAATAAAGTGCGAATATTTCGCACGGGTTTGCTAGTACTAATTACAATATTAATAAAATTTTATGACATTTATAATTATTGACATATATATGAATTGACATATATATGAATTAACATGTAATGTCTCTGAACCTAACAGGTAGCCCTAACAATGTCTTCAAGACCTAACAATATTTTCATCATAAAAATGTCAGACTACTTTTAAAATATCATTCATAATACTGGCTTGAACATCATTGGCTATGAATTTTCTAATTTTAAAATTTCGTAAGTTATTCCAAATTTACCATTTCCTTAACATAACAAATAGAACAATATTGCGTATAAATTTGCATTATGGGGATCGTTGCATTGGAATTAATTCGGAGTAAAACTAAATTACGAAACTGACCCCAATAAAATTAATTAACAAATTGGGATAAGCAAATGTATTAAACTGAACGATGGGTAGCCTATTAGATGCGATATTTCAGTCTGTGACCATGTCTAGTGATAGGTCCGATTCGTTTCTTTTGACATGAATATAGTACGTCCTGTACTAGATTTATAAGAACATATGTATGGTGGGAAACTGACCAGAGTCTTCCTATGTTAATTAGTTTTAGAGTTATTTCAGTTTTATTTTAACCATTTCATAAAACTATCCCTATATGAGGAGGTACATTGGCCCATTGTAGGAAGCAAAAATTAATTTAAGTGAAAATAAATTTGACTGGGTCAAAGTAGCTGCAAACAGGGGTTACTTTGACCTAAAAATTTAAAAAACATTCTTCTTTTTTCAAAATGGCTATTTTAAACTTCAAATAATTACTGAAAGCACACATTTGTGAGAAATAATAATCTGAATGTTAATAATGTATTTTGTTTTATTTGACATAAACATTTTATTAAAATTGTTAAAAAATATTATATATATATATATATATATATATATATATATAAAATTAAAGAAAAAAAAATAAAAGGCCAATGTAGCCCTGGACTATATAAAGGAACTTACGAAACATGCACCATTATTTCTCTATTTATTTGTATTTAACGAAGTACACGATTTATAATAATATTTTCATTGTTAATCTTAAACTTTTTAAAATTTTTTTACTTTACCAAGTTTTTTTTATTAATAAACTAACTGTTGAATTTATCTTTAAATGATTTTTTTAAAGATTCTTAAATATACAAAATGCATCCTTCAAGAAATGCCATAATTATATATATATATATATATATATATATATATATAATACGATGTGGCACTCACACGACCTTCTTTTATCCTGCATTTCAGTACTGTAAAGACAAATTGCAGATCAAAGTGTAAGATAACAACACGGAGAAAAAAATTTGTAACTGACACCTAGAATCTAAATTGTGGCTCAATAAAAAATAGTTCCATGTCATCCTTATAAATTCTAGTCTCCTTTGAAAACGAGTTCTAGAAACCCCCATTAGACTTCTAGAGCATTTGCCTATATTCTTAAGGGCAAAGTTATTTAAAAATATCTGCAAATAAATGTGAATACAAGAGACGGGTTTCAGTAATTATACTCTTGGTTTATGACCCAATTCTAGAAAATCAAGCGAGAATTTCTCGTAATTTAAAAATTTCGGAATATTCAGAATATTGTTTCACCGTCTAGAAATGTGTAGACTAGAAATTCTGGATCATTTCGTCTATTCAGTTTATTGGCTTGCCTTATGCGCATAGCTCGGAAATCTATATTTCTAGTTAAGGGATTTAGAAAATGACCACTTATTCCTTCTAGATGAGAGCGGTATATTTTTTTCTTAGTGAAGTATGGTTTATAAACCTGCACTGAGAAAAACAAATATATCGCTTTCATCTAGAACGAATAGGTGGTCCTTTTCTAAATTCCTAAATCAAAAATATAGATTTCCGAGCTATATGAGTATAATGCACGCCAATACACTGAGAAAAAATTGTATAACTGACATCAAGAATCTAAATTGTGGCTCTAGAAAAAATACTTCCATTTCATCCTTATAAATTTCTTATAAAATTTTTTCTAGTCCCCTTCGAAAGCGAATTCTAAAGACCTCTATTAGAATTCTTGAGCGTTTGCCTATACCATCGAGAACAAACCTATTTGAAAATATCTCCAAATAAATGTGAATACAAGAGCCGGGTTTCAGCAGATATAATCTTAGTTTATGACCCAATTCTAGAAAATTAATTGAGAATTTCTCGTAATGCAAGATTCAGAATATTCAAAATATTGTTTCACTGTCTAGAAATGTGTATATTAGAAATTCTCGATCATTTCGTCTATTCAGTTTATTCGTGTGCCTTATGCGCTTAGCTCGGAAATCTATATTTTTAGTTTAAGGATTTAGAAAATGACCATTATTCATTCTAGATGAAGGCGGTATTTTTTTTTTTCTTTGTGTACCTTAACCCGTTAGTAGTCGCTAAGTGGTCGATTTGTCGCCCATCCTTCAGTGCTGCCAGATTTCTTTATTCAATAGCCACCAAAAACTTTTAGAAGTGGTATTTGATATACATAAAACGCGAATAAAATCGAAGAAACGTCGATCACATCACTTCTTAAAATTATTGGTGGCAGTTAAACAAAAAGTGCGCAATCTGTAATAGGTGTCGCTGTCTATAGCAACTACTAACGGGTTAAAAATAATTCAAACTAGGTTTAGGAACAATTTTATTTGACAAATAATTGTGTGTAAGGAGAGCTGCCGCCTCTCTCAACCCCTAGTATGAATATAGTACCTACATTTATATAAAATTCAAATCTGTTTTTAAATTTAAAAAATCAGAAATCCGTATTTCTAGTTAAGGGATTTAGAAAATGACCACTCATTCCTTCTAGATGAGGGCGGTATAGTATTTTTTCTCGGTGAAGTATGGTTTATAAGCCTATCTTAAAAAAAAAAAAAAAATTCAAAATAGGTTTAGGAACAATTTTATTTGACAAATAATTGTGTGTAAGGAGAGCTGCCGCCACTCTGAACCCCTAGCAGTGATGCTAGATTGGGAATTTTGTCCCCATTTTGGGGATTTTTGAGGCTTCTGGGGACAATTTTGGGGACCAAATGTTTGTGGGGACTTTTTTGGGGAATTCTAAAATTTTTGGGGACAAATCTGGGGAGTTCTTCAACTTTCTGTCAATGTTGGCAACGTAATGATTTATTCCTACGACTAGGGACTTTCAATAGCTTTATTGTCATTTTGGGATTTTTTTAAAAAATTGCCTTCATTTGGGGGAAAATCTGAGCTTAAATCCGCTTGATATATATATATATAGATATATTGAAATTTTTTTTATTTTCCCTTATTAGTAGAAATAAAGTTGGGGATTTTTTCGAAAAACCCCCCTGATTTGGGGAAATTTGAAGACCTGTTTGGGGAAATAATTTTCGACCATCTGGCATCACTGAGCCCTAGTATGAATATAGTACCTACATTTATATAGAATTCAAAGCTGTTTTTAAATTTAAAAATTCACTCTAAATTATCCAGAAAAATATCACCTGTACAGCTCCTTGAAACTTATCAACCTTGATAAAAATTTTCAAGTAGAAATCTCATATAAACTTCAAAATGCAACATTTGATAAATTGTCGGCAATTATTTATTTTTGTGTTGCGTTGAAAGCAGACATACACAAAGATAAAACGTAAAAAACACAACTTCAGTATTCAGGGAACCTCAAAATATGTTATTATACAAAAAATACAAACAGGCAATGAAAAGGTAATTTAAAAAATACTTTATTTACCGTATGGTTATAAGGAACTGCCCATTCCTGAGCAGTTTTCTTGCAATTTCTAAGTACAGTCCCACTATATTCTAGTTTTATTTGGTAGTCCTACACCTCGCGACAAAAGGAGAGGTACAAAGGGTTTTTTCTTTGATTTTTCGTAAAATAACATTACCTAAATTGTGCTTATAATTTATTATCATCATAAAATAACACTATTCCTGGACTAATTTTTGTTTTAAGACTGCACACCAGAACAAAAAGATAGGAACAAAAGTTTTTTTTTTTTTTGAATATGATTATTTTGAATATGATTCAAATATGTAATATGTTTTCGATATGACAATATTTTGTTATGATAATAAATGATCAGCACAATTTAAATAATGTTATTTTATGAAAAATTTAAAAAAAAAAAAACCTTTGTTCCTATCTTTTTGTCGCGGAGTGTAGTCTTAAATTGGAAAAATTTTAGTCTTAAAACTTTTCTAAATTAGTCTTAAAACAAAAATTAGTCCGGGAATAGTGTTATTTTATGATAATAATAAATGATAAGCACAATTTAGGTAATGCTATTTTATGAAAAATCAAAGAAAAAACCCTTTGTACCTATCTTTTTGTCGCAGGGTGTATTTCATTTAGCGAAAACTATAGATGTTAAACTGTACCTTTCAAAAATTTCGGCCATAGACGTAATGTATTTCAATTCTCCTCGGTGGCCCTGTACATGAACCATTTGCTTGAGCTGAACGAAAAATTTAGTGTAACATCCCTGTATAATACAGATTTCGATTATCAACTTTGGACTTCCTGCTACTAGTTGCTCTTGAGATATGCTGATAACAAACACACACACGGACAGACAGACATACAGACACACGCACAGAACAACAGCTAAAATTTCATGGTACCATTCGTTCTTGAGATAAGATGATAACAGCCACAGCCCCCCCCCCACACACACACACACACACGGACCATCCGCTAAAAACATGATTTTCGGATTTTCGGATTCACGGAACCTTAAAACATGTAAATATAACAAAAACTTAGTTTCAAATATTTGATCCAAACACAATACTTTCTCTAGCATATATATGGGTAAGAAAAAGTAAAAGCTTGAAGAACATCTACTTATATACGAGGGGTGATCAGAAAAAAAGGTTACAAGCTGCAGCATTTGAAAACTACATATTGTGGAGAACTTTTGTTTCCCCAGAGTGGAGACAGATGGTGCTACTTGTCATACAGCTGGTGTGCTGGTAGGTAGTGAAAGTTCCCAGACGGTTCAAGACAATTGAAATGGCAAGACGCTTAGAAAATTGGTCTCGTCTGGAAGTGCGAGCCGTGATTCGATTTTTATGGGCAAAGAATGTGTCCGCGAAGCATCTGACGCAAACGGCCGGGCATGTTGAGTGAAGGTGCCATCCTCCTGCATGACAATGCTAGGCCCCATACTGCTCAAGCAACGCAGAAATTGTTGCGACGGTTCAGGTGGGAAATCTGGAGTCACCCCCATACAGCCTATATTTGGCACCCAGTGACTATTTACTGTTTCCGAGGTTGAAGAAGCACTTATCCGGCACACAGTTCTCATCAGACAGTGCTGTGAAAACACCTGCCGAGACCTGGCTCAATGGACAGGGACCAGATTTCTACCAAGACGGATTAAACAAGTTGGTTCTGCGTTCTGATAAATGCCTAAATAGACTTGGTGATTATGCCGAAAAGTGATAGGCACATATGCCTCTTAATTATCTTTTGTATTTTCTGTCTATTGTTAATAAATATTTCTTTATTCGACTTGTAACCTTTTTTTCTGATCACCCCTCGTATATAAAGGGACAAAATGTCTGTGTACAATAATCTTTTCATTATAATATGAGAATTTATTTTAGTAAATTATCTTTAAACGAATTTTTTAAAGCTTAGTAAATATATAATATGCATTTTTCAAGCAATATAATAGAATCTTTACAAAAATGATTATCAGCTTTTAAACCATTTATTTGTACCGTATTCCAGTACAATATATATAATGATGCTTTCTCTACTATTAATCAATCATTCTTAGAATTCTTTTTTATTTTAACTGAATTCTCATAACAATTTTAATTGGTTATTAAATTAAATATTTGATGAATTTTTAAAACTATTACGTACACAAAATGCGTGCTTTAGAAAATATCACAGAAATTTGACATAAAACCATTTAAAGTGTTAGGGTATTTACGAAACATCCTCTATTAAACTAAGTCTTTATGTAAATGTCTTTTGAGATATATTTGATGTTTAAAATTTTAAAACATGTACATGACCCTGACGTTTCAGCTATTATTCATAACCCTTGCCAGCAGTATCATTTGAAGAGACAAAGGATTATGCGGATTAGCATGATTGTGCTATCTGGGAACATAATAATAAAGCAAACACATTATTCAAATGAGGTAATCGTGAATCCCAGACTATTTAGCTGTACTTCTATGATATCATGTCAGGCCTATCGATTATGGGAGTTGAAGTTAAAGTTCTTTTTTACTCTCTTTTGTATTTAATAGAAGAATGTATTGGATACATAAAAGTTTTCGACTTCCGGTTTTTGATGGATTAACACGTTTTGAGAGTTCCAGAATACGATTTGACCATTTTTTAGAAAATATCTGTGAGTGTGTGTGTGACAAAAATTTTGTGGCGACTGTATCTCAGGAACTACTGCACAGAATTTCATGTAAATTTATACGCTGATGCATTTTGACATAAGTTATTGTTTTAAAACAGGAGTAAACTACTACGTCAGAAACGTCAAAGAATAAATTTTCATAATGGGTATCTTTCAAAAGAGCTCGCCAATACCTTTAAAATGAATGGTTGAACCATCGATCTGCGATAATTTAAAATAAAGTTATCGATTTTGTTTCATTTTTAACAATAAATATATATGTATATAAAAATGTAATATTGAGAATAAAATTAACTTTTTTTGCATATTTAGTGTTATACTACTTCGCTAATATGAAATCGTACTGCATTATCATGGAAGATAATTTTATTAAATAATGATTTTAATAAATTATTTTTACTGAGTGAATTTGCATAGGAAAATATAGAAGAAAGTCATGTGATGGCCACAACATTCTAGTTTTTAAAAGGTATAATGTTTGCAATAAATCAATACTTATATAATGAATTTTCAATATATTTAAAATAAGTTCTTATATAACGTCCCATTCTTACATGACACTAATTGGAAGAAAAAAGAATTGAGATAACGTCGCGATGAAGGTTTTGATGCATAGAAATTTGAAAATCAAAGTCATTTTTGATGTACATCAAATCAGATTCGGAAACAGGCAAGATAAAGCTTTGTTTTACAATTTGGAACTTTATATTATTGATTCATAGAGCTCATATTATCTGTTATATATGCTGTAATTTCTAAAATCTATGAACATTTGTTTTTCTACAATTGTTATTTAATTTCATTAAAGAAGGTCGCCAGACAATGTACAAAATGTACAAAAATTTATGGAATCAACAAAATGTGTGCAATGTACAGAATGTATAAATTATATATGAAAACACAGAGTTAAATTAAACACGTGCATTTGTTATTTATATTAAAAACACTTTAAAAACACATAAAATTAAATTTTGTTTCAAAGATTTTAAAAATATTATCAGAAGCTTTCGCTTTGAAATACTAAAGCATCATCAGGGATTTTTATTACTCGTTTCTATCATAGAATAATAATAAAGGAAGAAGGAGCATAAGTGTTTCTACATAAGCTGTTGTGTTGCCACAACAAACAGCGATAATAGCGCTGAGGATGGGTGCCCTACTTCAAGGTTGAGAGGAGCAAAAGTAGCTTTCGCTGGCATTTCACTAGAAGGGGTTTGTAAGCATTAAGAGTATTGGCGTGCTCCTTCTTCCTTTATTATTATTCTATGGTTTCTAATGAGCAGTTTTTAAATATTTTTTCTTTCACAGTCAACAGTTAAGTCTTATAATAACGTGAATAGCAGCAAAGGCAATTTGAAGTCCGGTGAAGGTTGGATCAAGGAGCTAAGAAAAGCAAGAGAAGCTGGAACTATTGAAAAATCACACGAGGTTATTTAGGAGAAATACCATAATGAACTACAAGAAAGAAACTATAAGCTATTTTATAATATTATGGCAAATTATTCGCAAAATAGCAGCATCTTTAGAATTTATTGTATTTTTGCATTTCATTGTATTAATAGCTTCGGAGATGTAAAGTTCTTGGATAGTAGGTGGTGCTGTAATAACTTTGAGTTATCCCATATAGGGATAGCGTTTGGGTTAGCATAAATGAAGTCGACTAGAGTAGAACTATTTCCTTCTTTGATATAACAAGAAATATAATAATAATAATAATAAAAATGTATAAATGTTATTCAAGGTTTCCCAAAATTAAAGGGCCAAATTTTAGGAATAGGTTAAATACATATAAACAGACATTTTTTTTGTATAGAAATATAGGGTCGGAAATGAAAAGTATCGGCGGAAAAACAAACAAATGCTCAGAATATGAAAAAAAAAAAAAAAAAGGGAAAAGCTGTTTTTTTAGGTAATATTATAATAACTGCTAAAATGTGCAATATTCGTATAATTACAATCAATATTTAAACATAAAAACTTCATACACCATAATAAATGGAAGCACAGTCAGGTTCTAAAGTACGTGGCCTTTGTTCTTCAGGTGCAAAAAATACGTGCTACAGCTTAGAGGCAAAAGTAGGACAGTCTTGCTTTTGCCTCCAAGGTATTGCCCGTATTTTTTACCCCTGAAGAAGATAGGCCACGCCCTTTTATTACATCATTACTTCAGCCGCATATATAACTACAATACACTATCTACTAATAAGTATTTCAACACTTTCGAATTTAGACGTTCTGTCAAATATCAAGAAAAATTCTTTCGAAATTCTTTTGAAACTTTGAGAGTGTTAAAAACATGTCATATCTCATATATTTCAGCAAAAGTTTTGTCCTAAAGAGGAAAAGGGGACCAGTAAACATTAAACAAAAATCAAAATGTTTTGGACCACCCTGTAAAAAATAAGGCTTGAAATTCGTTTTGCGTTTTGTGATTATGAAATTTTTATTTTAATTTATGAAGCTACTACATATATTCATGGAAATATAACGGTTTCTTTGAAAAAAAAAAAAAAAAAATTCTACTTTTTTATTTATAACACTTAGGGTATTACACCCATTCAAAGCCATTTTTAGGAAACTTGGCAAACGAGAGTAGACACAGCTCACGGCAATCAGAATGCAAATATCTTATGAAATATGAGAATTTTTACTAAATCATATTTAACTGCGCATGCGCAAAATAAAAAAGAAAATCCATTTACATAATTTAATAGCCAAAAGTATTGAGCTACTTATATGAAAACCCCAAACAAATATAGTGTAAATTAAAAAAAATGTACGCTTTAGAAGAACATAATTTCAGTACTATCAAAATAAAAGCTAAACTATAGTGTAACCACGTTTCCTACGCCTAGCAGTGAGGACGAATCGAAAATCTTGGAGGGTTTCCAAGTTGACCAACAGGTTTGAATTTAGTAAACATCCAGTCATTCGGCATTCCCTTATCGCTTATTTTCTCTCAACGAAAAGCTTGTATCCCCTATTTTACTAGTGGACTCGTTGAATCCGCACTTGCGCAGAGGCTTCCGTGGTCGCAAGAAATGTAGTTAAAGAGTATAAGGGGTTTTGTTCACAGTTTTATTTTGATCCAATCATTGGTAATGCAGTGTTGGCTGATTGTAAATAAACGAGAAAAACTGAAATTCTGTTTACTCTATTTCTCATAACTTTTTGAATTTACACGATTTTCGTTTGGGGTTTTCATATAAGTATTTCAACACTTTTGTCAATTAAATTATGTAGATGGATTTTTTTTTTTAAATTTTTTTAAAAATAATTTTGCACATGCGTAGTTAAAAATTATTTAGTAAAAATGCTCGTATTTCGTAAGATATTTAACATTTTTGCATTCTGATTGCAGTATGCTGTGTCTAATGAAATATGCAAAATTTTATAAAAATGTCTTTGCTCTGGGTCTAATACCCTACGTATTATAATGAAAAATGTGGCAATTTTTTTTTTTTTTTTTTGCTTAAAAAAAAAAAAAAAAAAAAAAAAAACGTTATATCTCTATGAATATATGTGGCATTTTCATAAAAAAATTTGCGAATAATTAGAACAATCTCATAATCACTTGCTACAATGAAAAGACATTTCAAGCATTGTTTTTTACAGGGTGATCCAAAACATTTTAATTTTTCTTTAATTTTTCACTTTTCCCCTTTTTCTCTTCAGGACAAAACTTCCGCGGAAATATATGAGGTAAACATGTTCTTTATACTACCAAAGTCTTAAAGAATTTTTCTAGATATTTGACAAAACCTCTAAGTTCGAATGTGTCAAATATTTATTGATAGATAGTGTAGATATTAAAGATATTCATAAAAAAAATATTTGTTGGATTTCACGGGAAATACCTATAAGTGTAACAACGAAATTTATGAGAAAAATTATGAATATTTTGGAAACTAATTATACAAAAAATTAAAATGATTTATCAAATTTTAGAATTAATAGGTTTTTATACACGTCACAAATTTTAGCGTGTACGTCATTTTTAAGAGCTCCAGCTTTCGTATATAACGGGATTAGAGTTTATGGAGCAAACCATTTTTCGCAATTTCTTACAGTAAAATACAATAAAATCGGTTTTAATTTTATTGAACTTGGTTAAGTTGCACTAAATTGTAGATGTATAATAACATAAAAAGGTGGGACATGATTATTTGTTATAAAAAAATACATAAGCATAACTTATAGAATATTTAATTTTTTACTAGTTCCCTTTTCGCCTTCGAGACAAAATCTTTGCTGTAATATATGTGGTTTTAACCTGACCGCCGCAGGCTGATATACCCCCCGCGGCAAAAAGATAGGTACAAAGGATTTTTTCTTTGATTTTTTATAAAATAACATTATCTAAATTGTGCTTATCATTTATTATTATAATAAAATAATACTATTCCCGCACTAATTTTTCTTTTAAGACTAATTTAGAAAAGTTTTAAGACTAAAATATTACTAATTTGAGACTACACTCCGCAACAAAAAGATGGGAACAGAGGTTTTTTTAAAATTTTTCATAAAATAACATTATCTAAATTGTGCTGATCGTTTATTATCATAACAAAATATTATCATATCAAAAACATATTAAATATTTGAATCATATTCAAAATATTCATATTCAAAATAATCATATTCAGAAAAAAAAAAAAAAAAAAAAAAAAAACACCCTTTGTTCCTATCTTTTTGTCGCGGTGTTTAGTCTTAAATTAGAAAAATTTTAGTCTTAAAATTTTTCTAAATTAGTCTTAAAACAAAAATTAGTCCGGGAATTGTATTATTTTGTGATAATAATTAATGATAAGCATAATTTAGATAATGTTATTTTATGAAAAATCAAAGAAAAAACCCTTTGTACCTATCTTTTTGTCGCGTGGTGTATCTGGTCACTGAGCTATTCTTTTCTCCACAATACACTTATAATTCTAAATTATATAATTATCAATTTTTAATTGGTTTTTCAATTTGAAGACCTCATATAATAGCCATAAAAATTACAATCATATGCATAGTTACATTTTTAATATCAAGTTTAAGTGCGCATTATTTTAGCACACTGAAAAAAAAAAAAAAAAAAAAAAAAAAAACTGTGCCGTGAAAACAACTTTATAATTTTGCCCTTTTCAAAGTCAGTCAAAGGGTTAACATACTCGTCACATCCATGAAGCTCCAAGAGAATCCATTCGACAAAAATCTTTAATTTCAAACTGTTGAATTATTTCGTCACCCATCTTTGTACATATAAAGAAAATAAAAAAAACAAAATAAACATCTAAATGTAAATTAGACATTCTATATAAATAAAATAGTTTCATATCAATAAAAGTATTAATAAACTACGATTATTAAATTATATATGATATGTATATATATGTAATGAAAACATATTCCTAAATATATAAATATTCATCTTTCCAACTTTCTTTATAAGCCAAAAGAGATTATTTCAATGAAGAAAAAAAATACAAAGAGAGAAGGGTTCAAATAATGACAGATACAGACAAATACGACAATTATCCCACGAAACATTTTTATATTTCTTTTAGGAGATTTATTAAGGGCTATTCATTATAAATTACACATGAAAAGAGAAAGATAAATATATGGATTTTCGATCTAAGAATTAGAAATGAAACAACTTAAGAAAAGGAATAAATTAGAGGGATTGTTATTTCAGGGTTGTGAGTTTAAAAAAATATGTTTTGAATATAAAACCTTTGCTTTATTACGAGAAAAGTGAGTTTTGAATGCTGGGATTTTTATAGGATTATTTAAAATAGAATGATCAGATTTCTAGTCTCCTTTGAAAGCGAGTTCTAGAAACCCCTATTAGAATTCTAGAGTGTTTGCCTATATTATCATTGAGCTCCATAAGTAACAAGAAAAAATGGTTCCATGTTATCCTTATAAATTCTAGACCCCTTGGAAAGCGAGTTCTTGAAGCCGCTATTAGAATTCTAGAGCGTTTGCCTATATTCTCGAGGGCAAAGTTATTTAGAAATCTCTGCAAATAAATGAGAATACAAGAGGCGGGTTTCAGCAATTATAATCTCGGTTTATTACCCAGTTCCAGAAAATCAAGTGAGAATTTCTCGCAATACAAAGGATTCAGAATATTCAGAATATTACTTCACCATCTAGAAATGTGTAGACTAGAAATTCTCGATCATTTCATCTATTCAGTTTATTGGCATGCCTTATGCACATAGCTCAGAAATCTATATTTCTAGTTAAGATATTTAGAAAATGGCCATTTATTCATTCTAGATGAAGGCGGTATAATTTTTTTTCTAAGTGTGGTAATGCCATCTGTTAAGAAACAGCCAAAATTTATTCAAGGTCTTAATAATATTTAAACGTTCTTTACATTGGTACTGTGATATATTCGGAAACAGGTACAGAATACTTCACTTGATTTTCAACTGTGGTTAATATTCAAACTCATAATTTTAGTGAAACTAAAAAAATAAATACTCTAATGGAAAAACATAACAAAGTTTTAATAATAATGTTATTTGACGTGATGTGAAGATAATAATAAATACTCGTTCTTTCATTCACAAACCAAAACTATATTAAACATACAATACACAGATGTAAATATGCGTGGAAAACATGAGGTGCGATAAATCATTGCGAATAAATAATAAACAATATAATGTGAAGTAACAATGCGAAAATAATGCGAAAGATAATAATGTGAAAGATAGCATGCAAGCTACCGTGCGGATGAAAAAGAATAAACTGTTCTTTTCGGTTTCTGTTCGAGTAGAGTTGAGATGTTCGTACCTGTTGAACAGAAAAAAGTAAAGTTGAGATGAAAACAGTTAAATCGAAAGTGTCATTGAGTGCGGAGTTCGATTATGTTAAGAACCGAATATGACTGGATGGTGGAAATCGAACATGACTCCCACCCTATCAGGGCGCTAGCCCTGATATAAAGGGAGAACAGAAATTTTGTTAACAGTTCTTTTAACAACAGAGTCTTTAGTTTTTATAGATACTACTCTGACCAGTCCGTCGCTACCGGTGTGAACCTTTGTAATTCCTCCAGTTGGCTATTATAAAGGTGAGCAGCTGTTGTCTATAATAACCACCAATTCTCCTTCCTTGATATTTGTTGCAGGATGTTGCCATCGGTTCTTGAGATTCCTGCTACAGGATAATGGTTCATCTGCAGGTGAAAGTATGACATCACCTGTAGGAAAATGTGATGGGGTGAGAACATTAATAGAACATAAGTGTGCAATATGTTTCTCTTGTATAATAAGGTCGCTCAATTTGTGTTTAGACGGCAATATTACCGGAAGCTTTTCGTTAAATGATAATTGAGCATTTTGTAAGCGACCTCCCACCCGTAACAGACCGTTCTGGTCAATGAATGGGTGTAGAGAGTGTAAATGCCTTTTTCTAGACAAAAGGTTTTGATTCTTGATGTGTGAATGAAAGTATTTATTTTGTACCCATCGAATGATGTTCTCTTCGGCGTGTTTAGTTTCCCTACATGTAAGAGGGGAACAAGAATCATTTGTTGAGACATGAACTTTACTTGCTGATTTGCAGTTATTTATGAATCTTATGCAATATGCCAGAATGCGTTTGATTTTAAAAAGTGAAGAAAATTTATTGAATAGTTGATCATAAAGATCATTAGATGTATCAATATGGTAAGACAAAATGGGATCAGCTTTCTTTTCAGCCGAAATTTGATCCTCGATTTCCTTAGACTTAGGCGCATCATTTGGACAATGTGTAGGATCCAAAAGTAGCCAACTTGGGCCATTCCACTACAAGTTGCATTCAGGTAAACTTTTAGGATCGATGCCCCGAGAAGCGATATCAGCGGGGTTTTCTTTAGATGGAACGTGTCTCCAATGTTTTGTGGGAAGAACATCTAATATTTGTGACGTTCTATTTGCAACAAAAGTTTTCCACTTACGTGGATGTGCGGATAACCAAGAAAGAACAACTGTTGAATCTGTCCATGCGTAAATGTCAAAATTATAATTTTCTAATATTTTTATGACTGAACAAAATAACTTAGATAATAAATAAGCACCACAAAGTTCCAATTTGGGAACGGAAATTTGCTTGATAGGAGCTACTTTAGTTTTGGCAACTAAGAGTGAGACTTTTGATTTGTTATCATGAGTCTGTCGACAATAGATTGCAGCGGCGTAAGCATGTGTTGACGCATCGCTGAAACCATGTAATTCAAATGTACTATCGGATGAAAGAGTGACGCATCTAGGAACAGAAAATTGGCTAATTTTATTGAATGAATTCTCATATTTAATGAGCTCCTCTTCAAATTGTTGTGGAATAGGAGAATCCCACTCTCCTTTTGTTAACCATAGCTTTTGATAAAATATTTTTAACACTACTGTACAAGGTGAAATTAACCCTAGAGGATCAAAAATGCGTGCGGATTCAGACAAAATGCGTCTTTTTGTTAGTGGTGGTTTGAGAGTAAGTGCGGTTTTGAAAATAAATATATCTGCTAAAGAGTTCCAGTAAAGCCCTAGAACTTTAGAACTTTCATTGTTGTTTGGTATTATTTTAAAGTCTGTATCTGTGATGCAATTTTCTCGAAATTCCGTAAGGAATTCATTCGAATTGGAATTCCTTTTTCTCAAATGAAACCCATGTTCTTCCAAAACATTAGCAGTTTCCTTAGCAATTGATACTGCGCTATTAACTGAGTTTGAACCAGATATCAAGTCATCCATATATATATCTTTTAACAAAGTACGCGAGACGTGTGTATTTTGATTATAATCTAGAGCGATTTGCTTAATACACCTAGTGGCCAAAAAGGATGCTGGAGCAAGGCCATATGTAACAGTCTTCAATTTATATTCATTTATTTCATCATTGGGGTTGTATCTACAAAGGATTTTTTGATAATTTTGATCGTCCTCAGAAATTAAAACCTGGCGGTACATTTTCTCCACGTCTGCAGAAAAAACTATCTCCGGTAATCGAAAATTAAGTAAGATCTCCAAAATGTCTCGTTGTAATTTAGGGCCAACACCTAAAACTGAATTTAATGATTTACCATCAGAAGTTTTACAGGAACCGTCAAAAACGACTCTTAATTTAGTGGTAGTGCTAGAAGGTTTAATAACTGCGTGATGAGGTAGGAAATATTGTTCCCTTTGAGAAATATTTAGTGAATTCCGAGTAATTACCTCCATGTGTCCTAATTGTTCGTATTCATATAAAAAATCCTTATATTGTTGTTCGAATTCCGGATTTTCAGAAAATTTCCTCTCCATTGCATATAATCTGAAAAGTGCAGCGGGTTTTGTATTACATAATTCAGATTTACATTTATAAAATGGTAGTTTTACCACAAAACGGCCTTCTGGATTAATTGAATAATTTTCCTGAAAATGTGACTCCACAAACTGTTCCTCGGGTGAAAGTAACTTCTCACTTGGATTGAAAACTTCTTCTAATTCCCAAAAACGTTTTAACTCACTGTCAATATTAGTTTCGTAAATATGTAAATTTGAAATCGAATTAGATTTTGTCTGAGATTCAGGTAATTTTCCGGATACGAGAAAACCAAAAATTGAATTTTGAGCAATTAAACCATTCTCAGTACAAATTGTTTGACCAGGAAGTAAAATAGAAAAAAAATAATCAGATACCAAAATCATATCAATTTTACTTGGAATTTCAAATTTGGGATCGGCCAGTTGCATATTTTTTAAATGCGAAAAATGTTCCTTGTTTATTTTCTCTGATGGCAATGGAGCTGTTAATTTATCTAATATAAAAACTCGCATGGATAACTTGACATCGGAATCGTGAATGGAAATTAAATTAATGTCTGTATAACCTTTAGTTATTGCAATCTTTGAATTTGCCAACCCTTTGACGGGAAATCTTGCATTTTTTCTCTCATAACCTAAAATACTTATACATGATTCAGTGATAAAAGAACTTTCAGAGCCCGAATCGCATAAAATTTTTAGCACATGTCTCTGACCCATTGAATCATAAATATAAGCGCTAGCTGTAGGAAGTAAAGCGAAAGATGTTTTTATAGAATGGTTATGAGTACTTGTTTGCAATTGAGATATGCCAGATGGCTCTGTATGATTCTCAGAATTTTCAAAATTATTACCAGCAGATGAAGCCGAAGCTGAATAAGTTTTCAAATTATTATCGCATATACTAGAATGATGTTTTGCATTACAAAAATGACAGGTATAAGTGGAATTACATTGAGCGATAGAGTGTTTATTAGATAAACAATTGCTGCATAATGAGTTCTTTCTAACAAATTGTTTTCTATCCTTAACAGGAAGTTCTTTAAATTTAAAGCATTTGAACAAGAAATAATTATTGTTTTTACATAAAATGCATTTGTAATTAACGTTAGAATGAAACTTAGATAACTTAAATTGTTTATCCTTATTTTGTTTATACTCATTCTCTTTACTCTCATTTTCATTACATAATTCCATAGATGCACATTTATCATTAATAAATTGTAAAAAGATCTCTAAAGTAGGAAAATCAATTTTTGCAGAATATTGTGCCCATTCTTCACGTGATTTATGGTCAAGTTTTTGTAATAAAATATAAATTAACCATACATCTCTTTCAGTAGCTTTAGTGTCAATAGTCTTTAATCCCCTAATTACTTCATCCGAAGTATCTGCTATCTTACGTAAGTTATATGCAGTAGCATGACTTACAGTTGGTTGATCCATAAAGGTTTTAATAAGTGCAGAAATAATTTGTTTTTTCTTATCATACCTAGTAAGTAATTTTTCCCAGGCTTCTAGATAACTATTCTCAGATATTGGAATGCGTTTAATAATAGAAGCCGGTTCATCTTTTAATAAACCCTTTAGGTATTGGAATTTTTGTACGTTACATAAATTAACATTCTCGTGAACTAATAATATATACAAATCCTTAAAAGACATCCAATCTTTATAATTACCGCTAAACGGGCAAATATTTAATTTTGGCAAACGAAAATTACTAGATATAGCATTTGTGTTAATGGCAGGATTTTGAAAATTTAAAACATTAGATTGCATGTTCACAGATAAATTTTCAAGTTTTTGTTGAAGCTTGGCTTTGGTTTCATAATATTTTATCTCGAATTCTTCTATTTCTGAAATTTCATCAGGTAATTCAGAATCGGCTTTATCAAAATCAGAATAAATAATTTCAATCTTTTCAAGTTTATTTAAGAGATCATGTTTTTGAAAAATTTGATTTTCATTATTTATGAAATTCATAATTCTAGTAAGTGCAGATTTCGCTCTGCCTCGATAATGTTTTGCTATTTTTTCAGCATCTTCTAAAGCGACAGTTTCATTACTGTCATCGTCATTGTTCTTTTTGTTTGCCATTACTACGTAATGGAGTAATGCGAAAAACCAAAGTCAAATTTGTAAAATAGGAAAATAAGTACTTATCTGTTTTATTCCTTAATAGCTGCGCTTGGATATCCAAATTTGTAAGCTAGCCAAAATTCACACAGAACATCTCACCGGTGCCTCCAAAAAATGTTATTTGACGTGATGTGAAGATAATAATAAATACTCGTTCTTTCATTCACAAACCAAAACTATATTAAACATACAATACACAGATGTAAATATGCGTGGAAAACATGAGGTGCGATAAATCATTGCGAATAAATAATAAACAATATAATGTGAAGTAACAATGCGAAAATAATACGAAAGATAATAATGTGAAAGATAGCATGCAAGCTACCGTGCGGATGAAAAAGAATAAACTGTTCTTTTCGGTTTCTGTTCGAGTAGAGTTGAGATGTTCGTACCTGTTGAACAGAAAAAAGTAAAGTTGAGATGAAAACAGTTAAATCGAAAGTGTCATTGAGTGCGGAGTTCGATTATGTTAAGAACCGAATATGACTGGATGGTGGAAATCGAACAAATAATACGAAATGGTACATAACCATACTATTTAACCTCCTGTTCACACAGGATAATCGTAAAAACATGCATCACATATATATGTGATTCCTAGCATGTGTAAAAACCACAGAGAAGTTCAGGAGAACGACTTCTCTCTACACAGTCATAATCTAAGTCTCTAGAGTCATTTTTGATTTTTTAGTTCTTCAAAATTTTGATGAGATGCAAAGGGGGGGGGGGACTATTTTCCCTCAAGATGACAACAAATCAGAAAGTTTTTGGTCACGTGAGATACATAAGTTCACACCTTGTTTAATAGTTCATTGGTGTTTGCTTGGCGTCTAAATGTCTGGGTTCCACCTTTGCTTGGGAGCGCAAGGCGCCATTATCAAAGTCGAGTGTAAAATTGCGGTGACTTTGTATCTGAGAGTGTGAAAGGCTGCATGGAATGTCCATTTTCATGAGTCTGCAGACAGAGGGGCACCTCGGACCTCACACTGGCAGTCGAGTACAAAACAAGAAAACCTTGACGATGTCACAGTACGTGCAGATTCATGCAAGCAATGCACTTAGTCTTTAATCTGAGTAGCCGGTGTATACATCTCGTCCATGATTCCCGGTACAAAATAAAGCGAGTAATGTTCACAGTAATTTTATTGGTTTTGTTGAGAAATACCCTCTAGCATTTTAAAAACGTTTTTCGACCATGAATTATGTAGTGATTTACGCTTATCTAGTTGTTTTATATCAGTCTATAACGTATGTACCAGAATTTTAAGAAACCTTGTCAGGTAGAGCAAAGTGCTACAATTAAAACTCGCACTTTGCGGGTAAAACGTGAATCTGCTGTTTTAGGATTCAAGTCGTTTGAGTAATAGAATTAGTGCCGATCCTAAGCTAAAATTGTAAATGGAAATATGCTAATATTTTGGGAACTGAATAGTATAAAACGAGAAAGAAGGTTGCTTTTGAGAGTGAGTTGGAGAGGAGTTAAAGTTTAGTTGGTAGGAAGATTGTTTAGGAGAGTTAGCAGCGGATATAGTTGGATGTAAGTCAAGTAGATAGCAGTGTCAGGGAATCCTCCTGCTAATCGAAAGATTACTCGGCTTTAGAAGCTAATTTAAATAAAAGTAGTTGAGATCCTTTGCGGGTAATTAAGTAAGGTAAAGTAAAGTTAAGTAATGGGGTTATTCATTGATGTCAAAGTGTTTAAGAGGACTGCCCATTTAAACGAAGTAAATTACGAGATGCCAAAGTCCAGCGTCCCCCTCCTTATTTATGCTCAATTAAAGCTAATTTATGTTTTATATTTGGACTCTGTCATTCCTTCATAGTTTAAGTATTTCATTTACAGCTCCAAGCTAAAGTTAAATAAGTAAGTTGGCAGCATTCAACCTTCAGATCCAAGTTATAGGTTAGATAAGGATGGATAACTCCAGTTCTCCACAACCTTATGTACAAAATTATTACTCGATACATGGATTCATCTAAGAGAACATTTAAAACTGTCTGTTTACACCGAGAAAAAAAAATATATATATACCGTTTTCATCTAGAACGAATAAATAGCCATTTTCTAAATCCCTGAACTAGATATATAGATTTCCAAGTTATGTGCATAAGGTAATCAAATAACCTGGGCAGACGAAATGATCGAGAATTTCCAGTCTGCACTTTTCTAGATGGTGAAAAAATAGTATGAATATTATGAGCCCTTTGTATTGCGAGAAATTCACGTTGATTTATTAGAATGCGGTTATAAAACAAAATTATAGTTACTAAAACTCCCTTCTTGTGTTCGCATTTATTTTTAGAGATTTTTAGAGATTTTAAAATGAGATTCACCCCACTATAATATAGGAGAACGATCTAGAATTCTAATAGAGATTTATAGAATTCGCTAGCAAAAGGAGCTGGAATTTATAAAGATGGCATGGAACTATTTTTAGTATAACCACAATTTAGATTCTAGATGTCAGTAAAATAACTTTTTCTCAGTGTATAAGATGCTTTAAAAAGAAGAAAAGTTTAAACTAACAGGCGAAATTTGAAACTTCATCTGCACGTTACTAAAAATGCATCTTTGGTGGTACTATCTAGTATTTATTTATTTATTTTTTTTCACTTCACTTCATTATAATATTGTAAGAATTTTGCAAGCTTCCATTATTTTCCTTGATTTCCTCTTATTTTGATCCTTTTTCATCTGTTCCGGAAGTACTCCCCGGGTGTGTGTGTAAATTTTCAATATGTGTATCTTTCAAAGGTCTCGTTTATTCCTTTAAAACAAATGGTTGAACCATTGATCTGTGATAATTTGAAACAAAGTTATCGATTTTTTTCATTTTTTAACGAATATATATATATATATATATTTCTTTTGATATTGGCAAAAAATTGACTTTCTTTCGGCATTTAGTGATATAATTCTGTCAGATAAAAATCGTCTGCATTTATAGCGGAAAATAATTTAATAATTTAATAAATAATGTGTATTGCATGAATTTTGTGCAAAATTATAAAGAAGAAAGTCTTGTGGTGGCCACATCATAGTAGTTTTTTTTTTTTTTTTAATGTATTAATTTATAAATTTCTTCTTTATTGAACAGGAATATTTGTGTGGTTTTTACTTACATTATCATCATATTTTATACTTAGAAGAAAAGATAAACCGCTTGGCTCATGGTTTTTACTTCTAACCATTGTAATATCAAAACATATCTATAACAGTTTTCATATTACATTACCACACAGAAATGGAGACAGAAAACATGTATTTTTATCTTCAATAACGATATTTCTTACTCCAGTAGATCCACAAAAATTATGTCAATGAAGATAAAAATGGCTGATTAGTAAAAAGCTTATAATGACACATAATATAAATCAAATTAGATAAATATCCCTCAAAGCATTTTTATGTTTCTTTGAGAATTTCTATTAAGAACTATCTATTCTCAATGGCATTCGAAAGACAATATAAAATAAAAGGAATAAAAATGTGTGCAAATAAAGCAAGAATGCTAGAATTAATTAAGCATAATTAAATTTTAAGAATGGGAATAAGTGAATGAAGTTATAGAGTAAATTGACATAAAACGTGATTTATCGTTATTTGACATTTATATACGTAATGTGAAGGAGTTTGTTTATTGGAGTAATTTACATTTTATTTTATCTCGTTCAAAAACAAAATGAATTTTGATATTGCAAATTACAATACACTTTCATTGAAACTGACAAAGTATTACTATGAAAATAAATCGGGCGTGAGCAAAAACATCAGATATTACTTATATATTATCAGATATATTATATTATCAGATATATTATATATTAATATACAGACATTATACGATTAGATAATTATATCGAATCGATAATTATACATTCACGCATTTTTATGTTTATTTTGGAGATTTATAATATCTGTGTATTATGAACGTCGTTAGTTTCGGAATATGTACAGTCGGGACAAAAAAAAAAAAAAAAAAAACGCAACAACCGTTGTAATTTCGTTATTAATTGACTCAGGAACATCTAATAGACATAATTCAACAGGAAATTAAATGCACTTTCTGAAAATGTCATCGATTTTTGAATTAGGGGTCATCTACATATTAAAATGAGCGCCAAGTTTTCAATAGAAATACCCAATTTTGACTTCATATTCGAATTTTTGACGAGTCTGACAGTGCGAAAAAATATACTGTTTGTATACTTTATCTTTAGTATTTATAGAGTTATAATCAAAAATGTGTTAGGGGTTATCTGTAAATGTAGAAAAATAAAATTAAGATCCTATAACAAATAGACAAAATTTTAATGTTTCACAGCGGAAATCTTTTAGAAAAAAAAAAAAAAAAAATATATATATATATATATATATATATATATATATATATATATATATATATAAATTAATAAAAACACCCCTTTTCCAGTTCCTTAATTATCCTGAATTCGATATTTTAGATTTGTATATACTTCAATACTTTTTTAGATAATTTTAGGTCTACTTAAATACATTACACTTGCGATTGGTCCAGGCAGTACTCTTTGAAAAAAGTGCAATATTTTTCAAGTAAAAGTGTCTAATATTTTTATCTCGAATAACGATATTTCTTACTCCAGTAGATCCACAAAAATTATGTCAATGAAGATAAAAATGGCTGATTAGTAAAAAGCTTATAATGACACATAATATAAATCAAACTAGATAAATATCCCTCAAAGCATTTTTATGTTTCTTTGAGAATTTCTATTAAGAACTATCTTTTCTCAATGGTATTCGAAAGACAATATAAAATAAAAGGTATAAAAATGCGGGCAAATCAAGCAAGAATGCTAGAATTAATTAAGCATAATTAAATTTTAAGAATGGGAATAAGTGAATGAAGTTATAGAGTAAATTGACATAACACGTGATTTATCGTTATTTGACATTTATATACGTAATGTGAAGGAGTTTGTTTATTGGAGTAATTTACATTTTATTTTATCTCGTTCAAAAACAAAATGAATTTTGATATTGCAAATTACAATACACTTTCATTGAAACTGACAAAGTATTACTATGAAAATAAATCGGGCGTGAGCAAAAACATCAGATATTACTTATATATTATCAGATATATTATATTATCAGATATATTATATATTAATATACAGACATTATACGATTAGATAATTATATCGAATCGATAATTATACATTCACGCATTTTTATGTTTATTTTGGAGATTTATAATATCTGTGTATTATGAACGTCGTTAGTTTCGGAATATGTACAGTCGGGACAAAAAAAAAAAAAAAAAAAAACGCAACAACCGTTGTAATTTCGTTATTAATTGACTCAGGAACATCTAATAGACATAATTCAACAGGAAATTAAATGCACTTTCTGAAAATGTCATCGATTTTTGAATTAGGGGTCATCTACATATTAAAATGAGCGCCAAGTTTTCAATAGAAATACCCAATTTTGACTTCATATTCGAATTTTTGACGAGTCTGACAGTGCGAAAAAATATACTGTTTGTATACTTTATCTTTAGTATTTATAGAGTTATAATCAAAAATGTGTTAGGGGTTATCTGTAAATGTAGAAAAATAAAATTAAGATCCTATAACAAATAGACAAAATTTTAATGTTTCACAGCGGAAATCTTTTAGAATATATATATATATAAATTAATAAAAACACCCCTTTTCCAGTTCCTTAATTATCCTGAATTCGATATTTTAGATTTGTATATACTTCAATACTTTTTTAGATAATTTTAGGTCTACTTAAATACATTACACTTGCGATTGGTCCAGGCAGTACTCTTTGAAAAAAGTGCAATATTTTTCAAGTAAAAGTGTCTAATATTTTTATCTCGAATAACGATATTTCTTACTCCAGTAGATCCACAAAAATTATGTCAATGAAGATAAAAATGGCTGATTAGTAAAAAGCTTATAATGACACATAATATAAATCAAACTAGATAAATATCCCTCAAAGCATTTTTATGTTTCTTTGAGAATTTCTATTAAGAACTATCTTTTCTCAATGGTATTCGAAAGACAATATAAAATAAAAGGTATAAAAATGCGGGCAAATCAAGCAAGAATGCTAGAATTAATTAAGCATAATTAAATTTTAAGAATGGGAATAAGTGAATGAAGTTATAGAGTAAATTGACATAACACGTGATTTATCTTTATTTGACATTTATATTATACGTAATGTGAAGGAATGTGTTTATTGGAGTAATTTACATTTTATTTTATCTCATACAAAAACAAAATGAATTTTTATATTGTGAATTACAATACACTTTCACTGATATTCACAAAGTATTATTAAGAAAATAAATCGGGCGTGTACAAAAATATCAGATAGTGATACAGACATTATACAATTTGATAATTATAGCGAATCGATAACTATACATTCACGAATTTTTAGTTCCACATCATACTATAGGTATGGGGAACTTAGGTAATCGTGAAAATTTTCGACCTCGGTTTTTTGACTTTTTTACACGTTTTCAGGTGTGAGAATCCGAAAATGACAAAATTTGTATGGTGTCTGTCTGTAAGGTGTCTGTTAGTTTGTTAGTGTGTTAGTGTGTTAGTCCGTTAGTTTGTTAGTCTGTGTACACGATATCTCAAGAACAAATTGTCGCAGAGAGGTCAGATCAGTTTTAAAATATTACTTTCGACACTGGCAAGAACCCTTTTCATTTCCAACATTCGATTTTAAAAACTTCGTAAGTTATGAGAAATTTACGATTTTCTTAACATGGGAGAATAGGACAAAAATTCACTTAAACGCGCATTAAATTGAAACTTTTTACTGTAAAAATGTCAAACCAGTTTTAAAATATGATGCCGGAATGAACATCAGTAACTATAAATATGCTACTTTGAAAATTTCGCAAATTATTGGAAATTCACGAATTTCTTAACATGGCAGAATAGAGGAAAATTTCACATAAACGTCAATTTTGAGGGATATTTTCCTCGTAAAGATGTCAAACCAATTTCGAAATATTATTTAGGTTACTGGCATGAATATCATAGACTATGATTTTTCCAATTTAAAAAATTCGTAAGTTATTTGGAATTTACGATTTACTTAACATGTCAGAATAAGGCAAAATTGAGCATAAACTTCCATTTTGAGGATCATAAATACACTAGACAACTTCAAAATTACATTTATGATTTTTTTTTTTTTTTTGAACATAATTGAATACAAATATTCTAATAGGAAAATTTCGTAAATTATTCGTAATTTATGATTTTATCAACATAGCGAAATTGTAAATGTTTCATAAAAATATGAATTTTGAGGATTATTGCATTGGAAATAGTAACATGAAACATAAACAACGGAATTGACCCTGATAAAATAAATTAATAGATTAGAATAAGATAACTATATCGAAGTGAACGATGGATAGCCTATTAGGCGGGGATTTCTTTCTGTCACTGTATCAAGCTTTGGTCAAATTCATTTTTTTTAACATGATTATAATATGTCTCGCACTAGAAATTTATGAGACCATAAATATGGTGGGGAACTGAGCAGAGCCCACCTATGCCAACTAGTTATTTTTATTTAGGAGATTTGTAATACCTATGCATTATAAATGTCATTTTTTGGAATATATACATAGATACAGTCAGCAGCAAAATTATTGAAGCACTAGCAATAATTCCTATTTGAAAGATGTGTACTTAATACTGTTTTATTCAGTAAATATTTGTCGGGTCCTGATCTTAGTCTTATGGTGTTTATAATAAAGTAAGTTGATGATAAAAATTAGCGATGAAACTAAAAAAAAATTAAAAATGTGGATGTGTGCTTGAATAATTTTGCTGTCGACTGTATATTAGTTGTATATTAGTTGCCATTCATAATAGAGGTATGGGGAACTCCGGCATTCGAGAAAATTTTCAATTTGTGGTTTTTGACTTTTGTACACATTTTGAGGTTTGAGGAATCCGAAAATAAGAAAATTGACATAATATTCGTCTGTAGGCTGTTCAGTTAGTTTGTTAGTATGTTAATGTGTTACTTTGTTAGTATTTTAGTGTGTTAGTTTGTTAATTTGTTAGTCTTTGAACAAGATGACTCAAGAACAAATTATCAAAGAGAAGTCGGGCTAGTTTTAAAATATTTCTTATGACACTGGCAAGGACTCTATTGATTTGCAATATTCTAATTAAAAAACTTCATACGTTTTTCGAAATTTACAATTTTAGCATGGTAGAATAGGGCAAATTTTTGCTTAAAATGAATTAAAAGGAATAGTTTCCTGCAAAGATATTAGAACAACATTAAAATTTCCGTAATAATTTTGGAACAAGTACAATTATTATCAAAATTCTACTTTGAAAACTACGTACGTTATTTGGATTTTACGAATTTCTTAACATGGCAAAATAGA
This sequence comes from Salticus scenicus, assembly GCA_963930645.1. Lineage (NCBI taxonomy): Eukaryota > Metazoa > Arthropoda > Arachnida > Araneae > Salticidae > Salticus > Salticus scenicus. The sequence goes on from OZ005660.1 coordinate 107,590,115, forward strand.
GCAAAATTATGAAGGATATTTTTCTTTAGTAAAGATGTCAGACCACTTTTAAAATATCATTTAGGATACTGGCATGAACGTAATTCACTACAAATATTCGAATTTGAAAATTTCGTAAGTTATTTAAATTTAAGATTTTCTCAACGCAGCAGATTAGAGCAATATTCCATATAAATTTGCAATATGGAGATCGTTGCATTTTAAATTGCATGGAAATACATGGAAAATAAACTACAAAAATTAACCAGATTAAAATAAGTTGTAAATTAGGATGAATATGTAATAATAATAATAAAGAATAAACAAATAGGTGGTGACGGAGGTGGGTGGGTGGGAGCCACCACACTTTAAAATGTAAAAAACGAGGAAAAAAAAAGGGCTAAAATCTATAGAAAAAGCATGGAATGAACAAAAAAAAAAAAAAAAAAGAAGCTAACATCGGAAGGAATAAAAGGACAAAATTCACTAAAAAGAAGACATCGAAGAGCGGGAGCGAGAGGGTTGGGACATTGAAGCTATAGTGGAGGGTTTAATACGCCTCGCCTAGTATTTGACTCGGCGTTGGCGGGTGGGGTTAAAAATCCATAAAACGGTTAAAAATCTATAGAAAAAACATGAGATGAAAAAAAAAAAAAACTCACGTGTCAAGTGTGTAAAGAAAAAAAAAAAAAAAGAAACGACTAACACCGAAAGGAATAAAGGACAAAATCGAGTAAAATGAGACAGGTGGGTTGGGGCATTAAAGCTATCTTTGAGGGTTTAATACGTCTCGCCTAGTATTTGATTCGGCATTGGCGGGGGTGGGCGGTTGGGAGCCCCCGCATATTAGGACGTAAAAAACGACGGGGAAAAAAAGGCTAACACCGGAAGGAATAAAAGGACAAAACTGACTAAAAAAGACATCGAAGAGCGGAAATGAGCGGGTCGAGGCATTAAAGCTATCGTTGAGGGTTTAATACGCATCGCCTAGTATTTGTGTCAATAAATGTATCAATTTAAACGGTAGATAGCCTATTAGGTGACACATATTAGTCTGTCACTGCGCTAGGCTATCAGCTATATTAATTTCACTTGACATGAATATAGTATGTTCTCTACTAGAAATTTTTGAGAAGATATATATGATGGAGAACCGAGCACAACTCTACCTATGAGAACAAGTTTTAAGATTGTAAGTGTTCGATGAAGTTAAATGAAATACCATTATAATACTTAAGGAGTAATACTTGATACAACTTTTAAATTATGATTTAAAAGCCTTTTGTTTTCAAGGTACATTACTAAAGATTCTTTGACAAAAATCTGAAATTGCAAAAATACAGGGTGATTATAATTAGAATTACGATTTCCAAACGCTATAATTTTAAAACTACCCATCAGAGCGATTTGATATTTTACCAGAGCAATCGTGAGGCAGTGAAATTTTATTTGGCATTATTAAAAAAAAAAAAAAAAAAAAAAGCTCCAAAATGTGCCGTTAACCCCTTCCGCTCCAGGATAGCTGTAGTGTAAATGTCTGAAATACCAGATTATAATTTTGAAATAGTAACATATACTTTCTTTGGACGTATGCACGTACGTCCATGGTATTAATGGCCATTAACACTAGGACGTACACACGTACGTCCCTGGAGTGGAAGGGGTTAATCATCCGTAAAGTATTTTTTTCATGAAACTCCTCTTTTTCTCTTTTCACTATGACTGTTTCCCCTGTAAACACGTATTCTCGCCTTTTTTCTAAAAAAAAAAATGTAGTAAACCCTTGAAGTCTATTGTTTCCTGCCATGCCATTGTGTTGCTAAAAACATTCCTGTCTTTAATTAGTCCGTTTAGGCGTTTTCCCCTGACATTACACTGACAGCGCCATCTATAGGAACATGTTGGAACTACTTTTTTCCTCCCCTAAACAAAATTTCATTGCCTCACGACTGCTCTGGTAAAATATCAAATCGCTCTGATGAGTAGTTTTAAAATTATAGCGATTTGAAATCGTAACTTTAGTTATAATCACCGGGTATATTTTACGATATCACTTCCAATCTATAACATTCTCTTACAAGTAAAAGAAACACAATTTGTAAAAAAAGAAAAGTATAATTTCAGAGTAAAAGAAACAAGGCAAGCCACCAAATCAAGTTCACATGGTAAGACATTTTCTCTCACTTCCCCCCCTTTTTTAACACGCTTATATTAGCTTCACCTGTATGTATGTATGTTTGTAACTTCTCTGGGAGCAAAACGTGATTGTACAAAATCCTTCATATCTCAAACAAAAAACCATTGTGTATGGTTTCCAGAGCTTTTTAAGAAAACGGCTGATGGCTGAGCTACAAAAATTTGCATGGTGGTTCGTAATGACCTCTCCTGATGCACCTCGAAGCCCGATTTTCGAATTTTGTTTTAGTTTTCTTTTAATTAATTAAAATGTTAAAATAAAAACCTTCTAATTACTGATAAATTGGCCATTTAATTTTAATCCTTAATTTAATTGTTGCCAAAAAAAATTATCATTATTTTTTGGACAGAAAAAAAAAAAAAAAAAATGTGAACAATAAAAATTACATTTATTTAAAATATTTAATATTATTCCTTAATTTAATTGTTGCCAAAAAAATTATCATTATTTTTTCGACAGAAAAAAAAAAAAAAAAAAAACGTGAACAATAAAAATTACATTTATTTAAAATAAGGAAAGTAAATTAAAGCGTGTTCTTTAATTTTTTAAAACTATAATATTATTGACTGAATAATCCTTTTAGTTTCCCATCATACTATAGGAATTTGGAACTTGGGTATTCATAAAATTTTCGACATTTATTTTTTTTAAACACGTTTTGAGGTGCGAGGAATTCGAAAATAACAAAATTATGAATTTCTAATATTAAAATTTCATAAATTATTCAAAATTCAAGCTATTTCATGAAAATAGAACAGTATTTCACATAAATTTGCTTTAATGGGTTTATTGCATTGGAAATAGTATGGAATTGCATGAAAATTAAAATATTAAACTGACCCTAATAAAATTAGTCAGCAAATTATGATAAAGTAATTGGATTGAATTGAAATGTAGGTAGTGAATAAGGTTGGGAATTTTAGTCTGCGACCGTATCGAACAATCATCTAAATTCTTTTCTCTTAACATGAAATATAATGTGTCGTAGAAATTTATACGAACAAGTGTATGAGCGGAACGGAATTCATTTATGCCAACTAATTATAATTAAAACTTCTATCATCTTTTTCTTTTCTACATAACCATTTTGGTGCGTTTAGCATCCATTATTTCAGTGATTGCATAACTGGTAGCCTGAAATACATGATTTTCTATTAAAATCTTAGTTTTATCCGTAAAGTTTTTTTTTTTTTTTTTTTTTTTTTAAGAATATTGTATTTTTATCGTTACTTTAATATAAATTTAAGCATTAAAGTATGACGGAAATATAAAGCATTAAATTTCGAGTAACTATAAAATGATAAGAAGTAAATTAATATTAAAAAAGTTAAAGAATGTTAAAATTCATTCTTAAGTAGATAAATAATTTTCTTCCTAAAAAGTTTTGCTAAACTCAATATTTATAGATTTTTTCTTTCTTTTTAATAAAATAGGAAAAAAAAAATGTAAAAAATCAGCTACAATATATTTTAAAGTTTATTATCTTGTCGAAACTTAGAACTCAAAATAAAAAATATCTACTTTTAAAGATATACTTTACTCCAACATATCCATAAAAATTATGTCAATGAAGATAAAAATGGCTGATAAGTAAAAAAAAAAAAAAAAAAAAAAAAAAAAAAAAAAAACTCAACTAATGACACATAATATAAATAAAATAATTATTCCTCAAAGCATTTTTACGCTTCTTGTAAGAAGATTTATTCAGAACTATTTATTGTCAACGGCATTCGAAAGCGAATACTGAATAAAATAAATAATAATGCGTACAAATCAAGAATGTTAGAATTAGTTATGGATAATTAAATTTTAAGAATGGGAAAAATGAATGAAGGTATTAAGTAAATTGACATAACACGTGATTTATCTTTTTCGACATTTATATTAAAATAATGCAAAAGACTGTGCTTATTGCAGTTATTTCTACATTATATTAACTCAAACAAAACTAAAATACATTTTTATACAATAAATTACAATATTTTTCATCAACACTGACAAAGTTAATTATTAAGAAAAAAGATTGTGCGTATATATAAAGATAAAAAAAAGGTTAAACACATTAAGCAGATAGATAATTCACGCACTTTTATGTTTATTTCGGAGATTTATAATATTTATTAAACATTAATAGTAGATTGGAAATAAATATTGTTCGTGATTCGAAGTAATTGTTAAAGGGAATACTCTTGTAATATCTAGGAAGTATTATTTGATTTAGCATATTTATTAATCCACCTATTTATAATGACAAGCTACTTTATAAAATATGTTTTAATGAAATTATAAAATTTCAAAACAAATCTTCCGGTTACATTTTTATTTGCAATGTTATAGAAAAAAAAAAAAAAAAAAAACTACATAAAGAAACTAGAACAAAAGTAAAACAGAGTAAAAAAACAAACAAACAAAAAACTAGTATGTTGTGGCCACCACATCACTTTCTTCTATATTTTCCTATACAAATTCACTCAGTAAAAATAATTTATTAAAATTATTATTTAAAACAATTATCTTCCATGATAATGCAAACGATTTCCATATTAGAAAAGTAGTATAATACTAAATATAAAAAAAAAGTCAATTTTATTGTCAATATTACATTAAAAAAAAAAAAAAAAAAGAAATTTTTTTGTTAAAAATGAAAAAAATTGATAACTTCATTTTAAATTATCGCAGATCTATGGTTCAACCATTCGTTTTAAAGGTATTGGCGAGCTCTTTTGAAAGAAACCCATCATGAAAATTTATTCCTCTCAAGGGGGGACTTCCCCCCCAGAGGGGGAGGCAATGCTCCTACATGTACAAAAAATTTTTCCCAGTTGGCTATCTATATTATAAATAATTCTTGTAAATTTCATAATGATTATTAAAAAACGATTCTCTTTATGCACATTTATACAAAATTTCGTCCTATACCACCATGTTAAAAATTTAGAAAAAGCGGGATGGCAACGCAACCTGTAAGACAATTTTTACCAAAAGTTGATAGGCACTAATTTATGTCAAGGTGCAACTACATATCAATTTGTATGAAATTCTGTGCAGTATTTCCCGAGATACAGTTGCCACAAAATTTTGTCACTCACACACACAGTGAGACTGACAGACAGAGAGACATTTTCTAAAAATGGTCAAATCGTATTCAACAGCTCTCAAAACGTGTAAATCCATCAAAAACCCGGTCGAAAATTTTTACGAATCCAATACTTTCTTCTATTGAATATAGAAAAAAGTAAAAAAAAAAAAAAAAAAACTTATAAATAATTAAGTTTACATGCATAAGATATTTTTATTGTTTTAACCCTTTTGTTTTCCGGTCTCTACTGTTTTTGAGATCGCATATCGGGTGATCCAAAAGTCATAGGGGCCGCGGTAGTCCAGTCGGTAGAGCGCCGGCCTCGTAATCGGAAGATTGCGGGTTCGGTACTCGAGCCGGCCAAAGACCGTCGTGTACACTAATGGTGGCTGGTGCACGTAAAATCTGTCGTGGCCACAAAGTCCTCCATGTTCCCATCAAAAATTATACCTCTGGGGGTCACCGAAGCGGGAGAGCCATCCCTTCCGTGGAGGATCAAAATTGTGATGGCATGTCTCCGGACCACCTCTAGGGGTGTGTCCCAGACCGTCGCCAATTGCCCACCTGCGCAGCATTAGTGCGACGTAAAACCCAACCACAACCACAACCACAACCAAAAGTCATAGAAAAATAAAAAATATATTATTAAAAAAGTATTGATCTTAGCACTATCCGTTTTTCACCAAAATGCACAGAAAGGCAAGTTTTAGTAATTTTCCTGGACAATAAAATAATACTCCTCGATCATTACATTACAGTTTTAATAAAAATTACCATACGACATACAAATATACGGATAAATATTTACAATGTATACAAATCCTTTTTGGCTTTTCGCGCGTAGTAAAAAAGAACATTATAGAATTCTTGACTACATCAGGCAGTTACAGCCACCGAGTAGTGATAGAAGTAGAGTACGGATTTCTTATACTGGAGAAAATTCTACTACGGAGACATGGTAATGGAATCTCTATTTCTATATCTCCATGTACGGAGAAAAATTCCACGAATATCACTGCGGTTTTTGTACTTTCTTTTGGTGATAATCGCTTTCTTGACAATTGGTTCTTGGGATTTTGCATGCTTTAGGCTGGGATTGCGGTGCCTCGCTCAACACTATCTTACGTACAAACTCTGTCTTAAGATGTAAACAAAACGCAAGTCGTATTGCAGTGCCTCACTATCTTACGACAAATTCAGAGCTATCTTAAGTCGAATCGTAACTGGATGCGCGCGCAATCACAACATAGCTCGCTCTGCGTTTCCCATTGGCTGGCTTCTTTCTCTTACGAGGACACGCGGAGGACTTACGCTTGAGGCACCGCAATACCAAGTTAAGATCGTTCTTAACCACGCCCATTCTACGAAAGTTCGTAAGATTTAAGATCAGACTTAAAAACGAGGCACCGCAATCTCAGCTCTCAATGGTTTGGAAACCTGTTTTCGAGGAGGGTGAATGCTTTGGTGGAAGTAGAATGTTGGTGGGGCGAATTAATTGATAGTTTGGTGGGGATAGGATGTTCAGGAACAAAAAGGTTACTAGTCTGGGGTCTACTTTAATATGTAGTCGATGATTACAGCTTTTTCTTACAGGCCACAGCAACATCTCGTAGTTAACAACTTACAAAAAACCAAAGAATAAATCTTTTCCCTTCACTTTATGAATCGGCAAAATATCTAATGATATTGATCATTAGATATTTCAGGTGCTGTTTAATAGCACCAGAACATTAGCAAAATATCTAATGATATTTTGCAAAGAATGGCGATAGCGCCCTCTATTTTATTTTTTAAAAATAATAGGGAAGATGGCTCAATATAATAAGCTATTTAACATACGCGTAGGTGTTTGGATTTAGCGTGTAACAATGTTTCCTGTGTTACAAGTTTTGAATATATTGACTTTTCAATACATATATTTTTAAAAGTAACAAAGGATTTATTGCTAAATTAGTTTAATTTTTCTGCATCAGGTGGCGCTTTTATTTTTAAATTGCTTCTTTATAATGTGATGGCCGTCATTCATGAAACTAAGAGTTAGACATTGCGCACTGGAAATTCTCATAATAGTGTTAAATTAACAATGTTTTATCTTTTAACAATATCATGATTTTCTTTTTAGAACGATTAAATGTAGTAATAAGCAATAAATATTTAATTTAAATATTCGCCAGCACCTGAAATAATATGCAACACGTCAAAATCAAATTAATCAGTATTTGCAATATGGCGTCATTTGAGAAGTCGGATCTGTTTAAAATGTGAGAGTATACTATGAATACGTTACAATTTGTTGGTGAAAAATGTAAGTAATATTTTCCTTATACATGAAAAAAAAAAAAATGCTTTTCTGCATATTTTAGTGAAAGCTGCATTGTGCTACAGGCAATATTTTTTGAATAATATATTTTACTTTTTTTCTGAAGCTTTGGATCGCTTGGTATATTGTTTGCTGTCAGGATCTTTTACTTAGTTTTATCTGCAAAGTTTTGTCATCACAGAAAATTGTATTATTAATGTTGTTTTAATATAAATTTTAGCGTTGAAAAAAATTAAGTAAAAATATAACATTAAATTTCGTCTACTTTGAAAGAAAGAAAAGAAAACGATTTTAAACATAAATTTTGTTTTCTAAATATGTTGTTTCATTTCATATTTATAGAATTTTTAATGAAAAAAAAAATAATATATATGTATCGAACAAAAAGTGATAATTATCTATAACAATTTTCATATCATATTACCTGACACCGAGACCGAAAAACATCCATTTTTATCTTGAATAACGATGTTTTCTTAAGCACATCCACAAAAATTATGTCAATGAAGATAAAATGGCTGATGAGGAAAAATGCTCAACTAATGATGCATAACATTAAACAAATAAAATAAGTATGCTTCAAGGCATTTTTACGTTTCTGTTAAGGAAATTTATCAAGAACTATTTATATAACAATATAAAATTATATTATCTTACAGAAACCGAGACCAAAGCTACCCTTTTTTTATCCTAAATAATGATATTTTCTACTTCACATTCACAAAAATTATGTCAATGATAATGAAATAAGTGATGAGAAAAAAGACTCGGCTAATGACGGATAATATTAAACAAATAAAATAATTATTCATCAAAGAATTTTTTCGTTTCTTTTAAGGGAATTTATTAAGAACCTGTTTATATAATACTAAAATATAAATAAGCAGATTATATATTTTACTGAAATCGAGACCGAATAATATCTATTTTATTATTACCATGTTTTTATTAACTTCGATTCTTGTTTGTTTGTTTGTATGTTTGTTTGTTTGTCCAGTACAAATCTCACAATCGATTTTTAACTAATTTTCCGACTAGCTAGACATTTGAAACTTTCAAGACAGCTCAGAACACGGTGACAATACATTTTTTTTATAATTTTAGTCAACTGTTTCAGGTCCCTACTGCCTTCGGCAGCGTTTATATGATTCGACAGAAAATTTATTTAACTAACTTCCCGACTAGCTAGACATTTGAAACTTTTAGAATAGTTAAGAACACGGTGAAAATGCATTTTTTAAATATTTTTAACCAACTGCTTCGAGACCCTGCTGCCTTCGGCAGAGTTACCAGTACAAAGCTTTTAATCGATTTTTAATTAGCTTCCCGGCCATTTGAAACTTTTATAATAGTTCAAAACACGATAGCAATGAATTTGTTTAATACTTTTAGTCAATTGTTCCGGGTTCCCGCTGCCTTCGGTAACGTTTATATGATTCATCATCAAATTTAAAAACATGGTTTTTTTTATCTTGTAATTAGTTAAATTGAATAACGATATTTTCTTCTTAAATGAATTCATGAAAATTATGTCAAAGAAGATATAAAGACTGATGATAAATAAATAATCATCTAATGACACGTTACATAAAAAAAAAAAATACGATAATTATGCCTCAAAGCATTTTAATATTTCTTTTAAGGGGATTTATTAAGAACTATTTACATAATACTTTAACATAAAGAGACAAATTATATATCTTACTGAAATCGAGACCGAAAAATATCTATTTTTATCTTGAATATAACGATATTTTCTTCTTGAACGAATCCACAAAAATTATGTCAATGAAGATAAAATGGCTGATGAGGAAAAAAAAAAAAAAAACTCAACTAATGACGTATAACATTATACAAATAAGATAATTATATCTCAAGGCATTTTTATGCTACTTTTAAGGAGATTTTTTAGGAACTATTTATTGCCAATGACATTTGAAATAGAATATGAAATATAAAGAGTAAAAATGTGTAAGAATCGTGAATGCAAGAATGGGTAAAGAAAATTTCATAAATGTGCACAAATGAATAAAATTATTAAACAAATTGGCATAACACATTATTTTTTTTTTCAACATTTACATAAGTAACGTACCAGAATGTATTTACTGCAATCATTTGCACATTATTTTATCGCACACAAAACCAAAATGCATTTTTATGCTATGAATTACAATAAAGTTTCGTCGTCACTGACAAATTTAATTATTAAGAAACTAAATATTACACATATAAAGAGATCAAATTATGGTAGACTATAAACAAATAGTTTCAAATATGGAACAAATATCGTCATTCATTTTTATGCTTGTTTTGGAGATTTATAATGTCTGTTTATTATGAATTACATTAGTTTTGAAATAACAATATACATATTGTTATGTACTCGGGGGTTCGTGAATTGTCTGTGAATGAAAGGCGAATATTGCAAAGGCTCAAAAGTTTATTTACAGAAAATTCTAGAAGATTATAGTCCTGTAAACCAAGTATCAACTTCAGTTGCACCAGAAAACACAGCTTCAATAACAGCTGACAACATCAAATTCACTGTACAAACTGTAGCATAGCATTAACACACAGCAATACGCTGCAATCGGTAGGAGAGACTTAGCCATGAAAAGTTCTTTATACAGTAATGTCTTGGCGAAAACTGACTCACTTGGCTGGGATGCTATTGATGATATATCCTCGTAGAAAATGTAGACTGTTCCAGTAACTTCTCAACCAATCAAGGTAGAGCTTACAAGAAAACATTCAAAAGGTGTTGTCTTCAAGAAATATTGAATATATATATATGTATGATTCTACTCTTCATAAAACACCAGAAAGTGAAAAAATTATCGGCTGATATGAATTACAGTGACCACAAAAAATTATCAAAATTAAGCATTTTTGGCGATTTAGTGCTGTTAGGCGATAAGTCTGCTAGTACCAAGATTGCCGTGTATGGACAGAACCGTATTTTGCTTCTCCACTAAGTATTCAAAATTAATCGCCTAACAGTGTGAAATCGCCTCGCCAAATATGCTTAATTTTGATAATTTTTTGTGGTTGCTGTAATTCATTTCAGCCGATAATTTTTTCACTTTCTTGTATTTTATGAAGAGTAGAATCACATATATATATATTTTCAATATTTTTTGAAGACGACACCTTTTGAATGTTTCCTTGTTAGATAACTTGAGGTATAGACAATAAGAATTTTTTCAACAAGGTCATCAGAAAAGTCGCCAAGATCATTAAAAAAAGTCACCAAGGAGCGAAAAACTCGCCAAATATGGCGCCAAGGTCCATTACCCGCCTTAGTTAAGCTTCTTAACGGGTTTTTCAAGGAAAAAGAGCTATTTTAATGCAAAAACATGCTAGAAATGCAAAAAATTAACATTTTATAATCTGACTAACCCTTTATGAATGAAATTACATGAAAATAACTGCTATTATTTACAAATTCCTAACAATGTTATTCGTAATTCCAAGCAATCGTTGATATAAAATAAAATATAATTCTAAAACTTGTGGAGTAATATTTAATTCATCACGTTTATTAAGCTTTTTCTCTCATTTTCTAATAATAGGCTACATTACAAAATGTGTTTTAAGGAAATTGTAAAAGTTCAAATAATAATTTTTTTCAGTCACAGATTTACTTGCAATCTATAAGTTTTTCTTACATAGAATAAAAGAAACACATATGAAGGAGAGTAATAAATAAATAAATAAATAAATAAATAAATAAAGTGTAGTGTTAAAGGAAAAAATAGGTGAGCTTCCGAATCAAGTTTGCGTGCACAAGATGTTTTCGTTTTTTTAACCCTTTCAGCGTTAGCCGTTTTTCAGTATATCTGTTTAATGATTCATAAAATTAAAACAATGCACAGTATAAATATGAGAATTTAATGCTGTATACTACACACGTTTATTAATCTTATTTTCTTGAAAAAAGCGACATATATTTCAAAATTTAGCTACACCAGCCTTTTATTTTGACTATACATACCGGAAAAAGACGGGCTTAACGCTTATAGGGTGTCTTCCAATATACTTCTCATAATCATTTGTTTGTCCCGATTCTATTATTTCTTTGATTACAGTACTGCCAGCCTTATACATGGTGTTTTCAAGAAGTATCGAACCACTAGTTGGCAAAAATACATTTATTCATTTGGAAATCCAAAACACTAATAAACTTCAAGGTAGTCACCTTGGTAATACTCATACTTCGCCCAGCGTTCCTGTCATTGTTGGAAACACCTGGAGAGCGCAGTTTTTGGAATGATGAGCAACCGTGCCGTCGCATTCCTCATGGTGTCTCCTCTTGACTCAAATCGGAACCCTTTTAGTGGAATTTCTAGCTTGGGAAATAGCCAAATGTCACAGAAGCCATGTCGGGTGAGTATGAAGCCTGAAGAACCACAGGAATGTTCTGTTTGGCGATGAAAGTCTGAATCAAATACGCAGAATGGACAAACGCGTTATCATGATGGAGCTTCCAAGATTTAGCTACCCACAGATGTTGTCGTTTGCGCCGCACAGCATCACGAAGGCAACGAAGGACCTCCTGGTAGTACTCCTTTGTGGTAGTTTAGCCTTGTGGTGCATACTCCCGATGTACAACACAGCGGCAGTCAAGGAAATCGGTCAACATGGCCACTGGTGTGCGGCCATCTTTGAAGTGTTTGTAGCACTCTTTTATGCGTAAGGTGTCATCGTCCCGGAAGCCTGTTGAATCTTACGAATGATTTTCGCTCGAGTAACGCTAAGCTTTTGGTAAAATTTGATACAATACTGCTGCTCAAGTTTTTCTCTCATTTTACAAAAACTAAAATCCGACAACCGTTCACTACACGTCTTCACATACTAGCCGACTGTAAGCTACTGACGCTTTCTGCGGCGGGAAAATATTTACGATTGCTCATGAATGTCCCATCTACATCTACACTGAAGAAAGTCTTTCTCACTTCATTGGTTTACGCGATAGAAAATAAGGTTCGATACTTTTTGAACACTCCTGGTATCCATGGTCAGGACAACCTCCACCAAGCATTACCTTATGCGTTTTGCCTATATAAGAAAATTGTGTATTTAAAATTACTTTAATGTAAATTTTAACGTTAACCCTTTAACGTGCGTTGGTTTCGCAGCGAAACCAAACATTTGACACCATTTAACAATTTTTATGTAGCAGTTTTTTAACATTTCCCCCTTGGTTTTAATCAGTTTTTGAACTGTTGTTCCTTTTCTGTTCAGTAGGTAGCAGCACTATTCCAAAATTTAACAAATAATGCTTCAAAGGAAGCTAAATACATAAGTCTCTTGAAGTTTCTTAGTGGGCGCGAGTGCGAATTGCTGGTTTGATGAAGCACTCATGTCTAGTTTCTTTCATTTAATGAAGAGCTGGACTATTATTTTCACCTGAAAAAAGTTTTTCGAATTTTTGTAGCCGATAATGTTTACTTACAAAGTATTTAATTTATTAAATTATATTATTTGAATTTAATAAGGTTAACTTATAGATGTTTCAAACCAAAAATTTCTCGAAAAGGGACAATGCTAATTTTTAATTTTTAAAATATTTATGACCAGCTATGTATCTAAAAGCCATTTTAAAATTAGTTCAGTAATTTTTAAAATAAATTAAGTAGTGAACATTAAAGAGATAAATAAATTATGTAAGAATATAGCATTAAATTTTGTTCATGTAAATAACAAGAAGAGAGTTTGTGAAACAGATATAGCCCTTTTTTTTTCTTTTTAATATTCTCTTAACTTCTATATTCATAAAATTGTCATTATTGAAGTAAGAGAGAAAAAATACAGAACAAGTTAAAAGCTATCTGCAACAGTTTTCGAATTTTATTATCTTGCAGATACCCAGACCGACGACATCTATTTTTATTCATTCATTCATTTATTTATTCATTTTTTATTAAACACATCGACAAAAATTATGTCAATGAAGATAAAATGGCTGTTGAGAAAAAAAAAAAAAAAAAGACCCAACTAATGACGTATAACATTAAACAAATAAGATAATTATATCTCAAAGAGTTTTTACGTTTCTTTTAAGGGGATTTATTGCTAAAGGCATTTGAAAGAGAATATGAAATACAGAGAATAAAAATATATAAGAATCGTGAATGCAAGAATTAGTTATGGGTAAGCAAATTTCATGAATTGGAATAAATGAATAAAGTTATTAAGTAAATTGGCATAACACATGATTTGTCTTTTTTAGCATTCATATAAGTGATGCACGAGAATGTATTAATTGTAATCATTTGCACTTTATTTTATCTCGCAACAAAACCAAAATGCTCTCTTATATTGCAAATTGCAATTTTTTTTCGTCAACATTGACAGAGAGTAATGTTGAGAAAATAAATAAGGTACATAGAAAAACATTAATTAATGATACACATATTAAGAATATATATATATATATATATATATATATATATTGTGCTTGAATTAATTCTTGCTTTTGATGAAGGGAAAGGACAGTAGAGGTGATAGTGCAGCATAGTGGATATTGACACCAGAAATATTTTACAATAGAAGCATTAAGCTTTCAGATCTGTGCGTGACTTTCGAGTGGAGTAAAAAGGACATACACTCAGAAAAAATTCTGTAACTGACATCTAGAATCTAAATTGTGGTTCTAGAAAAAATAGTTCCATGCCATCTTTATACATTCTAGTCCCCTTGGAAACTCCAGTAGCACATAACGTTGTTATGACGTTTTTATAGCTAATTTTTCACTGCTCAGACTTATTTGCAACGTTATAACAACGTTATGTGCTACTGGGGAATCGAGTTCTAGAAGCCTGTACTAGAATTCTAGAGCGTTTGCCTATATTATCGAGGGCAAAATTATTTAAAAATCTCTGCAAATAAATGATACTACAAGAGACGGGTTTCAGCGACTATACACTTGGTTTATGATCCAATTCTTGAAAATCAAGCGAGAATTTCTCGCAATAAAAAAGATTCAGAATATTCAGAATATCGTTTCATCTTCTAGAAATGTATACCCTAGAAATTCTCGATCATTTTGTCTATTCAGCTTATTAGCGTACCTTATGCGCATAGCTCGGAAATCTATATTTCTAGTTAAGGGATTTAGAAAACGGCCACTTATTCCTTATAGAGGAAGGTTGTATATATTTTTTTTCTCAGTGCACCTATTTAATGGATTAAATATGTTGGGTTTTGTACCTAAAATACAGCATTTTCGGGAAGGGACTTTTTCCTTTCCATCTTAAGAAATCTGCAACCGGAAATCATCGTTTGCTAGTGAAAGCTTATGGGGAACATGTTCTATCGGAAACAACATGTAGTGATTGGTTTCATAGTTCAAAAACTAATATAATTAATAGATACTTAGATAAAGCCATCTTTAAAATCGTAGTTCTTGAATAATAGCAGCTCCACCTGTTGTCGATAAATGCAAAAATTGCAGTGCCCGGGAAAGACCTTTATGCAAGCTGTGGAAACCTGGACACGATGCAGTGCGGGCGGGAAAAGAGCTGTTTTCGGCCGGGTGCCTGAACATCTTCAATAGACTACTATAGTGCATTGCTCGTCTTCTTTCGTTGTGTTCCTTTAATAGGTAAGCGCCATTTACGGTCTAGTTGTTGGCCGGAATCCAATTCATTGCATGCGTGCTTGTTAGAAATTATCTCAATTGCTTCGCGTGTGATTGCGTACTTATGGGTATAATAAGTACGGAATCATGCGTGAAGGTATTTATAATAACCAGGTACTTATAATAAACATAACCACAAGTTATTGGTCAGGTTTAAATTAGTTTGTAACTCGTTTAAATTAGTTTGTTGTTTGTAACTTGTTTAAATAAGTTTGTTGTTAACAATTTAACTCGAAAATCAAAATTTATATTTACACATAATAATATTGGTATTTTTCTTGCAGGATTTTGAAGGGATGGGTTCACGGACAATGCTTTCTCCGTATCCCGAGAAATTTCGGACTACTCTCGCACCATGTTTCCTGAAAATTCACCAATTGTTACTTTTTTGCACCTAATTATCCAGAAATAACTGACTTTCAGAAGTTTCTGAAGCTAAAAGTAAACAAACCATGTTTTGAAAAATAAAAAGTGTTATTAAATTTAATGTAATATTTAAATTAATGAACAACTGTTATTGTAACATGAATTTTTATTTGTTTTTAATGTAAAAAAAAAAAATAAATAAAAAGCTTTTTCTTATTATAGAACTGCGTCATCAAAACTTTTCGTTACTGTTCCTTCATTTCAAGGCAGCAAATATTTTAATAATATGAAATAAGGCAAATGAGGATTATACAATAACAAAACTATTAGGGTGTGGACGTCATAAACTTTTCTTTTACATCATTACATAGCTGCCAATTATTCCGTATTTTAAATATATATATATATATATATATATATATATATATATATATATATATAGAGGTTTTTTTTTTTTTTTTTTTTTTTTTTTTACAAGATTTTGTAACAGTTTTCTAAGATTATAGGAGACAAAAATTTCTAAATAAATAAATATAAAAAGATAAAAAATAAATTACTACTTGTATCTAAAATGGGGAACTGTTGGAAGTTATGTCATAATAAAGATTTTACGAATGCAGTTTCGTACAATTTTAAAGAACAAATGCTGTAACGTAGACATTCAGAAAATCACAAGTGAGAATTTGTAGCACTCCATGTCTTCGGATATGCACGTAAATTAAGTTAGCATATTATCATAATAGTTTTCTCAAATACCAAGTCACTAGAGGCCAAATCTGGAGTGTACGTTGGGTGGGGAAGCAGCTGTATAAGCCCATTTCATGCAATTTTGACATCGTAACCATCGACTTGTGACACCGCGCATTGTCTTGGCGAAAAAGCACTTTTTTCTTCGCCATATAAGGTCGTTTTTTTCTTGATTTCTATCTACAATTGGTACAGTAACACAGTCTATCATTGATTATTAACGGTTTTTTCTTTTTCCAAGTAGTCGGAGAATAATATGCCTTGTGCATCCCAAAAAAAAACACTCACGAGAATCTTTCCAACCGATTGTTGTGTCTTCGGCCGCTTCGGACTGCTGTAACCTGGAACGATCCACTTAGCTAACTACCGATTCGATCCTGAAATGTAGTAGTTGATCCATGTTTCAATTATTGTCACATGACGGCCCAAAAAGTCCTGCTTAAATAGCTGCAAACAATGTTCCAAGTCATGAACGAGTTGTTGCTTTTGTTCCACTGTGCGCATACGCGGCATCCATTTTGATAACAGTTCTGATATGCAAATGTTGGTGCAAAATACTGAAAATACGACCTTTGGATATCTTTAGGACGTTAGCTGTCTCTTGCAATTGCACTTTACGGTTTTCCAACACAATTTTCAGAACTTTTTCGATGTGTTTTGGTTCAGTAGAACTTTTTGGACGTCCTGTCATAGCCTCCTTAACTAGGTGCCTGTCGCGTTGCTCACAAACTTGGCAACAGTTCAAGCGGTAGACAGCGCCACCTGGTACAGATTGCGCGACTTTTTTATTCAACAGCCACCAAAAAGTGGGATTTGATATACAGAAAAGGTAAATAGAATCGAAGAAACGTCGATTACATATGTCATATATCACTTCTTAACATTATTGGTGACTGTTGAATAAAAAAGCCGCGCAATCTGTACCAGATGGCACTGTCTACCGCTTCAACTGTTGCCAAGTTTACGAGCAACGCGACAGGCATCTAGTTTAGGAGGCTAAGGTCCTGAGTGTTCAGCATCATCGGTGTACAGGTGACCGCGTTTAAACTCTGCAAACCATCTACAAATAGTAGTAATCGATGGAGAAGTTTCCTTGTAACATTTTTTTAAGCAATTGCTAAGTTTCAACAGTATTTTTGCCCACCAAAAAACAATGTTTGGTCAACACATGAAACCATCCTTGTAGATCCTTTAGAAATTATCAAAAGCAGAATCTATAAAATTTTTAATATCTCAGTAAATAACTGTCGAAATATCATAAAACTTTGACGTGTACCTTTTGAAGTTCTATACTACCTACCACATAAAAATATTTAATTTGCGACGCCATCTGTCAGTTAGTACGAAGACCTTTTTGATCCATGTGTTATACACATATATATATATATATGCATAGTTGCTAACTTGTACGCTTTTTTTGCTACCGGAAATTTTTAATAAAAATTTTTAATAACTGTTTTAGCGGTTATTAGTGTTAAAAACTGTACAGTTTGGCACCTATATATATATATATATATATATATATATCTTAACAAATTATTCACGTTTCTTTAAAAAAAAAAAAAAAAAAAAAAAACTATTATCAATGACTTTCGGAAAGAAATATACAAAAATGTACAAATATTGAAAGGAAAAAATAGTTACAAAAAGGTTAAACTCTGAATAGAACTATAAATGAAATCATACTAAAAATATTTTTGTTCACGACAAATACATTTTTTTAACACTTTACAACAAAACTGAAAGTTCCTCATGTATTAAGCTTGTCTGTCTGTCTAACTTTCTCTGTTTTTTTTTTTTTTTTCTCCTGGAAACTTATTTAAAATGCCTTAAATATAATATATTTCATAGAGGTTTACCATGACATATTTCTTTTTAGAAATTGTGTAGACAGCATTATTGGTTTCTGTCAAGGACTCGAAAAAAATATGGATGCATTGCAGTCTATAAGAGGTATAATTATAAAAAAAAGTTTTAATGTGCTGCACAAAACCTAACGAAATTATTGTACTTAACCATGATGTATAAAAGCAAATTTCATGTTTTTTATTTAAAAGTAAAGCTGTAGAGGTGTAAGGTTTAATAAAATTTTATCCTAAATAATTAAAATTATTATATTTTGATTCCTTGTCAGAGAGGAAAATATAATTTACGATGTAGCAAAAAACGCTCAGTTTTAATTTGTTTTATAGTCCATTAGAGTCTCATGATTTTTATTTCTTGCTCTTATGTTTTAGAGGATAGTCCTATAAAACAAATCAACATTTCATACTTTCTTACTTAATATCTCTATATTTTATGAAATAGAACCGGAAAAGAATAATAAAACAGTATAAGTGTATACTTCTTCATGATATCCACAGAATAAGAAATAATTTATTGAAATTGTTTATTTTACGCTTTCTAGATGTAAGAGAGATGAATAAATACATATTTATATTTAAATTTATGACGTTTCTTACAAAAAATACAGACAAAACAAAATGTTGTTTCAATAAAGATAAAGAGATGAATAATAAAGATAATAATAATAATACTAAAAGCGTCTCAAATAATGACACGTGCACTGAATATGTAAGATAATTGAATCCTGATAAATATTCACTTTTCTTTTGAATTTATAAAAAGTTTTTTTTAGCAGTGACATTTTTGGAAAGAAATATAGAATAATTGAAATAAGCATAAATCCTGAATGGTGGAATTTGTTACAGAAATGTGGAATTCATAATTAAATAAACAAAGCAAATCATAATATGGAATTGTTCATGAAAAACATAATTCTTTACTTTCTCTAAGTCATGCATGATAGAGAAAATATTGTTTTTGGGTCGAATTTTCGAATTTGAGTCTTTGATATATTTACTCGTCTTGAGTGTCTCTGAATCCGAAATTAGGAATTTTAGTGGTTTCTGTTTGTGTTTGTTTGTTTAAGTGTTTACCCGTATTTCTGTGTGTCTGTTATCACCATAAATCAAAACTTGTTGGCATAGGTGGACTCTGCTCAGTTCCCCATCATATTTATGTCCTCATAAATTTCGAGTGCGAGACACATTATAATCATGTTAAAAGAAATGAATTTGACCAAAGCTTGATACAGTGACAGAATGAAATCCCCGCCTAATAGGCTATCCACCGTTCACTTCGATATATTTATATTATTCTAATCTATTAATTTATTTTGTCAGGGTCAATTCCGTTGTTTAGTTTTCATGCTACTATTTCCATTGCAATAAACCTCAAAATTCATATTTATATGAAAAATTTACAATTTCGCTATGTTGATAAAATCGTAAATTACGAATAATTTACGAAATTTTCCTATTAGAATATTTGTATTCAATCATGTTCAAACAAATAACATAAATGTAATTTTGAAGTTGTCTAATGTATTTATGATCCTCAAAATGGAAGTTTATGCACAACTTTGCCTTATTCTGACATGTTAAGTAAATCGTAAATTCCAAATAACTTACGAATTTTTTAAATTGGAAAAAATTCATAGTCATTAATATTCATTCCAGTGTCCTAAATTATATTTCAAAAGTAGTCTGACATCTTTACGATGAAAATATCTCTCAAAATTGAGGTTTATGTGAAATTTTGCCCTATACTGCCATGTTAAGAAATTCGTAAATTCGTAATTTCAAGCAGAAATACTTCTGATATATTTATAGTAATGTGCCATGGTTATATGGGATAGAGATTATTTTATAGAAATAGTGGCAGCAATAAATTTGAAAATTTCTCATTTAGTCCAGTCAATAGGTACGTAAAAAAGGGCTTACCTAGCAAAAGGTGGGGTAGAAGATTTTTCTTTTTTAATTTGTACATATTAGTGTCAATATGAAAAAAAACGAGTTATCCAACATGATCGACTCCGGGAGAATTTTTGTCGGCTGAAAAACCTCGAAAATTTACTACTTTTTTTACTTTTTTTAAAATATCTCAGAAATGGCTAAATTTAGCGATATTTTTCTATTATAAAGTTTAAAGAAGATTAAATTTCCTACAATTTTCTTAATTACAACTTTTCTGTAGTACTAAAAGCAAGCGTGTTACAGCCTCTTGAAACTTGGCATTTTTTCTCAATCTAATAAAATACAACTCAAAGAAATGGGTCGGTGCATGAACGTATATTAGAAAACGGAAAGAAAGGAAGGG
The DNA here is from genome assembly GCA_963930645.1 of Salticus scenicus. Lineage (NCBI taxonomy): Eukaryota > Metazoa > Arthropoda > Arachnida > Araneae > Salticidae > Salticus > Salticus scenicus. The sequence continues at coordinate 107,610,609 of OZ005660.1, forward strand.
AGATATTCAGCTGTCTGACCTTAGGAAATGACATTTGCTTCGTAGCAAAGAAGGTATCAAGAAAAAAAAAACCCTGCCTGCCCCCCCCCCCCCCATTCAACTAAAAAGCTCTCCCTTTCCTCCCGCGTCTTCTCATCCTGCAGTTTGCTGCGCCTCGACAGAACATCAATATATGTTATTCAGTTCAGTTCGAACGTGCGAACGTACTGTTTCAACACGTGAGTGTTTTCTATTACAATAACCGGAGTGTTTGTTTTATTTTCGAAATCAGTTTGAATAAAGGTGAAGTAAAGATTCTGAAGGAGAAAGGTATACAAAAAATCTGTAAGAGTGCAATTCAAAAAGTCAAAATGAAGAACATTAGTGTTTTTTGAAGAACCTAAAACAAGTAAGAATTCACAATGCCTGTAACAAACGATAGCGAATGACTGCAGCGTATGTACGGCGTCATACAACTGGTGATGGAGCTGGTCCAAACAGTGCGGCACCATATCTTCCATCAAGAATTGAAGGTTTTAGTTTTAAAGATCAGTGTTTCTTGTGTGGACAGGGGATACTTGAAGATTTCTTTAAAAAACAGGAACGACTTCCTGAGCATGAAAGAAATTTTATCCACCATGCTATGAAACTGGGTGTGAAAGAAACAATTGTAAATGGTGCCGAAAATCGTGGGGATGAGAGAAGAAAAAAAAGTACTTGAATGCATCAGAAATGTAAAAGGTTTAGTTGCTATAAATGCTGGGTATCACAGGTTTTGTCATCAAAAACTGCATTGGAGTCCTAAAAGTGAGATGAAACGAGGATACTACCCTGCAAGTAACATTGATGAGGCAATGGAATCAATTTACTCCTACCCTGAAAACGACTCGGAGGAGTGCCAGCCTCATAAAATATTAGATGAATAAAATAGAGGGTGATTTTCGTCCTGGCATCAGAACGGTTACATCATGCCTTTGCAAAAAATATGGTGAAGATGTTTTAAAAGCCGAAACTGCCAACAAGAAAGCAGTTTGCTTCCAAAATGTTGGCTATAAAATACTCAGTGAAACTGGTATAGTAACAAGGACTCTGATCCTCAACAGGAAAATGTCGTACTAATTTCATCATTGGACGAGGCTGAAAAAGATGATAAGCTATTCTAAGAGCTTATATAATTATTGCAAGACGGAGAGGAACAGTTTGAGGATGACACACCTTCCTTCTACTTCTGATGACTATTGAAATTTAAGAACCCGAGCTTTCAAAACAACCACAAAGAAAATGAACATGTATACATTAATGTACGTTTCTTTATTTGTTTCAAGGCTAAATGAATCTCCCTATAATTTATGTATAAAGTTAAATTTCTACAATTTACTTTTGTTATTATTTGCTATTGTTCTTCAAACAAGTTTGCCTATTTATGAAGTTCATTTAAAATTTAGATTGTATATTGTTATTATCATCAATATTAATATAGCCGGAATTAATGTTAATTACAACATTATGTATTATATCTAAATATCATTAATGTTTTATACTTTAATAAATAGTAGAATTAAAATATTTATGCATCAATGCATTGAGTTTTTGCTTATTAGCACCCTAATATTCATTCATTTACATTTATATACAAATTTTTTTTATTTAGCTTTCTATGCGTTTGAGTGTGTATTATGTGTTGCCGTGATAGAATACTATACATCGGCAGTTATTGGAGTCTGATGATGACTAATGTTGTTATGCCAGAATTGTCAGTGCGTGGCCCGGGGGGGGGGGGGGGAGTTAGTAAAAAGGGGAAGGAAAAAATTAAAAGGGAGCAGATTTGTTATCTGTCGTCCTTAGTGAAAAAAAAAAAAGAAATGATCGTCAATTTATCTGGCGAACATATTTAATTCCTTTCAAAAATCACGATTATTTTAACATGGTATATGTTAAGAGAACAATCAAGAATATAAAACAGTATTTCTTACAATATATATTAAAAAAAAAAAAAAAATACATCAGGCGTGTGTATTTCCGTATTACGTTTTCAGGGATGGAACACGTGCGCAGAATTCATACCGGAATCTGTTTAAGAAATTTTGCTACCTATAATATCGTTGATTTAAGAAGTAGAAAATTTTCTTACATTGATAGTGGTATGAATACTGCGCCCGTGTTCCATCCCTGCGTTTTTGATCACCAAATCCAAAAATCCCAAGGACGACAGATATCAGAGCTATACCATTAAAAGTTGTTAAGCTTTCTGTAAATAAAGCTTCTAATTCTAATAATTACTATACATTATTTATAAGGAGTAATGCGCTTTTTTTACGAATTTGAGAAAACTGCTTATTTTCAAGAAGCTGTAACGCGCTTGCTATTTGTACTACAAAAAAGGTGTAATGAAGTAAATTGTAGGAAATTTAATCCTCTTTAAACATTATAATAGAAAAATATCGCTAAATTCAGCCATTTCTGAGATATTTCGAAAAAAACCAAAAAACTAGTAAATTTTCGAGGTTTTTCAGCTGACAAAAATTCTCCCGGGGCCGCCCATGTTGGATAACTCGTTTTTTGCATATTAGTACTAATATGTACAAATTAAAAAAATAAAATCTTCTACCCCACCTTTTGCAAGGTACAATGTATTTATTTACTGGACTAATTCATGAGAGTGTCCTGAAAAAAAGCCGGAGAGTACGACCGCAGTTATTAAGATACGCAAAACTCCCTTTTCTGTAAATATAAAGTATGATTAGCGTAACTGGTTAATCTACATGCCTGTGAGAACAAGTTCACACATATGTTCTTTTAAATATTTAATTTCTTTCTAAATAATTCAATTTTTAATTTTAAATAAAAAAGTCAATTTATTAAGAATAGTTATAAAATTAATTAATTCTTTTAACAAATTTATTTTAATTTAATTTATTCCAATAAAAAAAGAACATTTTATTCTGTAATATCCTTTGAAATCAATTCATTCTATTATAAAAGTCAATCTATATTTAATTTAATTTGTATTTTACTAAGGGACTTATTCGTATGTAGATAGATACATTTCCCCCTTTTCAATAACGTTATGTTCAATATCTCATTTAATTATAGATAGAAAATAATTTATTTGTCTAAATTACTTTATAATATAAACAGAAGTTGCAAAATTTATTTCATTTCCTGTCATTTGTGCTATCATAATGACTTTGTTCAGTCTCATTGGCGTCAACTCGTTTCTTTTAATAATAATAATAAAATGAAAAAGAACAGATAAATTCTTAATGATATATTGATGGCGCCAATAAAAAATAATTACTTTGGCGTAATTTATGTTGCCAAGCTTGGCTTTGTCTTTTGAATAACGGATTAAATTTTTGAATTAACCAATTAGAACATTCTTTTGGCGCTTTATTTGGCATTAGTTTATTAATTTCGGGTTTGAATTGGCGAATGCAATTCAGTACTTCTCTCGCATCAAAACAGTCAACATCTCTTGTTTACTGGTGTAAGAAACTATCGTTTGCTCTCCCTCTCTCTCTCTTCCTTTTTAGATCATATGAGAACCATTATAAGTGAATGCTTGATAATTCATGTTTTTTTAACATAAAAATAAAGAACGCTTTCTATTGCAAGTGACTTTTATTATTTATTGTCAAGTATCACTCCTTTTTGAAAGATTATGGATTTCCAGCCCTGGTGTTTTGCGGCTTATATTTCAATGCAAATATTCAATTAACTAAAACTAATTTAAAATAAATAAATAAATCTTTAATTGTACTTTTGAATGTTAAGTACCAATTTTTTTAAAAAGAAAGTAATATATATGTGTGCATTTGTTCTTTTAAATAAACAATTTCGTGAATTTGGAAGAAAGTTTAATTCTTCAAAAAAAAAAAAGTTCAAAATTTTCCACTGATAGCTTGCTTTAATATGCTTCTTAATAATCTATTTTTCTTTGTTATGCTTATATATGTGTTTATACTTATACTTGATATGGTCAACTTTTGTATGGAGAGGTCAGTTTATTAAAGTTAAATTTTTCAATACTATTGCTTGAGAATGGTGTGCATGAAAATGTATTATTAGGATTAAAATTGAAATTTTATTAGGATTTTTTTAATTTCTCGATGGGTTTAAATAATACACATATACATATTTTTTTTTAATTAGTTATTATTTTTTTTAGGAACTAGTGTAAATAATGTGTTAAATATATTAGAAAATGCACATTATAATGTTTTAAACAACTTTACACCGACGTTTCCTGTTTTTTTTTTACACTTTCACATACACTTTTAAACAACCCATTTGAGAAATTTTGAAATGTTAACTTAATAATTTAATTTATATAAATTTAAAACTCATTTTTTTACACTATTATTGCAAACAAACGATTTTTAGGGAAGTGTATAATAATAGATTTACAACAAATGTGTACATTTGTGAAAGAAAGAAAGAAATTGTGCATGCACTCTGATTTTCAGTAATATGTAGTTATATATTTATTTTCTCAAACTTATTTTGCATAAAATGATTATTGTTATTTCTTAAATAATTTTTCTATTGATATGAATATTTATAGATATTTGAAAATTATGTTTTTGCCCATATCATTATCAAATTTACTCAATTACATGAATATTTACCAGGAATTGATTTAAAAAAAAAAAAAAAAGACCTTTCTTTTATTTCATTGGTAGATAATGTTGATATATATATATTGATGGATGATTTTCATTTTAACTCATTACTGAGATCATGACTTAGATTAATTTTATCTGCTTTAATTTAGTTACATACGAAGCTTTTACACTGCAATATTTTTTTACAAATTAACAATCTAAATACTATAAACATGTATCACACTGAATTGATAATATTCATTTTTTTAAATAAATTCTATTTTGGGCAATTTATCATAATTGCATTTTATTTTTATCTTGTGTATTTGTGCCCCATTGCTGTGTTGAGTGCCGGCTTAAATGCAGAAATGGTATTTTGGTGCTCAATGCATAATCCTTTCTCTTGATTTCTGGCCAAAAATTTGTCTTGAGTAGGGGTATGCTTTGAGTAACTTAATTTGCATAATACACATTTTATTACACTTTCATAAAATAATTTTAGCTATAAACATTTCCACAATTTAACATTTATAAAATATCAAGTAATTCTAGCCGTGTCAGTAGCTTAAAACGGTTTTTCTAGTTTTGATTTCTTATTTTACAAAACAAACTATGCATGATTGTGTAAATCTAGCCTAGTCTGTTTTATTTAAAAAAAAAAAAAAAAAAGAGAAAACTTTGCTAGTCACAGTGTTATATGTGCATAGTACACACAATCTAAAATATTTTCTACAAAATACACCATTTTTTACATGTATATACATATTTTTTTTTCTCAGTTGTACAAAATATCTATTTGCCCATTTTTAAACCTTTAAGGAAACACAAAAGTTTGTAATTTTATTTACACAATTTATTTATATTTTAATAATTGAAAGTTGTATTGCAGGTACTGGGTCTTGAATAAATTATGAGAAAAATAATTCATCCTCTGTCAAAAAAAAAAAAAAAAAAAAATTAAATACTTTGTACATTAAATTTATTCAAACATTTACAAATCATATTCAGTTTTTTTTCCCTCTTACTGCATAATATATAATTATATTTGGTCTGCTCAGATTGTTTTTGATATGCTAATAATTTTTTTAAATAAATCATAATGCAATTTTTTTTTCCATACAGGTATAAATTTATCACCTTTCATGTTTTTCAATATTTTTATTTTTATTTTGCATATTACAATTTTATTTATGGTATTGGCACAGAAATTGAATTTCTTCAAGACACATTTTTTTACATAATAACGAACAATTAATTGTTGTGCCAAATGTGATTTTGGTTCCATAAAGTTATTTATAAGTTATTTTGACACACACAAGATTAAAATTTACTTATGATGTGTTCACATAAACCTGGCTGGATCATCGAGATCTTGAAATATGTCAGTCGTGAATTAAACACCTCATGTCTTAAAATACAATCACACACTTACTCATTTTAAAATACATTATTTATTTCATTTGTCAATTTACCATATTTAATAATTAATGCAGTTAACTGAAGGTTATTTTTTTGAAATTATCAAATATTTTGAATTACACATTTTTTTTATTTTTCTCATTTACCTTTATTGACTATTTTTGTATAAACACATGATGATAGCAGATGAATGTTTGATGAAGAAGAGAAATATTTAAGAGAAATAATAAGATTAAAAAAAAAAAAAAAAAAAAAAAAAAAAGAATTGATTTATGATCAATGAGGTCAACTGATTTTTGTCAATGGGAATTCACGAATAAATATGCTAGCAGATTCAATCATATGAATCATATTTTTGTGTACACTTGTTGAAGGCAAATATAATTGCCGTTTAATTTTATTCCAGCTGATGATTTAAATTGTGTTGACGTATTCTGTTGAAAAGGTCAACTAATATTTATATATTTTGCATATGCACTGATTTATTTGAGTTGACGTATTCTGTTGAAAAGGTCAACCGTTATTATTCTGGCCATGCTTTACATATTATTTGCGCTATTTTTAAGAGGATCCTCACACAATAAAAATAATAATAATAATAATTAAATAAAAAAAGGCCTATATATTTTTTTTATGTGTACACTAACAAACATTTTTTTTTTACTTTTTCTTTTTGTTTACATTTTAGTGCACGTTAAATTCGTGATTAGAGAGCTTTCACTACAGCTATGATAATTTGTTTTTGTGGCAATTTATTTTAATTTTAATATATTGTGGAACACTTACAGACATATACTAAATTTTTTAATAGTTCAAATTATTTCAGTTGATATTCATTTTTTACAATATTGTTTAAATATTAAAACATATCACCCATTTAATTGCAAATTTAATTACATTTACACATTTACCCTTTAAAACACAATTGTGTTGCTCTGGTTGTCAGTATAATAATGACTTTATAATCTTTGGATTTCGACCATTATATTGGTTTCAACACCTGTAATTGTGTAGGGGACTTCTAATTTTTTTTACAACAATTTTTAAAGTTATAATTTAATAATTAATTCACACAAATAAAAAAAAAGTTTAAATTTTATATTTTTGTTACTAGATCTCTATGTGTGTTCCCGTATATGTTTTCTTTTGGGTCGGAATTTCATTGTATTATTGGCTGATTTATGAGTTTGTCAGTCATAAAACAAATATATCCAATAGTATTATTTTATTCTCTTGTACACGCATGTTTTACCATGCTTTTCTGCATTATTATCAGACTTGGCCTCACAACCCAATGTTTGACACACACACATACACACGTTCACAAAATTTTCTCTGACCCATTTAGTTAATATTTTATTGGTTCACGTGTGGTGATGTCGTTTTACATTTTTGTTTATTAAATTTTTACAAGCATTTTTACACACACAAAAAAAAAAAAAAAAAAAATAAATAAATAAATAAAATAAAACTGGTTATATTAATAAAACACACCTACACAAAAGTAAATAAGTAGATAAATAATTTTTATTTCTTTGTCAACTTACAGTAAATTCTGATATTTTTTTAGAGTCTATGTGGTTTTCGTATAAAAATGAAGTCATTGGTAAAACGTGAAATATCCGTACATATTCTGTACGTGTTAGAAAATTTTTGGTTTACAAATAATTTCTTGTTTAATAAGTAAATTTTTTTTTTTTTTTCTTTCAACTTAAATTAAATACTTATTTGTTTAAAATTTCTCATTTAAAATAATCCCATTTTGTAATGTTTTGCACCACAGATGCATTTTCAATGGTACTTTGAAATTATCTGTGTGTTGCAAGAGGTAGTCTGTGCAGAAGCATGTGGCTGGTTCACTCTTCATTTTTTTTTTAGACTATTTCTTGCTGAGCAATATTATAAAATTATCCGTGTAACATACGCTATGATTCTTGGGCAATATATGGAATATTGCTTAGGCTTGATAAAACAATAATTCAAATTAATTCTAAAACAATATATATTTAGAAATTTTATAGTTTTTGACAATTTTTCTACATGGTTTTGTCTTGTTACATCTATACTAAAATGACTTTAATTTTTATCGATGCCAATTTTGTTACAAAATTATATAAATTAATTTTTCAAATACTAATTACTTGTTAAAGTTCTGTTTAGGAAAAGGAAATTATTTCATAAGAGTAAATTTTTAATAATTTTTGACCAACACAATATATTGAAATAAAGTTTGTTCAGAATTTCTGCAGAGAAAATAAATTATAATACAAAAAATAAAAATAATTTGTTTTTCTTTAAAACATTACTAGAACTATTACATGTGCGCTCTTTTTTTGACATAGGGCTAGATTTTTTTTTTCTACACATTTTTTTACACATACAAAGGACATTTCATTATGTCACTTTGCAGAATGCTGGTTGTCATTTTTGCACAACATGAAGCCTCTTCTGCTTCCCTCACATACAGTTCATTATGCTATGTTCGGTATGGCATCACAAAACCATGTTGGTCATAGCTATTGTACTATTCTACACTTTCTAGCTCATTTTGTTAAAAATTTAGATTTTCACGTGCAGATTAATTTTTTATATACTCAAAAATTGTTTGGAATATTTTTTCATATTAATGCTATATTATTTTATTTAAATTAACAATTAAAAATTTAAATCAGTTGATTTGCATATTTTTTTGCTACTGATTTCCTTTTCCTTTTCTCAAGCATATATGCCATTTTATGAATGTGAACTTTGATATTTTCAACAAATTATATATTGTGTCACACTAGTATACTTCACTTATTAGATGATTATTTCATGTTCAATACACAGTGTTATAACAATGATATGTCTTGTGAGTTGTTCTATAACTATGTATATTATTCAAATTTTCAAATTTATTCTTATATGCCTTATATGCCACCTTGTTTTTTATTGTTGTTTGACAAAAGATTATTTGTATTATTTTCAGCAATATTACTTGAGATATTCAAATTGTCATGTGCTGTTTCTAGGTGAGAGAGAGCAAACTTTTTTAATTTTTTTTTTTTAGGGCATTGGGGAGAAATATGTGAGAACAAGTTCACACATATGTTCTTTTAAATATTTAATTTCTTTCTAAATAATTCAATTTTTAATTTTAAATAAAAAAGTCAATTTATTAAGAATAGTTATAAAATTAATTAATTCTTTTAACAAATTTATTTTAATTTAATTTATTCCAATAAAAAAAGAACATTTTATTCTGTAATATCCTTTGAAATAAATTCATTCTATTATAAAAGTCAATCTATATTTAATTTAATTTGTATTTTACTAAGGGACTTATTCGTATGTAGATAGATACATTTCCCCCTTTTCAATAACGTTATGTTCAATATCTCATTTAATTATAGATAGAAAATAATTTATTTGTCTAAATTACTTTATAATATAAACAGAAGTTGCAAAATTTATTTCATTTCCTGTCATTTGTGCTATCATAATGACTTTGTTCAGTCTCATTGGCGTCAACTCGTTTCTTTTAATAATAATAATAAAATGAAAAAGAACAGATAAATTCTTAATGATATATTGATGGCGCCAATAAAAAATAATTACTTTGGCGTAATTTATGTTGCCAAGCTTGGCTTTGTCTTTTGAATAACGGATTAAATTTTTGAATTAACCAATTAGAACATTCTTTTGGCGTTTTATTTGGCATTAGTTTATTAATTTCGGGTTTGAATTGGCGAATGCAATTCAGTACTTCTCTCGCATCAAAACAGTCAACATCTCTTGTTTACTGGTGTAAGAAACTATCGTTTGCTCTCCCTCTCTCTCTCTTCCTTTTTAGATCATATGAGAACCATTATAAGTGAATGCTTGATAATTCATGTTTTTTTAACATAAAAATAAAGAACGCTTTCTATTGCAAGTGACTTTTATTATTTATTGTCAAGTATCACTCCTTTTTGAAAGATTATGGATTTCCAGCCCTGGTGTTTTGCGGTAAGCGATGTACTACAACTACATGATGGTGCCACTTATTTCACGGACAATAAAACTTCTTCACAATGCCCCTTTATTATTTACTCCCTTTAGGGTATTCTGACTCATTATGAGATAGCTTCGGGGATTTCAATGTAAAATTGTTTAATGTAAATTTTCAGTAATTCATATTCAGTGCGTATGCAAAGTTTAGATTTAGACTATATACAAGGCTATACAAAAGCAATCGTTTTAATGCTTTCTTTTTTTAAATAAAACTATAAATATGCTTTTGTAAGACATTTTACTACATAGATAAACGTTATTCGGTTAAACTAGTATGTGCAGTTGGAAAACGTTTATAATCAATGGAATCGCATTGATTTTTCTTTCTTGTTTTTTCTAGAATCCTACCACAAAAAAATTCGCTTGAATTTTTCAGATCATGTTTTAGATGTATCACTCATTCTGTATCCTTCTCTTGACCTGTGGTCAATTTACCCTTAACGGCCCTCTTCACTCACCGCCGCCGGAAGCCGAAACTAATGTTATTCTATGGGAAATTTTTCTTTACAAATAACTTATTAACTAATACATATTTTTAAATTCTGTTTTCACATTCTGAAAGTTCCCAGCTGTAAAATTGACACACCTTTTCTAAAAAATAATTTTTTTAATTTTTTATATTTTATTTTGAAGCTGCAAAATACGAATTTTCAATAAGTGAAATTTTTTCATTTTGCAATTTCGAAATAAAATATTAAAAATTAAAAAATTACATTTTTAAAAAAGGTCCGACAATTGAACAGTTGGGAATTTTCTGAATGTGAAAACAGAATTTAAAAATATGTATTAGTTAATAAGTTATTTGTAAAGAAAATTTCCTCATAGAATAACATTGGCTCGGGCTTCTGGCGACGGTGAGTGAAGAGGGCCGTTAAGAAATTTGTAAATTTCCAATAACTAGCGAAATTTTCAAAGTAGCATATTTAAAGTTACTGATGTTCATTTCGGCATTAAAACGGATATTTTAAAACTGGTCTGACATTTTTACAGTAAGAAGTTTCCATTTAATGTACGTTTAAGTGAATTTTTGTCCTATTCTCCCATGTTAAGAAAATCGTAAATTTCTCATAACTTACGAAGTTTTTTAATTCGAATGTTGCAAATGAATAGGGTTCTTTCCAGTATCGAAAGTAATATTTTAAAACTGATCTGATCTCTCTGCGATCATTTGTTCGTGAGACATCGTGTAAACAGACTAACAAACTACCGGACTGACACACTAAAGGACTAACACACTAACGGACTGACACACTAACAGACACCCTACACACAGACACCACCATACAAATTTTGTCATTTTCGGATTCCTCACACCTAAAAACGTATAAAAAAGTCAAAAATCCGAGGTCGAAATTTTTCACGATTACCTAAGTTCCCCATACCTAGAGTATGATGGGGAACTAAAAAAATTATAGCAAGAAATATAAACTCGGTATTCTAAATCTGTATCGGGCTTGCAGGGGAGGCGAGGGGATATGGGGGTGCAGCGACCTGAAACTATTTGTTAAAATCAAGCAAATTGTTTATGTACAGAGACTTACAAGAGAATTCAAGTACGTTACTTTCATAAAAAACATTTCTAGTCGGTAACGTTTAACGTTTTTAGACTGCATTGAACAAAATGAAAGGAACATTTATTTTGTATGTATAAAAACATGCTTAGTATAGAATATGGTGCGAAATTTACACACTTTATAAGTCACACAAAAGTATTCTGATATATTAAGTTTATATTAAGATAATGCTGGAAGCACATTTAAAGTTGTGCTATATTCTTTAAATATTGTGCTAAATTTAAGTGCATCATTATTTGGTGTGTATGGAATTTATAGAAAATATAGGACTACGCAAAATTAATCAAAAACAATCTTTTCTATTGAAAGTAATTTATAGAAATGCCATACTAAATTCTACCGAATCCAGGAAATTCGTTTAGTAATAATAATTACTTTCTCTTACACATATCGTAAAGAAAATATTATTTGAAATTAAATTTTCAACGCTGATTGTTTTGCTATAATTACCTATTTTGGGTTTCCTTGGATACAAAAATAAATTTTTATGTTTTTTATATGTGTTTAATATCTTTTACTAACATAACTTAAGAAAAAATCTGGAGTGACTCCACTCGACTTTCTGAACATTGAGTAATTAACAGTTTTGTAGATAAAGTAAAGAAAGAGGAGTTGTTAAACAAACAAAAGAGAAAAAACCATAATAGAGTGTTTGAGTATTTTCTCCATATATTACACGATGTTTTGTTTAACGCTACTGAACTTTGAGCCCACAGATCATCATGATAAAGAATTTTTCGTTGTGTCCATGTAAAAACCTATAAATGCTAGATTCACCAAAATGCTTATAGTGAGTGCAACAGTGATTTATAATATTCATATATATTTTCAGCTTAATTGAATAAGGCGTTTAAATGCTATCGCACTTTTAAAAATTTGGTCCCATAGGCCATAATGATAAAGAATTTTTCTGTGTCCCTGTAAAAAAACTGTATGTGCTAAATTCCCCAAAATCAATAGGGTTCGTACTATGGTGACTTACAACATACGTACCAACTTTCAGCTTATTCGAACATGGCGTTTAGACGCTAGCGTGTTCACTCACAGACATACACACACACACACACACACACACATACATACAAACACATACATACATCATCGCAAAAATAGTGAAAACGGACTCAGGGGACCTCGGAACGTATAGAAACATCAAAATTTCAAATTCGGATTTTTGACATGATTACAATACTTCCCTCACTATAGTGTTCGGAAAGTAAAAATAATTACAGGAAACTCAAATTTGGAATTTTGAAAATAAAATGAGTGTATACCACTTGAAAATTTCGACCAATATCGGTAAATTGCCAGGCGTTATAGACGAAATGATCGAGAACTTCTAGTCTACACTTTTCTAGATGGTAAAACAATATTATGAATATTATGAATGTTACGAATACTTATTATTACGAATAGTTATGAATATTATGAATGTTACTTATTGCGATATATTCTCATTGATTTGCTAGAATTGGTTTATAAACCAAAATTATAGTTACTAAAACTCTTCTCTTTTGTTCGCATTTATTTAGAGAGATTTTTTAATGAGATTGACCACCATAATATAGGAACACGGTCTAGAATTCTAACAGGGATTTTTAAAACTCGCTAGCATAGAAAACTGGAATTTATAAGAATGACACACTGAAAAAAAAAATTCTGTTACTGACATCTAGAATCTGGATTGTGACTCTAGTAAAAATAGTTCTATGTCATCCTTATAAATTCTAGTTCCCTTTGAAAGTGAGTTCTAGAAACCCCTATTAGAATCCTAGAGTGTTTGTCTATATTATAGAGATCGAACTTATTTAAAAATCTCAGCAAATAAATGCGAATACAAGAGGCATGTTTTAGCAACTCTAATCTTGGTTTATGATCCAATTCTAGAAAATCAAGCGAGAATTTCTCGCAATACAAAGGATTCAAAATATTCAGAATAATGTTTCACCATCTAGCAATGTATAGACTAGAAATTCCCGACCATTTCGTCTATTCAGCTTATTCGCATAGCTCGGAAATCTATATTTCTAGTTTAGGGATTTAGAAAATGACCACTTATTCGTTCTACATGAAGGCGGTATATTTTTTTCCTCAGTGCATGAAATTATTTTTACTAGAGCCACAACTTAGATTCTAGATGTCACTCACATAATTTTTTCTCAGTGTAGAAACTACATTTGTGCTCACTTAGAGGAAGAAACACACAGGGAAATGACATTAACCCTTTCAGGGGCGGTGGTTGCATACTGCAACCGCAAGTTTTAAATTCAAAATTTCACAAACTGGCACCGGAAATTTTTTTATAAAATTTTTCTTTTATAACTTAGACGAATAACTTCATCTATTTCTTGCTTTTTAATATTGTTGGTGATTTCTGGTGGCTGTTGACTTTAAATGAAAAAATTTGCTTGCCCCTGAAAGGGTTAAGAAACATAGTAGTAGTTGATGTTAAGAAATATAGTGGTAAGTCTAATTAACAGAATATTCTAGTAGCCTAATTATAATGTCTCCAAACTTTAACTTTTTCAGTTTCATTTTTGAAATTTATTATTATTATTATTTTTTTTCTGAAGTCAAGTTAAAGTTGAAGAAAAACAAATAAACATTTTTAAGAAGAGTTAATGATGCATTTAAAGAATTTGCAGTTGTCTGTAGGTGCTAGGATATAATTTTTAAATCAACACAAATTAAACCAGAAGCTTCTTGTTTATTTTTTTCTCATTCTACCCTGAAAGCATATGTGTACAATGCTATGTGAGGTGCCAGGATCAAATCCAGATCATTCTCATCGATACAGCTGTTAGGAGTTCTATGTGGTTTTCGTGAAACTTACGTGAATACGGAATACATCGAGAAATAAAAAATGTACCGTTTTCATCTAGAACGAAAGAGTAGTCATTTTCTAAATCTCCGAAATAGAAATATAGATTTCCAAGTTATGCGGATAAGGCAAACAAATAATCCGGATAGACGGAATGATCGAGACTTTCTAGTCTACAATTTTCTAGATGGTGAAACAATATTATGAATACCATGGATCCTTTGTATTGCTAGAAATTCTCCTTGGTTTCCTAGAATTGGGTTATAAAACAAAATTATAGTTACTAAAACTTGCCTCTTGTGTTCGTATTTATTTACAGTAGAGGTCTGCTTTGAGGCCCACTTTGCTTACTCGGCCCGGTCCGGTATGAAATCGAGAAGTTCGGCCCGGCCCGTTTGTTTTTTTACCAGTGTATGACCCGGCCCGGCCCGGACAAAAAACGATAATATCAGGCCAGACCAGGGCCGGCCCAATTCAAAAATATGTAAAAAAAAAAAAAAAAAAAAAAAAAAAAAAAAAGAGCATGCTTTTCTATGAAAAAGGTTTTTAGTATGTGTTTTGCAGCGGTTTTATATAGCCAAGCAATAGAATGTTCTTTAACAAAACTGCTAACTTTTACAAGGTAATTATACATAAACAGAAATTCTTTATTACAGACGTACAGAAGGCACAAAGACAGACAGAAAGTCAAATCGAAAATATTAGCATTCATCAAACAATATAGAAGGTATTTAAAATGGTTAATACTACTAAATATGCACTTTCAAGCATTTCCTCTTATATACGGTAACGTATCCGAATTTTTCATGTGATCCGGTAAACAAAACTTTAATTTTAATTCAACCATATTCAATAGAAAAGTTGCTTTTGCACAACCTAAAAATAATGCTACTTTCATCCAGTGCACTGGAGTAAAGAAAAAGGAGTTTTTCCGAGAAAGTTACAGTGGAAGGATTTTTATTGCCTTCATACCACCGAAACTCTACAGACTATAGGACACAAACCTTATACACAGTAACGTATCTAATTTATTTTGTTTTTACATGTGCGCAAATTTGTAGTGACATGCATACTATTTTGATTAGAAAACCATATAATATTACTTTAAATAAAATATATTAATTTCGAGACATGCTAAAAACATTTGCGGAAAATCAGATCGCGAACAGACAGACAGATAGACAATTAAATTGAAATTATAGATATTTTTTAACAAAATAAAATTTTATGTGACGTACCAGCCTGTAAGATTATGTAAAATAAATGACTGAAGAAATATTTTATTACTTTCCTTTTTCGTTTCCCTGCACGGGCCATAAGCCCGGCCCGTGCAGACCTCTAATTTACAGTGATTTTTAAATGAGATTGACTCCACCATGATATAGGAAAGCGGTCTAGAATTCTAATAGGGGTTTTCAGAACTCGCTAGAAAAGGGAACTAGAATGTACAAGGATGACATGGGACTATTTTTACTAGAGCCACAATTTAGGTTCTAGATGTCAGTCACATAATTTTTTCTCAGTGTAGGACTCCTTAAAAGGGCCAGTGTCCAGAACGGTTGCGTTGTCAATTGAGCTTAACACCCAGATCAGCAAAAAGATTTTTTGTTATTCTTTTCGATAAATGATTTTTCGATGTGTTTATATAGAAAATTAAGTATTATAAGTAATATATATATATATATATATATATATATATATATTGGTATTTTTGCATAGAATTTAAGAGAGAGAATTTATACATATACGAAAATAAATAAATAAATAAATAAAAATAAATTATGATTTACACTGAGAAAAAATTCTGTAACTGACATCTAAAATCTAAATTGTGGCATTGTGGCTCTAGAAAAAATAGTTCCATGTCATCCTTACAAATTCTAGTTCCCTTTAAAAGCGAGTTCTAGAAACCCCTATTAGAATTCTAGAGCATTTGCCTATATTCTCGATGGCAAAGTTATTTAAAAATCTCTGCAAATAAATGCGAATACAAGAGAGGCGGGTTTCAGCAGCTGTAATCTTGGTTTATGACACAATTGCAGAAAATTAAGCGAGAATTTCTCGCAATACAAAGGATTCAGAATATTGTTTTACCATCTAAAAATGTATAGACTAGAAATTCTCGATCATTTCGTCTATTCAGTTTATTGGCGTGCCTTATGCGCATAGCTTGGAAATCTATATTTCTAGTTAAGGGATTTAGAGTATGACTACTTATTCATTATATTTTTGTTTCATATATATTTATTTGTCCCGAGAAAACGGTGGGTGACTGGAAAAATGGGAATCATATTCGGATTCAGGAGGTCATTTTACATGCGAATGAGCAAAAATGGTATCGGGGTCGATTTTTTTTTATTTTATTTTTATTTTTTTATTTTTTTTTTTTTTTACAGCGCAGTGTTATGAAGAAGAAATTAAATCACTTTTATTATAATATCTTATTATTAGCAGGGTAAAATAACATAAAAATGAAATATTATTTCAAATATAACTAAAAATAAAAAGAAAATAATTTTTAATAATTTCTAGTCTATTTCTTTTCTTGCTCTTAAACCATTATTAAATGTTTTAGGCTGTAGACTTATTACAGAGGAAAGTGTGCAGCAGCTAAAAATGGCTTGGGCAATTTTCAACAATTTTAATTCTTAAAAGGCATACAATTTATCCATTACACAGATTTGTGAAATCGTACTTTCCAAATGTTTCCCACGGCTTTGGGTGTTTCTAATGTTTTTTGAAATACTGAATTCAGAAATTGTTTTCTTTTCTTCGTATTATGTAAGGATTTTTCACACACACACACACACAAAAAAAGTCGGGTGCAAAAGTATAAAAGTACTAGCAAAAATTCCTATATAAAAAAAGTACACTTGTTAAATAAATCCTTATCGAATCCTGTTCTGTTCTTAGTCAGTCTAAGAACATGATTCGACAAGGATTTATTTAACAAAACTGTATAAAGTGTACTTTTTACTTTTTACTTTCTTCTATATGTATATATAGAGAAAGTATTGGATTCGTGAAAATTTTCGAACTGCAGTTTTCGATGGATTTACACGTTTTGAGATGTCCTGAACATGATTTGGCTGTTTTTAGAAAATGTCTGTCTGTGTGTGTGTATCACAAATTTTGTGGACGCTGTATCCCACGAACCAATGAAGGAAATTTAACCAAACTTGGTATTTAGTTGGAACCTGACATAAACTGGTGCTGATTAGATTTTCGGATCATTCGATAAACAGGTGGCGCTGTGATCACATTTTTTCTAAACTTTTAACATGGCAGTATGGGACAAAATTTCGTATAAATGTACATAATGAGAGTCATTTTAATCGTGTGATTGTAAAATTAATATAAATTATTGATAATAGTAGTAGTTAACTAGGAAAAAATTTTTGTGCATGTGGGGGCATCGTGTCCCCCCCCTGAGAGGGGGGTGCCCCTCATGGGCAGTAAATTTTTAATATGGGTATCTTTCGAAAGATTTCGTCAATACCTTTCAAACGAATGGTTGAACTATAGATCTGTGATAATTTAAAACAAAGGTATCATTTTTTTTTTTTACTTTTAACGGAAAAAAAAAAGTATTTATTTTGATAATTGCAAAAAAATGACTTTCTTTCGGCATTTAGTGATATAATTCTGTCAGATCAAAATCGTCTGCATTTAAAACGAAAAATAATTTGATAATTTAATAAACAATTTGTATTGAATAAATTTTGTGTAGAATTATATAGAAGAAAGTCATGTGGTGGCCACATCATACTAATTTTAAATATGAGTTTTTGCTAGTGCTCGGATACTTTTGCTGCCGACTGTAAGAATGTAGAACTGAAGAATTGACACTGAGGTTATAACAGAATCGAAACTGTGTATGTTTACAATATAGGTATTAAAATAGGCTTTTATTTACACATTATCTTTTAAATATCTCTGTTTTTTTATATGAAAGAAATTTACATGGAGGTTGGTTGGGTTTTACGTCGCACTAGTGCTGCGCAGATGGGCAATTAGCGACGGTCTGGGACTCACCCCTAGAGGTGGTCCGGAGACATGCCATCGCAATTTTGATCCTCCACGGAAGGGATGGCTCTCCCGCTTCGGTGACCCCCAGAGGTATATTTTTGATGGGAACATGGAGGACATTGCGGCGACGACAGATTTTACGTGCACCAGCCACCATTAGTGTACACGATGACCTTTGGCCGGCTCGAGTACCGAACCCGCAATCTTCCAATTGTGAGGCCGGCGCTCTACTGGGCTACCGCGGCCCAATATACATGGAGGAAATTTATCAAAGTTTTTCGCTTGTGAACGGCTTGAGAGTGCTTGCTCTCTCTATGCAATGTCCAACAATAAGCTGAAAACATGTTAATATTCTATCGGTTCTGGTACCTTTCCATTTCTTTGATTTGTTGATGAAATCGCTCTCCTTTTTCTTAACTCACATTACCCAGATTTTCTGGGAAATTATTTAGATGGAAGTTGAGAAAATTTTAAGCTCCTTTCTGATAAAAAAAAAATCCCATTTTTTTGTTATAACTGTATGTAATGCAAATTTGTAATATTTTTTCTTTAATCAAGATCCAAAAATACATTTGAAAAGCAATGACCTTGAATTTATTTATTATTTATTTATTTTATTATTTATTTATTTTTTTTTTTTTTATGACAGACCTGTGTTACTTTTACTATTATTATTTTAAATAGCGCTGTAACATTATTTTTTTAAAATTAACTTTCATTTTTTTTTCAGCTCCACTTTATAGTTGAAAAAAGGAAAAAGGACTTCTTTAGAATGGATTAATGTTATTTTAAAGCATCTTTAGCTTTATGCAGGTGCTAACTTAGCACAAATTAAAACACTGAATTCCTTTTTATTCATTCGTTCTTTTTTTTTTTTAATTGAAAGAGCTTTTTTGAATGAATTTGAAATGGAAAATATTATACCTTTTAATAATATTTTTACATTGTCTTTATCACAGTAAAAAGAAAGAAAGAATAAAAAAAGAAATTATGATTTTTAGTGATTTACGTGTTATGATGTGTACCTTTTTCTTTTACAAAACATTTTTTATGGTATCAAAGTTTAATGAGTTAGTTTTTTTCTCGGAAACAGTTATTATATCTTTTTCTGTTTTTGATAGCGATCTTTCATTATAGCTGTTCTTTAAGTATTTTTTAAAAGAAATATCATTGATGCACATATTCTTACTTTTTTTTTTTAAGTTAATGAAAACTAAAATTTGTTCTGTGTGTGGTTTTTTTTTTAAAATAAAGCTAAAGTAGTAAGAAAAGTAAATTAAAAATTAGAAAAAACATTCCTTAAATTTATTAGGACTATTTCTGATGGTTTATTATGAGTAGAAAAGCTAAGAATAGTTATTTATGGTCATATGTCACCATTAAAAATCTGGGGAAAAAATGTGCAAAATGCTATCTTCATACACAAAATTTAAACATTAAAACAATTATATCTAATTAAAGAAAAAAAATCATTATCATTTGACAAATCATCTTACTACTATTTGACAAATATTACTTTGAACAACAATATTTATTCGCTTGTCAGTTTGGAATATTCAAGTTTTCCAAAAATCAAAAGAAACAACTATTCGGCAGTTTGAATTTTTAAATGTTATACCCCCTCCCCCCCCCCCCTTTTTTTTAAAATAGTGATTGATATGTTTTATATATTACGCATTGTAATAGTCTGTTTCGCATTTGTACAGAAGGTTTTGGATTGAAAAGAACCTTATGCTTATTCACTCGGGACGATTATTTGTGTGCGATTTTTTGGGCGATTACTAACTGCGCTCGCTTACTCCCCCCCCCCCCTTCCCCCTATTTAAAAAAAGTTATTATGAAAAAGTCATTATGAATTTGGACCCTTACTCTTAAAGTACTGAATTAGAAAACGAAAGATATAATAAGAAATTTTTTTCAAGCGTATTTTTATGGGGTACTTACATGTAAAAATATGTACGCATGTCACTGAATAATCGCCAAAGATCGTTAAATTTTAAATATAAGTATAAATGGTACGTAAAATTTGTAATTGATTATTGTTTACAATATTTTTTATTAACTGGAACATTATTAAATATACCAAAGGTACTGTACAATACCAGCACTTACGCGAACCAGTAAATTTAAGATACATGGCTGTGCATGAATCTCAAAACGCAAAAGACTCGGTTAAACAGCATTCACTATGTACGCTTCGCACACATGATAAACAAACAAACAAACAATCACTGGGTGCCGCTAACTCGTTGTGCAGGAATCTCAAAACGCATAAAACTTGGTTTCGAAGCAATTACTATCACACATGTATGTATGCTTATCGCACATGAAAAAAAAAAAAAAAAAAAAAAAAAGAAAGAAAGAAAGAAAAAAAGAAAAAAGAAAAATCACTAGGTACTACTACCTTGCTGATCATGAATTTAAAAAATGCAGGAAAATCCGTATTGCATCAATAATTATCACGCATGTATGTACGCTTCGAACACATGGAAATCACTAGGTACTGATACTTCACTGTACATAAATCTCAGAACGCACAAAACTCAATTTCGCAGCTATCACTATCATGCATGTATGCAGCTTCACGAACATGACAAACAAACAAGCAAAAAAAAAAAAAAAAATAACTGGGGGCTCTGATTTGCTGTACATGAACACACAAAACTAGCTTCTGAAGCAATCACTATCATCGGGTACATAAAAAAATAAAATAAAAAAATAAAAATAAAAATAAAAATAATAAAAAATAAAAAGTCAATGACTAAACTTACCTTGATGTAAATGAATCTCAAAAATACTTGAAATTGCAGTACTTGCATATTAACAGTAAGTAAAATTAATTTTATTTAATTATAATCAGTTATAAATATTATAAATATAAAAAAAATATATTACATACAATAATTAATTATAAATATACCGTATCATTTATATTTATATATACTATGAAATTTGCTGTCTTTGGAGATTATTCAGGGGCATGCGGATAATACACATACGTATTCATAAAAATACACTTTAAAAAAAGTAGTAAAATAAGTTTTCCCATTGCGTCTTTCGTTTTCTGTTTCACTACTTCAAGAGGATGGATCCAAATTCATAACGTAGATTTCAGGTACATGAGGCGTTTACAAGTCTGAGCGCATTTTGTAATTTTTAAAAAGCGGGGGGGGGGGGGAATTAGTTAGATAACACCCGATTTTTTAAACGTTGCCTAACACTATTTTGTAATAACGTTTCTTCTTTACAAATCATATAAATTTTACTATTAGATAAAATGAAGATAAGATTACTGTCTGAATGTATTAAAGCTAAGAAATGCAAACTATATCCATTATAAACGACACTTTTATATATTGCATATTGAGAAATCTGAAATTATTAGAGCAATAATTAGCCACATTTTAGCTGAGGAATAATAATAAAAATAATATGTTATTAGAACCTATTATCAAATGTAGAATAGAACACAGTAACCTATTATTAATAAGTATCGTATTCATTCATATATTACAGTGGGTGATCAATTTCTTAGATTATTATTATTATTATTATTATTATTATTTTTTTTTTTTTCTTTTTTTGACATTTTTTTGATTATCTAAAAAAAATTCTAAACGAAACGGCTTGAAACTTCAACATTTAAAAAATCCTATTTTCCACTATCGATTTAGTCCCGAGTAAAATTAGGGTGAAATTAGGGGACTAACCACAAACTGAAGAAAAACGAAAATACTTTCAATCACTTTGTATCACGAAAAGCTACGAATGACTTGTAACTTTAGTATATTATCGTACATATTATGTACAATATTTGTATGTTTGGTGCGGGAATTGCGTAATCATTTAGACAAATATAATTTTTTTTTTTCAAAAATTACTAATGTTTTGACAAGTTTTTTGCTAACAACTAGAACGGATTTCCACAAAACTTTACAAAACTTGCTGATAAATGGACAAAACTCCAAAGAAACATTAATCTGAAACATAAAATTCACACGTGTAATATTCGCTGAGATATGAGTATTTTTAGTGAATAATATTTCACTCTGCAAGTGCGAAAGATTTTATTGCATAGGTTGAAAGCTAGATACATTGAGAAAATTTTGTCGAAAGTTCATTTGAATAGAGTAAAATTAAGCAGCAAATTGTCGAAAAATGATTTTAAGTATTTTCCAGGGTTAAAATTTCATAAAGGATTTTACACATAGAGATTTAAGACCTTTGTTTCCAGTTTGATCTGCTATCTTCATCAACAAAAACTCTCAGTCACTTGTGATCAAAATCTTGATTGAAACATAAAACAGAATGAAATAATAATAAAAAAAAAATAAAAATCAAAGAACACGCTTTTATTGAAATGTGAACTAAAAAGCACAAAATATCTATCTTCATAGTATTAAAATGCAGGGTAAGAAAAAACTGTGTGAGTGACACACCATATTACAGGGTGATTATAAAATAATTTAGAATTAAACAAAAACCAGTTTTAAAAAATCTCCCCTGACTGGGCTCGAACGTTAGACCTTTAGGTTCGTAGCCCGGAGCTTTACCTCACAGCCACAGCGTTCACGTAGGGAAAATCATTTTACAATATAGATTTTTTGTTTTCTCCCAGAGCGGTTACAAACATACATACAGGTGAAGCTAATAAAAGCGTGTTAAAAAATCATTTCAAATCTGAGTGAAATACTTGCTACTAAACTGTATTGAAACAACTTAATTGAGAGAGGTACAGTCGGTAACAAATGTCTTCGAACACTAGCGAAAATTCCTATGTAAAAAAAGTACACTTAATACAGTTTTGTAAATTAAATCCTTGCCGAATCCTGTTCTTAGTCAGTCTGAAAACAGGATTCGACAAGGATTTATGTAACAAAACTGTATTAAGTGTAATTTTTTTTACATAGGAATTTTTGCTAGTGTTCGCAGACTATTGTTACCAACTGTATTACAGATGAAACGATGCGGCTGCTAAAAATGGTTTAAGCAATTGCAAACAAATTTAATTTTTAGTAGGCATATTATTTATTAATTATTTTGTTTTATTTTTAGATTCCATTAAATTACTTCTTTTTAATTCTAATACGCATATCTATTTTTTCAAGCACTTTGAAAGTTGGAAAAAAAAAAAAAAAAAAAAAAAAAAAAGAACTTTCTTAATAAGGCTTAATGATATTTCAAAGTGTCTGTTATTTTCTTCAGGCGCTAAACTAACAAAATGTTAACCACGAGCTTCTTACTCATCCTCCCCTTGTTATTTTCTCTCTCTTTCTCTCTATTTTTTAAATCTAAAAATCCTTTTTTAAATGAATTTGAAGTAAAAAAAATTTTTTGTTATTGCTTTTAATAATATTTTTGAATTGTCTTTTTGATTAAAAAAAAAAAAAAATAATAATGATTTACATGCTATGATATATATATATGTATTTTGTTAATACTAAAATTATTTTTTCTCTTAACAAAGATTAATGAGTTATTATTATTTTTTTTCCCCAGAACAGTTGATTATATTTTTTTTTTCTGTTTTCGATGAAAAACTTTCATTATAACTGATTTTTTTTTTTTTTTTTTAAGTACTTTTTCTTTTAAGAATCTGTAACGTATTAAGATGTTCTTACTTATTTTTTCATAAGTTAATGAAAACGGATATTCTTTTTTTGTGTCATTTTTTATAAAATTTAAAGTCGTATAAAAAATAAATTAAAGATTAGGTAGAAAATCCCCTTGATTGCACTTAAAAGTGAAAAAAAAAAGGCCATACGTAAAGAAGGTATGTTTTTTATAATGACACTTTGGCCTTCTCTAGTTAACAGGTATTTTTTAAAAACATCCCTTTTCTACTAAAATATTATTTAATTTTGATGCCTGTCATCAATATTTTGTCTTTATCTGATATTCTTTTTATCGCGCCTTAAATCGAATCATTTCCGTAGCTTGTAATATATTACAGCATTTGATATTATCGACAAAACACATAATTAATCGGTTTTCCATTCAAATGAAAAG
The DNA here is from genome assembly GCA_963930645.1 of Salticus scenicus. Lineage (NCBI taxonomy): Eukaryota > Metazoa > Arthropoda > Arachnida > Araneae > Salticidae > Salticus > Salticus scenicus. The sequence continues at coordinate 107,635,076 of OZ005660.1, forward strand.
ATTATTTTATCGTTGTCTTTTTCTAATGTAACACTGTAAGAAAAGTAAATTATGTTAAAATTTGGAGAACACGTTTGTTTATTGTATTGTAATTATCCGGAAAAAGATAATCTTAAATAAATAAGTAAATAAATTAATAAATATTTGTTTAATTATAAGTAATAAGAGATACTTTTTAATAAAGAAGCATCACAAAACTGGCGTTGTAAAAATTATTACTTACAAACTTTGAATAAACACCATAAAATGCAATAAACTCTCAACAATTGTTTCGGGTCGAAAAAACACACGACCCTTCATCAGGCGAACAAAGTAAGCACGAGTGCTGCAGTCAAAGCGGCAACGCACCAAGTTGCCGCTTTGACTGCAGCACTCGTGCTTACTTTGTTCGCCTGATGAAGGGTCGTGTGTTTTTTCGACCCGAAACAATTGTTGCGAATTTATTGCATTTTATGGTGTTTATTCAAAGTTTGTAAGTAATAATAAGAGATACTATTCATTATTTATCAAATTGAAATAGAAAAAAAAAACTTTATTTGTTTTTCTATGTATTAATAGCTGCCAATACCTTAATTTATTCCGGAGTACTTTTAGCCCCGCCTTTATTTCGCACCACTTTATTTATAGAAAATTTTTCTTCAATACATAACTTCGAAAAAATAAGAAAAAATTACTTAAAAGAAAAAGTGGTACGAAATAGAGTCGGGGCTAAAATTAAGCCGGAATAAATTAAAATATTGGCAGCTATGTGTATTGTGAGTTAGCAAGAGTTTATTTCACTTTTACCTATTGCAATGAAATGCACCGAAAAATTTGTTGTAAATGATTAAGAATTAAGATATAACTTATTGCCACCAAACGTTTAAACATTGTCTAGACCTTATTTGGATGGATCAGAAGCCAGTCAGTGTAAATAAGGGAAATAAATATGAAATTAGACGAAAAATCGTGTACGATAGAGAATTATATGGTCTTTCATAGGCACAAAAAATAAGCGAATTTCCCTATTATCTGTATACAAGTTTTGTTTGATTATACACATTAGAACAGGAGATATAGCTTTCCCTTAAATGTTTGAAACTGCAATATAGCAGAGCCACCTGTTGAGCGATTTGCACCAAAAGCTGATAGAAACTAACTCATCTCAAGATGCTATTGCATATAAATTTATATGAATTTCTGTGCAGTGAATCACGAGATACCATTGCCAAAACTGTCGGTCACACATACAGAGACACACTTACAGACAGACAGACGTTTTCTAAAGCTGGTCAAATTGTATTCTGGACCACTCAAAACATGTAAATTCACCGAAAATCAAAAGGTGCAGTTTTTTTTTCTTTTTACGAATCTAATACTTTTTCTATTGAATGAAGAAGAAAATAAAAACATTTCTTTCACTTTTTCTTTGTTCATTGCTATTGTGATGTTATTTTTTCATTCACGGAAGGAATATAAGACATGAATGTTTTTCCGTAGAAAATAGACTCCGACTTTTCGTACTTTCAATTTCGCTTATTGCCCAACGAATATTTCAGTTTGCGTAAAGCGCAGGAAATAAAGCTATTACAGTTTTTGTATTTGGAAATTCGAATGACTTTTCCCTCCAAAGTTATGATAAAAGTGTTATGAAAGTTCTGATTATGTTTTTCAAACGATAATTTCCAAGGAATACATAACCTTAAATTTAGTTTCTTTGAATTAAATAGTTTTTTAAATTTTAGCTTACTTATGGTTCGAATTTAAATTGATGTTCAATGGAAAAAAATAAAAATAATAAAAAAATTGCATTTTATTCATTTTGGTTATAGAATAAATTAGCAACAAAATAGTTTTTTTACCCTTGAAGATATGCCAATTTATAAGTTTTTTTTTGCTTAATAATCTCTCCTAATTTTAAAGAATGATGTTTGATATACAGTAACCGCCGCTTAATAAAATCACTGGTTAATAAAATCAGCCGCTTAATCTGATCAAATTGCCAAGACCGGAATCAAATCAATACAAACTACTTTTAAAGCCGCCGCTTAATAAAATCAACATCACCGGTTAATAAACTCAAAAATATCTCCTCAGCAGCCAAAAATATCATTTCTGCACACTAAAAATATTTTTTATTTGCATTGTGATTTTTTTTTTTTTTTAATAGAAAAAGAAATCAAAGCACGACAAACCCTCCGTTATTGCTGATTGTCGAAGATTTCACACATGCAGGACAGTTACAAATTAAACACGCCCCATAACGTATCTCCGTAACAGTTACAAGAAGCTATTCTTCAAAGTGCAGTAATAAGTTACAAATTTGATTTGAAATGATTTTATTTTATTTTTTTTAATTATTAAAAGACAATTTCTAGTTCTTATTTTGAGATTACTATAATTCATGAGGTTTAAACGGAAAGATTTTAAATTTATAAGAATAGTGCGAACGTTTGGTAAAATAATGAGGATTTTCCTCTAAAAGAAAGCGCATGGGAACTTGGAATGCGTTTAATTTACATGTATAGAAGGAACAATTAATTAATTATCTATCAAAAATTAATTAATATTGTTTACTAATTCCAATATTCGTTACCATTTGAAGTTTCTTTCCAAATTCAGGGAAGTAATACCTTTTCCTTAAGTGCAGGAACGTTCGCCGGATTTAAAAATCAGCCGCTTAATAAAATCACTTTGGCTCAGAACGAATGTGATTTTAATAAGCGGTGGGAACTGTATACGGGAATGTTTCCTGTTATTGGCATTCTCCGGTTATGGGCACCGATTATGGGTTTAACTAAAATCAAACATGGTGGATTTGAATATTGTCAAATTTGTGTTGTGACAGTACGCAGTTTTTGTGCTAACACCGAAGTGAATAGACACATTTGCTTAAAGTTATTTGTGAATATTTTTAGAATGCGATAAATCGAAGTGAATTAGTTAAAAAATGTAAGTGTAATATATATTCATGAAGTATTTTCGATATATTTTGTGATGAAATATCGAATGAATCCGAAAGGGGGACTGAAAATAGTTTTTTCTGTCATTATTAAAATGATTGTCATTCCCGGTTGTGGCACTCATGTTTCTTTCATTTAAAGTGTGTGCTTGGCTTACAAATCGTCAAATATGGTCATTTATAAGAACATAACATATTTTATTAGTGTTTTATGTATTTTTAGCCATGTCATCCCGGAAAAGTCAACAGATCCAAAAGAAATGCATTTGAAGTTGATTAAAACCCTTTAGGATTGCTTAGTAGATAAGAAATCCATTAAATAGACTGCCCGAGAATATAGACTTCCTCGCAGCTTCTGTGTCCCTCCAGAAGAAACCTAGAAAAGTAAGGGAACTCCACCTGTCAAACAGCCGACCAAGCTCGCTAAAAATAGGAACATCCACAATCGGGTGATGATGCCGACTTCTACATCATTTGTTTGGAGCACCTACTACCATAATGAACAAGAGCAAATTCAATCAAATGCAACGAGTATGATTGTCTGGTGCATTTGAAATGTGCCAATATACATGAAAATTATTTTATTTGCAAGCATTGCACTTCTGATTTGAAGGATGAAGAAGATGACGAATAAAATTGGGAAAATGCCATTTTCTGTTTTTATTTAGGCCGCTGAGTCCTTACAAAATAAATAAATTTTACTATTTTCTGTATTTTTGCGGTGATTTTTTTTTTTTTTTTTTCATTTTTAGCGGATTTTTCATGTGTGCCCACAACCGGATACAAAATTTTTTTTTGGCTGAAAATTATCACTTCACAAAATTGGTGATAGCATTTTTCTGATTGACGGAATCGATACAGTTGCTTTATCAAACGTTAGCTAAAGGTTCTAGCTTTTTATTGGTATTCATACGCTTGCATAATATTTACACTTTTAAAAGTTATAAACCAAAATCAAAACTGTGCCCACAACCGGAGACATTCCCCTATATGTATACAGGGTGAGTTTGACATAATCTGACAAACGAAAGGAGGTGATAGAATAGCCCATGGGGAGCATAAAACACTATAGAAACCCTGTCCTATCTATAACCGTACCCGAGTTATGGTAGATAGAAGAAAAATCTGTTTTTTTTCCGTCCCGTCTGAAAAAACCCAAATTTGTGATCTTTCTGAAAGACTTACACGCAAAATAAGCACATATTTGGAAAGAGCAGAAAAAACCTATAGGGTGACACCATTTACATTAGGATACCTTAATTTGACGGCGAGCTACAAGCGCTAAAATATTGGCGAAGTTTAAAATCGAGTTGTCACTAAATTCTTTAACCAGCAATTCTGCAAACACCATTCCAGCTACAATCGGTCAAATTTACCAAAAACTTCTCCTTTCCACAAGCTTAAACCATATCGGTGTTCTAGTTCAGGAGAAATTTAGCCTTTTGTTTGAAATACATTCATCACTGAACTGGATGTTCGTCGAGAAGGAGGAGACTCACGGGGTGCCATGGTCGTTCCTGATTTTATGTCCGCCTTCTGTCAGATGCAAAAAAGAAAGTTTTAAAGACAAACAAGAAAAGTAGCAATTGTATTAATTTTACAAACACAATGAAATGGAAACAAAAGAAGTATGACGTTTCTTACGTCTTTTACAAAGGAATATGCAAAAAAAAAAAAAGAAAAAAGGCGTATCTCACGTTTATGAAAAAAGCACATATGGATTCGAAAGGATGTGTGAAATTTAGTGCCGCTGCTGAAATTGGTCACCCCCACACCTGATACACGCCCTTGCCCGCTTACGAACGGAAACCACAGTAGCTCTTAGCGAAAGCTCATCCCTCAGTTTCATTATTGTGTCGTCGAGCCGGCTGCTTAAATCTTGCAAACTGGCAACTTCTGTGCGGTAAACTTCTTGCTTCAGGAAACCCCAAACATAGAAGTCCAATGGAGTGAGATCTGGCGATCTAGGTGGCCAAGGAATTGGTCCATTACGACCAATCCATCGCGGATACTGCTGAGTCAAGAAGTCCCGAACGGCATTGGAAGAATGTGCAGGGGCCCCCATCGTGTTGGAAAATGATTTCCGCTCTTTGGGGTACAGGAATGACATCAAGTAATCCTGGAAATGATGTTCCAGAAACTCCAAATATGTATTGCTTGTCAGATGACCTTGGAACACATGTGGACCTATCAAGCGATCGCCAACCACTTGAAGCAAACATTTAAGCCGAATCGCGTCTGAAACGAGGAGTTTCGTGTTACAAATGGATTTTGTTGAGCGTAATGGTGCCAGTTATGTAAATTTAACATGCCATCCAGAGTGAAAAGGGACTCATCTGTCCACAGTATCGTTATAAGGAAATGGTGTTCCTCAATATCTCGCTCTAAAAGCCAGCCGCAGAATGTTACCCGCCTTTGGGTTTCTATGGTGTTTTATGCTCCCCATGGGCTGTTCTATCATCTCCTTTCGTTTGGCAGATTATGTCAAACTCACCCTGTATATGACAGTCAATGAGACAGTTCGAAAAATATTGCAATTGAAAAATTACTGATCGATATTGAACAAAATGTACCTACAATTTGGCAACACTGATTGCAGAGCATTTATATTTACGGTTTGCAACACTCAAGTATTTTTAATGAGCGTTTGTTTTAAACTTTTCTAAAGATTAAAAGACTAAGTCTCTTTGCTTTCTGAAACATTTATGAATATAAGTTCACTATTGTCTGTTATCCTTCTATGCACGAAATAAAATTTCGGCTTTTCTTTAATATTAACAAGCTAAAAGCGGTTATATAATTTATACATATTAAAAACAAACCAGGAATCTCAAACCAAGATTAAAGTACACCTGCTAACTATTTTACACTTCGGTTATTTTTTTAATTATTTAAAAATTTTTGTTTGTTTTTTCTTCATTTTTATATTTGTTATTCAGGGTTTTGTTTGTAATTTATTTCTTTTCTTTATCTTTTTATTTGATTATTAATATTATTATTAGTATTATTTTCTTCTATATGTATATATAGATTAAGTATTGGATTCGAGAAAATTTTCGAACTCCAGTTTTCGATGGATTTACACTTTTGGGATGTCCTGAACACGATTAGAAAATGTCTGTCTGTCTGTGTGCATGTATCAAAAATTTTGTGGATGCTGTATCTCACGAATGAATGAAGGAAATTTAACCAAACTTGGTATTTAGTGTGACCCTGACATAAACTGGTGAGATTTGGAGATCAATTGCTCAACAGGTGACGGTGCCATTGCTTTTTTTATTTTTTATTTTTTAAATTTTTAACATGGCAGCATAGGACAAAATTTCGTATAAATGTACATAATGAGAGTTATTTTTAACTTGCGATTGTAAAATTAATATGAATTATTGATAATAGTAGTGTAAACTAGGGGAAAAATTGTGAATATGGAGCATCCCTTCCTCCCCCTCTAGGGGAGGGGGAGTAAATTTTCAATATGGGTATCTTTCGAAAGATCTCATCAATACCTTTAAAATGAATGGTTGAACTATAGATCTGTGATAATTTAAAACAAAGGTATCGATTTTTTTTTTTTTTACTTTTAACGAAAAAAAAAAAAAAAAAAAAAAAAAAAAAAAAAACATTTCTTCTGATAATTGCAAAAAAATGACTTTCTTTTGGCCTTTAGTGATATAATTCTGTCAGATAAAAATCGTCTGCATTTATAATTTAAAATAATTATATAATTTAATAAATAATTTGTATTGAATGAATTTTGTGTTAAATTATATAAAAGAAAGTCATGTGGTGGCCACATCATACTAGTTTTTCTATTAAATCTGCAACTGTAAGGATGGATGATTTTAAAATTTAATATTTGACTAATTAAACCCAAAAACTGAAAAAAAAAAATTAATAAACAATAACTATTGAATTTTTGTTATGAATATGTAGGTTATATATAGTTATATTTTTCTATTTGCAATATTTATAATTTTCTATAACTTAAAAAATAAATTTTAGCTTTGTTTTAATTATAAAATAAAGTGAAAATAAAATGTTTGGATAAAAAAATTATTTAAATAAAACGTCTCCTTTTGTTTTCACTTTATTTTGCACTTAAAGTTAAAATTTAAGTTATAGAGTATTATAAATATTACAAATTAAAAAAAAAAAATGTATATATAGATAAAACATACACATTTTTTAATAAAAAAAATAAAAATAAAAATAATTATTTATTAAAATTTTCAAAATTTGAACTGATATAAAAAAGAAAGTAAAAACAAAATAATATGTTTAAATTAAAGAAATAATAATAATAACAAAAATAAAAAAGAAAAGAAAGAGAATTCTCGCAGTTAGCTTCGAACCCAGATCGTCGGGGCAGCAGCTTTACCAACTACTCCACCGGAGCGTTGGTACACCCAACAAATAACTTGTACTCTAGAATTACTGAAACTTTGAAAGCTTTTTTGCCATTTTTTTTTTTTTTTTGACCTACCTAATCAGGATTACTGTTAATTTTCCCGTAATAACTAAGTAATAGACAAAGGAAAATCGGAAAGGGGTTTATGTAGAAATGATTTTCATCAAAACTTGGTATACTCAATTGTTCACGGAAAAATAACAATTGCGTACTAAAAGATATGTAAAATGGAGTTAGTATGGCAAGTTTGAATAAAATTCGTACAGCCGTTTTTAAAGGAACGCACCCGCGAGAACTGAAATGTGTCTATATGTAAAAGATGCCTATCATGAAATAACCAAGAAATAATAATTCATGAAATAACCAATTATTACATACAGGACGTCTAACAGGGTGTTTATATTGTAACTTTGAGGAAATTCGTTAGAGTCATTTTTGAGATATGGATTTATGATCTTACCCCCGGTACAATATGTCCACTTCCGGTTTTCAAGATTTCTCTAAAAGTTTAAAAAATTCACCTGTACACCAGATTACTTGTATACCATACCTAACTCAATTCTGAAGTTTTGTCGTACTAAATTTTGTACGAAGTTTTGTCGTACTCAATTCTGAAGTTTTGTTTCAAGCTTCATATTTGAATATTTAAAAAAAAAGATCTTTAACACGTTGAGCACCACGCAAATTATTAACATCCATTACAATTCCATAATGATTCCTCCTGTAATAAATAAAAATTAGGCAAATTTTTAATAAATTTTCAGTCATTAAATGTAATATTTTTAGTTTTATATCCTATTTTATATCAAAGTGCAACTAAAGGATTTTGCAGTTGACACTACCATGTGATATCTTATTTGAAAGGTCTTGGAAATTCAAGGAAACTGGTGATGTCCGTATTCAACATACTACGCCCCCTGGTGGAGGAAAGTGAATTTTGCGTATCATGCCTGCTATATGGTGCCGCAGCCACAGGCAGCGGAAACACGAGTCAAAGGTTCGTTCGGTTCAAGGTTAATTTTTGAGAATATTTTCATGTTATTAGTGTCCCGCATATACGCTGCCGCAGGCACCGTGGTTACGAGCCCGAGTTCCGTTCGTTTTGAGGTAATTTTTTTTTTTGTTACAGATGATTAGTTTTTTCGCGATGCTTTTATTTAAAAATAGAAATCCAAACAAAATCGAGTTAAAGATATGAATTCACACAAATTTAAGGTTCATTTAAGGTTATTGTCATGGGCCCGGGCAACACCGGACGGGTTCGTTCGGTTCCAGGCTAAATTTTTGTAATTTTTTTATGTTACTAGCGGCCCGTGTATGTACTGCTGTAGGCACCGGGGTCACAAGGCAGACTAGCAGACTATCGTTCGGTTCGAGGTAATTTTTTTGTTACAACTGATTATTTTTTCCTTGATGCTTTCATTTAAAAACAGAAATTCAAACAAAATCGAGTTAAAAATATGAAATCATACAAATTTAAGGTTAATTTCTATTTATAAACATTTTTCAGAATTTCTTTTGGTAAGTGAAATGTCGTAAATTATATTAGACGTTTTAACTTGAAATACATTTAAATAATGATGCAACAATTTTTGAAACATTACAGTCAATAAAGTGACCGTCGAATTCGACGGGTTCCAGCTATTTATATTTTTATTAGTAATTAGTTTATAAAAATAAAAAAATATAATTAATATATTGTATTGTTAGTTAAATATATTACATATTAATATATTAACTATAAATAAAGACAGAGATATGCAACGTATTGTTATTATATATATAAATATTCGGTAACTAAATAAAGTTGTTTAATTCATTGAAATAAACAGGTTATTTTTATTCATTGATTTCAATTCTTTAGCCTGCAGTATCAAGGAAAGCGATAGTGAGTAATATTGATTGAAAAGTTAGAAAGAGTGTGACTTGAATTTGTAACATATAGGCTAAGAATTTTATTGATTCTACAGTGTATAGAGTTCTATAAGAAAAAGGTATTTCTTTATGCGTAAAAAATAATATTAAGTAATAATAAACTCATTCTTTAACAATATATTTAACCCGTTAGCGCCCAGTGTCCTCACTTGAGGACAGCTAATAAAATGGCATGTATATTTTTTGTGGTTTCTTGGAATGATTTCTGCTTTTTAGTGACAGTTTATAGCGTCACTCTAAATGATCCCTGAAAGTTTTATGTGCCTACTATTAATTGTTATTTCATAATTTGGATAATCATTTTATGATTTTTCATTCGTCGAACATATATTTGCTTTTAGCGCTGGTATACTAACTTGAATCAGGTTGAATAATAATATATATTATAATATTTTACTTTCGAGATCTTTGTCAACATATAATAGGAAATCAAACTGTTATCTCATAGTTTTTCTATCTCGAAGTTTTCTCGCTAGAACACTAAACGTCAATAAATGAGGGTAAGCTTTAAATTTAAAACTATCAGAAGAATTGTTTAAGTTAATATATTTTACTGTCAGTTGTCTATATTAATTTAGAAATGAAATAATCAGCTTATAATATTTCGCAAAATTAATTCGTACGTTAACGGGTTAAATAAGTATATAATTTTTTTTTCATTAATATTTTGTATTGAATCGAAATTAACAGGATGAAAAAGAATTATTAAAATGATAACAACTAAAATCAGTTTAACGTTTTAAGAACACTTTTGTCTTAATTAGAAATTTTATCCCAGATTTTACTTTTTTTAAAAATTCGAATTTCCAGCTGTATGAATTTCTAAAACATCACATTTCATTCTAACGGCGACTGTTAGAACTCAAATGTTTTCACTGAATTTCTTTTCCCGTGTCACTATTACTTATCCTACCTGTTTTGGTGGCAATCAGGCTGGTATATTAAAGTACACGAACTACACATAACATTGAGTTGTGTAAGTTTTAATAAAAACACACAGATAGACAGGTAGAAATTCATAAATACTTTTCAACTTGGAAATTGTTAAAAAATCTAAATAATATCAAACGAATTTTTAATTGAAACTGAAGCATAAAATGTTAGAAATAAACAAGAATTTTTTGTCCCGTGTCACTATTAGTTCTTCTACCTATTTTGGTGGCAATCAGGCTGGTATATTAAAGTACACGAACTACACATAACATTGAGTTGTGTAAGTTTTACTAAAAACACACAGATAGACAGGTAGAAATTCATAAATACTTTTCAACTTGGAAATTGTTAAAAAATCTAAATAATATCAAACCAACTTTTAAGGTTGAAACTGAAGCATAAAATGTTAAAAATAAACAAGAATTTTTTGTCCCGTGTCACTATTAGTTCTTCTACCTATTTTGGTGGCAATCAGGCTGATATATTAAAGTACACGAACTACACATAACATTGAGTCGTGTAAGTTTTAATAAAAACACACATATAGACAGGTAGAAATTCATAAATACTTTTCAACTTGGAAATTGTTAAAAAATCTAAATAATATCAAACGAATTTTTAAGGTTGAAACTGAAGCATAAAATGTTAAAAATAAACAAGAATTTTTTGTCCCGTGTCACTATTAGTTCTTCTACCTGTTTTGGTGGCAATCAGGCTGATATATTAAAGTACACGAACTACACATAACATTGAGTTGTATAAGTTTCAGTAAAAACACATCGATAGACAGGTAGAAATTCATAAATAATTTTCAACTTGGAAATTGTTAAAAAATCTAAATAATATCAAACCAATTTTTAAAGTTGAAACTGAAGCATAAAATGTTAAAAATAAACAAGAATTTTTTGTCCCGTGTCACTATTAGTTTTTCTACCTATTTTGGTGGCGATCAGGCTGGTATATTAAAGTACACGAACTACACATAACATTGAGTTGTGTAAGTTTTACTAAAAACACACAGATAGGTAGAAACTCATGAATACTTTTCAACTTGGAAATTGTTAAAAAAATCTAAATAATATCAAACCAATTTTTAAAGTTGAAGCTGAAGCATAAAATGTTAAAAATAAACAAGAATTTTTTGTCCCGTGTCACTATTAGTTCTCCTACCTATTTTGGTGGCAATCAGGCTGATATATTAAAGTACACGAACTACACATAACATTGAGTTGTGTAAGTTTTAATAAAAACCCACAGATAGACAGGTAGAAATTCATAAATACTTTTCAACTTGGAAATTGTTAAAAAATCTAAATAATATCAAACCAACTTTTAAGGTTGAAACTGAAGTATAAAATGTTAAAAATAAAGAAATTTATGCGTAAGAAAGATTTTTCAAGCATTTCACACGAAGAAATATTAAATCATATGAAGAAATGGAAGATTTATGGAAGATTTAATTAAAAAATATTATAAATAATCTCTAAAAAAAGATTATTTATAAAATTTCTAAAAAAAGATTATTTATATTTTATTTAAAAACTGTTCATTGGAAACGAGTAATAAAAATCCCTGACGATGCTTTACTATTAAAGCGAAAAGCTTCGGACAAAATTTTTTAACATTTTTTAAATAAAATTTAATTTTACGTGTGTTTAAAGTGTTTCTAATATAATTAAAAAATATTAGTAAAATCTGAGAATGAAGTCATACGTTAAAAGAATACTTTTTCAGGGGCGTTGGCTGAATAATGAATGTATATAATAGGCAAATTTACATACATCTGTGCGATCAAAGCCAAAAAAAATTTACAAATATCAACGGCTAATTCACCTAAACTAGACATTACCAATACGCATGAAAGCAAAATAAAATTAATACAGAGATTAAATGAAGAAGAAAGAGGATCTAGAAAAAATACTCACTATCTATAGAGTTCATGAAGGGCAAAATAAAAATAAAGTAATAAACAAATAAATAAATAAATAAAGCACAGTCGGTAATAAAAGTGTCCGAACGCTAGCAAAAATTCCTATGTAAAAAAAGTACACTTCAAACGGTTTTGTTAAGTAAATCCTTATCGAATCATGTTCTTAGACTGTCTAAGAACAGGATTCGGCAAGGATTTATTAAACAAAACCGTATGAAGTGTACTTTTTTTACATAGGAATTTTTGATTGTGTTCGGACACATTTGTTACCGACTGTAGTACAAGATGAGTGTTGAGTTTAAATACTTACAATGAAACATTCTATAGGTGTCATCTACAAAAAGTATTGGAAAAAAAAAAAAAAATGTGATTCTACTCTTCATAAAACACCAGAAAATGAAAAAAAAAAAAAAAAAAAAAAAAAGATCGGCTGAAATTAGTTACAGCGACCACAAAAAATTATCAAAATTAAGCATGTTTGGCGATTTAGCGCTGTTAGGCGATACGTTTGCTAGCACCGAGATTGCCGTGTACGAACAGAACCGTGTTTTGCTTTTCCGCCAAGTACTCAAAATCAATCGCCTAGCAGTATGAAATCGCCAAATATGCTTAATTTGGGTAATTTTTTGTGGTCGCTGTAATTAATTTCAGCCGATAATTTTTTCATTTTCTGGTGTTTTATGAAAAGTAGAATCAAATATATTTTTTTCAATACTTTTTGATGATGATACCTTTGGAATGTTCCCTTGTTAGTAATTGAAAGCTGAAGTTGAAGTAATTTTACAATTCGAGAGAAGAAGAAAGGAAAAAAAAAAAAAAAAAACTAGTTAATGACGAAAATTTATAAAAATGATAATTTATATTTTTATTAGTAATTAGTGTAATAGGAATCCAAATTATAATTAAGGCATTGCACTGTTAGTTATATCAATTACATATTAATATAATTGTAAACAAAGGTAGAACTATGTAATCTATTGTTGTTTTATATAAATAAACCGTAACTAAATAAAATTGTTTAATTCATTTAAATAAACAGGTTATTTTTATGCATTCAGTCAAATTCTTTAGTCTGCAGTATCAACGGACGCGATATTGAGTAATATTTATTGAATAGTTAGAAAGAGTGTGACTTGAATTTGTAACATATACCAAGATTTATATTCCTTATACAGTACAATGCTGTATAAGAATAAAGATTTTTTATGTATAAAAATAATATTAAATAATAATAAACTTATTCTTTAATATTATATTTAAATAAATATATAAAAAGTTTAATTAACTTATTTTACTTTACTTTTTTGTATTGAATGGAATTCGTCAGGCTGAAAAAGAATTATTAAAATGATAAAGACTAAAATTGATTTAACGTTTTACGAAGAATTTGATCTTAATTAGAAATTTTACCCCGGAGTTTTATTCATTCTCCTAAGTAAGAATTTAAAAAAAAAAAAAAAAAGAACTTTTTAAGGGAAGAAAAAAAAGAACCGCTCATTTTATTTTTGTATCATAAAATTTCTACGGAAATATTGAAAGTATTTCTTTCTTTCTTTCTTTCTTTTTTTTTTTTTTTGCGCGGAAGAAATGTTTTATGGAAATTTTTATTTGTGAGAGTGATTCTAAAATAATTATTATTCTTTATGTCTAAATTTGACGAAAAAAAGTTTATTTAATAATTATTTTAAGTAAATGGTTTATTCTTAATTTTTGAGACGATTTCTTTAGTATGCAATAAATGAATTTAAATAAGCGATATTGATTTAAAATTTTAAGAAAACTTTGACTTTAATTGAAAATTTTATCCCTTATTTATATCCATTATCTGGTATAAAAATTTTAAAGAATTTTTTTTTTTTTTTTCACCCCCAAAGAAAAAGGTTCTATATAATACTGCATTGTACAACTTCTTAGAAAATTTTGATAGTATTTCATTTGTTATTTGGTGAAAAATCATTCTAAAATATATATTCTGTTTGTTTAAATTTAAACAATGAAAAGTTTATTTGGTAATTAGTTTAAATAAATAGTTTATTTCTGATTTTTGAAACGATTTTTTGAATATGTAACTAACATTTTAAGGAGACTTTGGTCTTAATTAGAATCTTTATCATAGATTTTTATTCATTTCCTAACGTAAGAGTAAAAAAAAAAAAAAAAAAAAAAAAAAAAAAAAAAACCTTTATAAGGAAAAAAAAAAGTTTATTTTATTTTTTGTATCGTAAAATTACTAAGGAAATTTTTGTAAGTATTTCTTTTGTATGGATGAAATATCTTATTTATTTACTTATTTTTTGTAATATTCATTTGGTGTAAAACCATTCTAAGATAATTTTATGTTATATCTGAAGTATAAAAATGTTATTTAATTATTAGTTTAAATAAATAATTTATTCATAATTTTTGAGTCGATTTCTTTAGCATGTAATAAATGAATTTAGACGATATTAAGCAATATTGATTTAAAGTTTCAAGAAAACTGTAAATTTAATTAAAAATTTTATTCTATATTTCCATTCATTTTCTGATGTAAGGGGAAAAACAAATTTCGTATGAAAAAACGTTCATTGTATTTTTGCATTGTAGAATGTCTTTAAATTTAAAAAGTATTTCATTTACATCAAATAAAATTTTATTTTAATTTTCATTTGGTGAAGAATCAGTTCAAAATAATTATTTGTATATATGTTAAAAAAATTAATAATAATTCATTGAATTAAATAGTTTAATTTCTTATTTTTGAATTCAATTTTTAACATGTAACTAAATAAAATGATATCAATTAATACATATTTAAATTTTTAAAAAGGCTTTGATCTCAATCAGAAATTTTATCCCAGATTTTTATTCATTGTCTGAAGTAAAAATTTAAAAAAAGAGCTCGTTAAGAAAATACAGTCATTTTATTTTTGCATGGTAAAATTTCTACGAAAGTTATGAAAGTATTTCTTTTTGGATCCTTTATAGTAATTTCCATTTGAGAAAAAAAAAATTCAAAGCTAATTGTTATTCTTTACGTTTAAATCTGGAGCATAAAAAGATTATTTAATAATTAGTTTAAATAAGTAATTTATATTTAAATTTTGAACAGATTTCTTTAGATACTTTTAAGTAAGATTGAATTAATGCTTAAAAAACTTTCATCTTATTTAGAAACGTGAGACTAGTTTTTTAATAATTATTTAGAGTAATATATGTAAGTATTAAAACAAAAATTCCATTTATGAGTAAACTTTATTGCATTTTTTTCATTGTAAAGATATTTTTAAAAATTTGAAATGCAATACTTTTAAATGAAAGAAACCATTTATACTAATTTACTTCTATGTAATATCTTTCAAAAGTAAAAATCATTTTTTAAAAATAGGTAAATGTGAGATATTGAAAAGCTATTTAATAATTTAATTGAGTAAATATGTAATGCTGATTCAATGCTTTATAAGACTCTGACATAATTATCTGTCTAGAATTTTCATTGATCTGTCTAAAGTTACGTAGGATTAAAAAAGAAATAAATGTATTTTCTAAGAAAAAAATTTATTTTTATTTTTTCGTTATAAAATATTTTTGTAATGTTCAAAAGCTTTGTTTTTCTTTTTTTTCTTTTATGAGATATATTTTTTATTTATATTTCCATATAAAAAAGTCATATTAAGGTAAAAATAATTTTTTATACATGCATTTAAAATATTATATAATAAAATGTTGAAATATTATATAATAATTTAATTGATTAAGTAGCTTATTCTAAGTCTTCTAGTTTATTTTTTTAATGTGCAATATCTGCGTAGACTTTCCATCCATTCGTTTAATGTTCCGAAAGATAATAATAATAATAATAATAATAATAATAATAAAATGTACATATGCTTTTTATGAACAATCGCTCTTTTTTTCTTCTTTTGATCTTTTTTTCGTCTGAAAACTATCTTCTGTTTAGATTTCCACGCATGGAAAAGTAATTTCAATATAATAATCAATCTTTATCTTTATATTTTAAGCATTAAGAAGTTTTTAAAGAGTTTAATTAAGTAAATAGCTTATTTTTAGTTTTAGAATCTTTATTTTAATGAATGTATTTTAATAACTGAGTTAAAAAGGTATTTTGTAATATTTATTTAATGTTTTATTAAATTCTAGCTTAAATATATGTCTAGATTGTTCATTATTTAGATTAATGTTATGTTAAAAAAAAAAAAAAAAAAAAAAAAAAAAAGGCATTTTTTTATGAGTGAATATTTATTTATATATTTTTGCTGTAAACATTTTTTCAGAAAAGTTATTTTATTTTATTTTATTTTATTTTATTTATTTTTTTTTTTTGCCATGAAAAATATAGTTTTTTCAAAAAAGTTTCCATATATGAAAAGTATTTCCAAAGTAATGATCATTCTTTATACGTGAATTTTAAGCATTAAAAAGTTATTTAATACATTTTAAATAATCATTCTTGATATGCACATTTTAAGCATTAAAAAGTTATTGAATACATTTTTAATAATCATTCTTGATATGCACATTTTAAGCATTAAAAAGTTATTTAATACATTTTTAATAATCATTCTTGATATGCACATTTTAAGCATTAAAAAGTTATTGAATACATTTTTAATAATCATTCTTGATATGCACATTTTAAGCATTAAAAATTTAATACTTTCCAACAAGGTTGAAAAGCGTTAATGACTTCCATTTGCCCGTCTGTCTGTCCACGCTCTAACTCTCGTAAACAAGCTCTAACCACGCTCTAACTCTCATGCCTTGAGACTGATATATGTAATTCAAGTTCACTGTCGGATGTTCTCTATTGAAAATGAAGCTAATACCACTACTGGCTTATGTACAGGGACACCCGAAAGCATTGTGTTCTACGAGAAGTATTTCTATGAACCATATTTTAATACCTTTATTTAGCACAGATCTTAATGAAATTAAAATATGTTACTCATATGCACAAAAGAATGCTTCCCATAGAATACAGTATGATTAGCATTAGATTTACCTGGGCCACACAAAATTATTTAGTTACATTAAGAGCTATTATTGAAAATTTGCTGGAATTACATTTTCATTTATATTAAAACGTTTTTATCAATTTCTAAATGTTTTTAAACTGTGAATATGATTCCAATTTGTGTATCTGTCCGTTCGTCTGTCCATCTTTCTATCTATCCGTCGGCCCGGCCCTATCGTCCTTCAGAATAAGAAAATAAACAAATAAAAAAGACTAGTTAATTAATGAACATTAAACAGGATAATTTACATTTTTATCAGTAATTAGTGTAATAACAATCAGAGTTGTAATTAATATATTTCATTGTTAGTTATATCAGTTACATATTAATGTAATTATAAATAAAAGCAAAACAATCTAATTTATTGTTCTTTTGTACAAATGTATGGTAACTTAATAAAGTTGTTTAATTCATTGAAATAAACAGGTTATTTTTATGCATTGAGTCGAATTCTTTAGTCTCCAGCATCAGCGAAAGTGATATTGAGTAATATCGATTGAATAGTTAGAAAGAAGTGTGACTTGAATTTGTAACATATATCAAGATTTTTATTTCTTATACATTACAATGCTATATAACAATTAAATTTTTTTTTAATGTGTAAAAAAAATATTAAATAATAATAAACTTTTTCTTTAACATTATATTTAAATAAATTTATAAAATTTTGTGTTTAATTAACTTTTTTTTTTTCCCCGTATTGAATGGAATTCATCAAGCTGAAAAGGAATTAATAAAAACTGATTTAACGTTTTACGAAGACTTTGGTCTTAATTAGAAATTTTATCCCAGATTTTTATTCATTCTCGGAAGTAAGAACTTAAAAAAGAACTCAAGAAGAAGAAGAAGAAAAAACGTTCATTTTATTTTTGTATCATAAAATTCCTACGAAATTTTTGAAAGTTTTTTTTCCTTTTTTTTGTTTGCGTGGAAGAAATGTTTTATTGCAATTTTTCGTTTGTGAGAGTAATTCTAAAATAATCATTATTTTTTATGTTTAAATCTGAAGATTAAAAATGTTTATTTAATAATTATTTTAAGTAAATGGTTTATTCTTAATTTTTGAGCCGATTTCTTTAGTTTGTAATAAATGAATTTCAATAAGCAATATTGATTTAAAGTTTTAAGAAAGCGTTGTCTTTAATTAAAAATTTTATCCTATATTTCTATTCACTATCTGGTATAAAAATTTTAAAAAAGATTTTTTTTTTTTTTTTCAGTGTTAAAAGGATTTATGTATTATTGTACTATAGAACTTCTTTGAAAATTTTGAAAGTATTTCATTTGTTATTTGGTGAAAAATCATTCTAAAACATTTATTCTGTTTGTTTAAAGGAAAAAAAAAATGTTTATTTGATAATTGGCTTAAGTAAACAATTTATTCCTTATTTTTGAATGGATTTTTTAAATATGTAACTAACGTTTTAAGAAGGCTTTGATCTTAATTAGAAATTTTATCCTAGATTTTCATTTATTTTGTAACGTAAGAGTTAAAAAAAAAAAAAAAGTTTCTAAAAAAAAAAAAAAAAAAAAAAAAAAAGTGTATTTTATTTTTGTATTGTAAAATTCCCACGCAAATTTTTAAAGTATTTCTTTTTTGTATGGAAGAAATCTTTTATTTGTTTATTTATTTATTTCACTTTTTTTTTTTTTTTTTTTTTTGCAATATTCATTTGGTGTAAATTCATTCTTAAGTTACTTTTATCTTTAAATCTGAGGAATAAAAAAGTTATTTAATTATTAGTTTAAATAAATAATTTATTCTTAAATTTTGAGCCAATTTCTTCAGATTTAAATTTATTAATTATAATAAAATATATATTTATAATTATAAAATATAATATTTATTTATTTAATTGTATTAAATTAATAATTAAATTTAAATTTAAAGTAAATGAATTTAAATGATACTCAGCGATATTAATTTAAAGTTTTAAGAAATCTTTAAATTTAATTAAATTTTTTTTTTCTATATTTCTCTACATTCTTTGATGTAAGAAAAAAATAAGCTTTGTACGAAAAAAGGTTTATTGTGTTTTTGTATTGTAAAATGTCTTCTAAAAATTTAAAAGTATCTCATTTGTATCAAATAAAATTTTATTTTAATTTTCATTTGGTGAATAATTAGTGTAAAATATTTATTTTTATATATGTTTAAAAAAAAAAGTATTTAATAATTCATTGAAATAAATAGCTTTATTCCATATTCTTGAATTAAAATTTTAACATGTAACTAAATTAAAGTGATACAAAGTAATAGATATTTAAAGATTTAAAAAGGCTTTGATCTCAGTTAGAAATTTTATCGTAGATTTTTATTCATTGTGTAAAGTAAGAATTTTAAAAAATAGCTCTTTAAGAAAAAACAGTCAATTTTATTTTCGTATGGTAAAATCTCTACGGAAGTTTCTTTTTGTATCCTTTATAGCAATTTTCATTTGCGAAAAAGAGTTCAAATCTAATTGTTATGCTTTATGTTTAAATCTGCAGTATAAAAATATTATTTAATAATTAGTTTAAATAAATATTTTATATTTAAATTTTGAACAGACTTTTTTTAGAATATCGTAACTAAACTGAAATGCTATTAAGTAAGATTGAATTAATGTTTTAAAAAACTTTCATCTTCTTTAGAAACATGAGACTAGATTTTAATAATTATCTAGTGTAATATATGTAAGAATTAAAACAAAAATTCTGTTTACGAGGAAAATTTTATTGATTTTGTTTCTCTTTGTAAGGTTGTTTTTGAAAAATTTTGAAATGCAATTCTTTTATATGAAAGAAATCTTTTATATAAATTTTCTTCTATGAAAAATGTTTCAAAATTAAAAAAAGCATTTCTTATAGATAAATATGAGGTATTAAAAGGTAATTTAATATTTTAATTTAGTAAATAAGAAATACTGACTTAATGCAGGCTCTGAGATGATTATCAATCTAGAATTTTCATTCACTAGTCAAAAGTTACGTAAGATAAAGTAAAACAAATAAATAAAGTATTTTCTAAGCAAAAGTTTATTTTTCCTTTTTTCGTTGTAAAATATTTTTGTAAAGTTTAAAAGTTTTTTTTTCTATTTTTTTCTTTTTATACACACACACACACACACACACACACACACACACACACATATATATATATATATATAATGAGAGATAGCTTTTATTTATATTTCTATAGAAGAAAGAAAAATTTATATTAAAGTAATAATAATTTTTTATATGTGCATTTAAAACATTAAGATGTTTTTCATAATTCAGTTGATTAAAGTAGCTTATTTTTAGTCTTCTCGTCCTTTTCTTTAATGTGTAATATCTGCATAGATTTTTTTCTTCATTAGTTTAATGTTACGTAAGATTAATATATATATATATATATATATATATACCACTGAGAAAAAAAATATACCGCCTTCCTATAGAATGAATAAGTGGCCATTTTCTAAATCCCTAACTAGAAATATAGATTTCCGAGCTATGCGCATAAGGCACGCCAATAGACTTCGAGAATTTCTAGTGTACACATTTCTAAATGGTGAAACAATATTCTGAATACTCTAAATATTCTGAATCATTTGTATTGCGATAAATTCTCACTTGGTTTTCTAGAATTTGGTAACAAACCAAGATTATAGTTGCTGAAACTATATTGCTGCACTCATTTATTTGCAGAAATTTTTAAATAACTTTGCCCTCGAGAATATAGGCAAACTCTCTAATAGGGGCTTCTAGAACTCGCTTTCCTAGGTGACTAGAATTTATAAGGATGACATGGAATTATTTTTTCTAGAGCCACAATTTAGATTCTAGATGCCAGTTACAGAATTTTTTCTCAGTGATGCATGTATATATGTTTTTTATAGGTAATAGATTTTTATTTTTTTCTTGTCTGAAAGCTGTCTTGTATTAGGATTTCCTCGTATGGAAAGTAATTTCAGTATGATAATCATTCTTTATATGTATATTTTAAGCATTAAGAAGTTTTTTAATAGTTTAATTAAGTAAATATCTTATTCTTAGTTTTTGAACTTTTATTTTAGAACATATGTTTTAATAGCTGAATTAAAATGATACTTTGTAATATTGATTTGGTTGGTTGGGTTTAACGTTGCATTAGTACTGCGTTATGGGTAATTGGTGACGGTCTGGGACGCACCTCTAAGGATGTCCGGAGATATATCATCAGAATTTTAATCCTTTACAGAGGGGACCGCCGTAATATTGATTTAATGCCTTATTAAATCCTAACTTAAATATATGTCTAGATTATTCATTATTTAAACTAATGCTAAGTAAAATAAAAAACTAGTTGGCATAGGTGGACTCTGCACAGTTCCCCATCGTGTAATTATTATCATAAATTTCTAGTACAACGCATACTATATACATTTTAAGAGAAATGAATTTGTCCGATTGCTCGACGCAGTGGTTGACAAAAACTCCCTACCTAATATGCTAACCCCCTTTTAGTTCAATCTATATTAACCTTATCTTAATTTGTTAATTAATTTTATTGTGGTTAATATCATACTTTTGTTTTCATGCAATAACCAGTAATTTTAATGACATTTTAAAAGTAATATGAAACATTTACGATGAAATATCCTTAAAAATGGATATTTATACGAAATTTTACCCGTAAATATTTGTTTGTACCTTTCCGCTGTAATTTTTTTCTTCTGAAAAGTTACTCTATTTTGTATTTTTTTTTTGACATAAAAAGTATAGTTTTTTTTTTTTTTTTTTTAAATTTCCACATGCATAAAAAATAATTTCCAAGCAATAACCATTTTTTATATGTATGTTTTAAGCATAAAAAACTTATTTAACACATCTTACTTTTTAAACATACCACGCTAGGAAGGTATTAAAATCATGACAAAAATCCGACTTCGAAATTTTGGTGTATCTGTACGTTTTGAGGCTCCCTAAATTCATTTTTGCTATTTTTTGGTGATACATGTGTGTGTGTGTGTGTGTGTGTGTGTGTGTGTGTGTGTGTGTGTGTGTGTGCACGTGTGCGTTGGATTGAACACGATAGCGTCTAAACGCTTTGTTTGAATAAACTGGAAGTAGATACATATGCTATAGGTCACTGTAGCATAAAACCTATTGATTTTTGTGAATCTAGAACTAATGGTTTTTTTTTTTTTTTTTTTTACAGGGACACAAAGAAAAATTCTTTATTATTAGGGCTTATGGACTCATACTATTTAAGGTGCAATAACGTCTAAATGATTTGTTTGAGCTTAAAATTTATATACCTATTATTCATCACAGTCGTACAAAGTGTGTAGATTTTAGTGAATCTATATACTTATAGTTTTTCTTACCAGGTCATAAAGAAAAATCCTTTATCATTATAGCCCATGTGCTCGAATTATTTAAAGTGCGATAGAGTGTAAACGCTTTATTCGAATAAACAGAAAATTTATATACATGTTATAGGTCACTGTCCCACGAATTGTACACATTTTGGTGAATCTAACGTTTGCAGAGTTTTACAGGGTCATAACAAAAAATTCTTTATCATTTTTACCTATGGGCTCAAATTATTTGTAGTTAAATAGCGTTATATTAAACAACGTATCACATGGAGAAAAATACTCAAACACCCTATTATAATTTTCTCTCTTTTGTTTATTTAACAACTCCTCTTACATTACCTTATCTACAAAATCGTCAATTACACAATGTTCGAGTTACACAAGTTAATATATATGGAATTAAAGATTTTCAGAACCACATATATACTAAAATGCATGCATTTGATGATAATAATAATAAAAATATTTTTTTAATGAATTTTTATTTGACACCCACTCAATGTTCCAGTAATTGACACTGGCAGTTTTTCTTTTTACCAGTAATTAGCATCCTATGCTTCAGTGTTTGACACTGCTAGTTTTTCATTTTACCAGATACTGGCACCCTGTGATTCAGTGTTTGATATACAATGTTAAAAGTCTTATATGTAAAACATGTGCTTTTATTTTTTTCTTATTTATTAATTATTTCTGGAAAGGTGTCAATCACTGGAGCACCTACTCTATATGGAGAAAAATACCCAATCAACCTATTGTGATTTTCTCTGTTGTTTATTTAACGATTTTCTTAATTTATGTATACTACTCAATGTTGGAAAATCAAGTGGAGTCACTCTATATTTTGTAATTAATTAAGTAGTCGATTTTTAATTTTTGGATGGTTAATAACCTAATTAAAATGTTATTATGGTATATTGATTTAATGCTATATTAGACTATGACTTAAAAATCTGCGTCAATTTATTCAGTAGTTTAATGTTGCGTAAAATAAACGTTTGTTCATAAAAAATATTTATTTTATTTCTACTTTTTCATTGTAAAAGGTTTTGGACAGTTTTTTTTTTTTTTTTTTAAACGAAGATTATTGTTTATTTTATATTCATATATAAAAAGTCATTTTCAATTAAATATCGTTCTTCATATTTATAATTTTAAGAACTGAAATGATATTTAATTATTAAGTAAATTTCTTATTCGTAGTATTGAGTCTATTTTTTAAGTGAGTAATAACTGAATTAAAATAAAATAGCTTTATGTAATATTTATTTAAGGATTTATTCGATTCAAATTTAAATATCTGCCTAGATTGTCTAATATTAAGTAATATTTAGGAAAAAAAACCGCTTTTTATAAGTTAACAGTTATTTCTATTTCAGATAATGTTCATTAAAAGTTAACATATTAAAATCAATAAATTTATATATATGTATATATGAAAAGTTATAGAACATTAACAAAATATGAACAGATGAAAAAGGATCAAAATAAGAGAAAATCAAATAATATGATGGAATAAAATTAAACATAATCTATGTGTTTCATTAATATATTAAAACCAAGTAACTCTCAAAATGAGATAAAGAATACTAACATTTTTAAAAAGCACATTTTAATTAAAAAACTAAAAACACAAGGCAGACGTTTCGGCTAGACACTAGCCTTCCTCGGTGTCATACATACAAAACACAACATTTACAATAAACAAGATTAGGTATTCCGGGGAAACATATTATGAGATTTTGAAAACATTACAATTTTAGCTTCAAATGTAAAATTGTACGAATCCCGTATTTTCGTAGAGGGCGCTTATACTAAATTACAACATTCTGCCTTGAACGAGGCTAAAGTTGTTCCCCTAGAATACCTAATCTTATTTTGATGTTTTATGACTTTATTGTAAATGTTGTGTTTTGTATGTATATGACACTGAGGAGGGCTAGTGTCTAGCCGAAACGTCTGTCTTGTGTTTTTAGTTTTTTAATTAAAATGTGCTTTTTAAAAATGTTTAGTATTCTTTATCTCATTTTGAAAGTTACTTAGTTTTAATATAATGGAAGTTTACAGAATCGTCTGGGATATTATACGAAACTTCATTTGGGGCATTTTATAAATTGTGCAATCAAATTTTATAGTTTTCTGTAAAAATAAGAGCATAATGCAAATGAATTTTATTTTAATGCCCGAACCACAAAAACAAAAACAATAAGATGTTAAAATATGGAAATAATAATAATAATAATAATAATAATAATAATAATAATAATAATAATAATAAAGATAAAAGACTTACAATCTTCATGAATCGAACATATGAATACAAAAGAAACTGATTAAATCCCTTTTTAACCAAAAAAAAAAAAAATAGTATGATGTGGCCACCACATGACTTTCTTCTATATAATTTTACACAAAATTTATTCAATACAAATTATTTATTAAATTATCAAATTATTTTCCATTATAAATGCAGACGATTTTTATCTGACAGAACTATATTATCACTAAAGCCGAAAGATGTCCATTTTTTGCAAATCAGAAGAAATAAGATTATTTTCAAAATTTTTCATTAAAAGATAATAAAAAAAAATCGATGACTTTGTTTTAAATTATCACAGATCTATAGTTCAACCATTCGTTTCAAAGGTACTGACGAGATTTTCCGAAATATACCCATATTGAAAATTTACTTCCCCCTAGGGGGGGGAGGGAAGCGATACTCCCACATGCACATTTTTTTTTCTAGTTAACTACTACTATTATCAATAATTCGTATGAATTTTACAATCACACGATTATAATAACTCTCATCATGTACATTTATACGAAATTTTGTCCTATACTGCCGTGTTAAAATTTAGAAAAAAAAATACAATAACAGCGCCATCTGTTGAGCAATTGTTCCACAAATCTAATCAGCATGAGTTTCTGTCAGGGTCCAACAAAATACCAAGTTTGGTTAAATTTCGTTCATTGGTTCGTGAGATACAGCGTCCACAAAATTTGTGATACACACAGACAAACACACAGACACTCAGACACACAGACAGACAGACATTTTCTAAAAACAGTCAAATCGTGTTCAGGACATCCCAAAACGTGTAAATCCATCGAAAATTGGAGTTCGAAAATTTTCAAGAATCCAATACTTTCTCTATATAGACATATAGAAGAAAGTAAAAAGGATCCTTTACTTTTTTACATCTGAGAAAAAATATTCGAATGCAATCATTTTTATTTTATATTTCAAACTGAAGAATAAATAAGGCTATTTAATAAAATGAACAATTTATTCTTAAAGTCAGAATGTATTTTTTTAGTATGTAATTACTAACTTAAAGTGATATAAGGAATATTCATTTGATGTTTGATAAGATTCTTACTTTAATTACAAATTCTTGTCCAGATTTTTATTCATCTTGTAAGGAAAATGTTATGCAAGAATAGAAAATGAAAAATAAATATCCTTTATGTATAAATTAACAATTTAAAAAGGTTATTTAATTATTTAACTAAATATTTTATTGTTAGTTTTCGAGTCGAAATTCTTTAGGGTCTAACAATTGAATTACAATGATATTGATATTATTTTAGTTATAACAGCAATTCTTCTAATTTTAATTTAATTCTTATTAAGACTGGGAAATTACTTAAACTTTTGAGACTGTATTTTTACCATGTTTTTATTAACTTCGATTCTTGTTTGTGGTTTTGTTTGTTTGTTTGTTTGTGTGTTTGTCAAGGACAAATTTTGCAATAGATTTTTAACTAATTTCCCGACTAGCTAGATATTTGAAATTTTCATGACAGCTCACAACACAGTGACAATACATTTTTCTAATAATTTTAGTCAACTATTTCAAGTCCCGCTGCCTTCGGCAGCGCTTATATGATTCGACAGAAAATTTATTTAACTAACTTCCCGACTAGCTAGACATTTGAAACTTTCAGAATAGTTCAGAACACGGTGAAAATGCATTTTCTTAATACCTTTAGCCAACTGTTTCGGGTTCCTGCTGCCTTCGGCAGCGTTATCAGTACAAAGCTTGCAATCGATTTTTCACTAACATTCCGACTAGCTAGACATTTGAAACTTTCAGGACAGCTCACAACACGGTGACAATACATTTTTCTAATAATTTTAGTCAACTATTTCAGGTCCCGCTGCCTCCGGCAGCGCTTATATAATTCGGCAGGACATTTATTTAACTAACTTCCCGACTAGCTAGACATTTGAAACTTTCAGAATAGTTCAGAACACGGCGAAAATACAATTTTTAAATATTCTTAACCAACTGCTTCGGGTTAATGCTGCCTTCGACAGCGTTCCAGTACAAAGCTTGCAATCGATTTTTCACTAACTTCCCGGCTAGCTAGACATTTGAAACTTTCAGGATAGTTCAGAACACGGTGAAAATACATTTTTTTTTATATCTTTAGCTAACTGTTTCGAGTTCCTGCTGCCTTCGGCCGCATTATCAGTACAAAGCTTGCAATCGATTTTTAACTAACTTTCCGACTAGCTAGACATTTGAAACTTTCAGGCTAGCTCATAACACGGTGACAATACTTTTTTAAAAACTTTTAGTCACATCCTTCAGGTCCCTACTGCCTTCGGCAGCGTTTATATGATTCAACAGAAATTTTATTTAACTAACTTCCTAACTTGGTAGACATTTGAAACTTTCACAATAGTTCAGAACACGGTGACAATGCATTTTTTAAATACTTTTAGCCAACTGTTTCGGGTTCCTGCTGCCTTCGGCAGCGTTACCAGTACAAAACTTGCAATCGATTTTTCACTAACTTCCGGACTAGCTAGATATTTGAAACTTTCAGGATAGCTCAGAACACGGGGGCAATACAATTTTTTTAATACTTTTAATCAACTGTTTCAGGTCCCTACTGTATTCGGCAGCGTTCATATGATTCAACAGAAAATTTAATTAACTAACTTCCCGAGTAGCTAGATATTTGAAACTTTCGGAATAGTCCAGAATACGGTAAAAATGCTTTTTGAAAATATTTTCATCCAATTGCTTCGGGACCCTGCTGCCTTCGGCAGCGTTTCCAGTACAAACTTGCAATCAACTTTTAACTAACTTCCCGGCTAGATAGCCATTTGAAACTTTTATAATAGCTCAAAAGACGATAGCAAGGAATTTTTTTAATACTTTTATCCAATTGCTGGGGTTCCGGCTGCCTTCAGTAGCGTTTATATGATTCAATAGAAAATTTAAAAACATGGTTTATAAAAAATTTTTTATCTTATAATTATTTATCTATTCTCTAGCGTAATTTTTCGTAAGAAAAAATAATAACAATAATACTATAAAACAGCTTTTTGTGAATAAATGGTCCAAATATATTTTCATTGTAAAATTTCTTCAAAAATTTTAAAGTCATTAATTTTATTTATTTATTTATTTATTATTATTATTATTTTTTTTTATGAAAGATTTTAAATTCACAAATTAAAATTTATAATTTTAAATTTTAATTAGTGAAAATTATTTTCAATTAATAACTCTTCTTTATATTTAAATTTGAGGCATTGAAAGATTATTAAATAATTTAAATAAATAATGTATTCTTAGTTTTCAAGTCCATTTTCTGTAGTATCTGAGTACTGAATTAAAATTATATAAGTAAGGAACTCTATGGGACCTTTATGGGATTCTGATTTAGATTAGAAAACTGAGGACGAATTTAGGCTCATTTTGGGGCCTCTATGCGACTCTGATTTAGATTAGAAAATTGAGGATGAATTTAGGTTCAAATTAATGTTTCGCAGAATAATAACAACAATAATAAAAAATATAATTAAACATGCATTATATTTTTTCCTTGTAAAATTTCTTAAAAAAAAAAAAAAAAGGGAAAAGAAAAGAAAAGAATGCATTTTTTGTACGAAAGGTATAATTGTTTTAAAAATTTTACCAGCTCAAAATCATTCACAATTATTACTAGTTCTTTATATGCTAATGTGAAGCATAAAAAAATTATTTAATTAGTTAAAATTTATAATTGTTCTTAATTTTTCTAGTCGATTTCATTAGTGTGTAATAAATGGATTAAAATGGCATTAAATATTATTAATTTATTAAGACTCTAAATTGAATTAGATATATGTGACTGGATTTTTGTTTATTTCCAAACGCAACGTTAGATAAGATTAAAAAAAAAAAAAAAAAAAGAATAAACGTACATTACATATTTACATTGTAAAAAGTCTTCGAAAGTTTCGAACGCTTTTTTTAATTAAAAAAAATAGTATTTTAAATTTCATTAAATAAAAATTGTTTCAATTAAATAATCAATTTTTATATTTAAATTCAAAGTATAAAAAGGTTATTAAATAATTTTACTAAATAGTTTATCCTTATTTTTTTAAGTAGATTTTCTCTAATATCTAGTTACTGAGTTAAAAATTATCTTAAGAAATATTAATTTAATTCTTCATAATTCTTTGATTCAAATTAAAAATTTGAGACTGGATTTTTGTTTATTAACAAGTGAAATATTACATAGGAAAGAAAAAAAAATCTGGAGTGACTCCACTCGACTTTCCGAACATTGAGTAACTAACAGTTTTGTAGATAAAATAAAGAAAGAGGTGTTGCTAAACAAAAAAGAGAAAACCATAACAGAGTGTTTGAGTATTTTTCTCCATATATCACACGATGTTTTATTTAACGCTACTGAACTTTGAGCTCTTAGATCATAAGGATAAAGAATTTTTCGTTGTGTCCCTGTAAA
Organism: Salticus scenicus; assembly: GCA_963930645.1. NCBI lineage: Eukaryota > Metazoa > Arthropoda > Arachnida > Araneae > Salticidae > Salticus > Salticus scenicus. The sequence goes on from OZ005660.1 coordinate 107,664,321, forward strand.
AATCTATAAATGCTAGATTCACCAAAATGCTTATAGTTAGTGCAACAGTGATTTATAATATTCATACAAATTTTCAGCTCAATTGAATAAGGCGTTTAGATGCTATCGCTGGTCTCATAGGCCATAAAGATAAAGAATTTTTCGTTGTGTCCCTGTAAAAATCTATAAATGCTACATTCACCAAAATGCTTATAGTTAGTGCAACAGTGATTTATAATATTCATACAAATTTTCAGCTCAATTGAATAAGGCGTTTAGATGCTATCGCTGGTCTCATAGGCCATAAAGATAAAGAATTTTTCTTCGTGTCCCTGTAAAAAAACTGTAAGTGCTAGATTCACCAAAATCTATACAGTTGGTTCAAATGTGACCTATAACATGTGTACAAATTCTTTGCTGAGATTAATAAGGCGTTTAGACGCTATCACACTTTCAAAAATTTGACAAAGAAATTTTCTTTGTGTCCCTGTAAAAAAACTATAAGTGCTAGATTCTCCAAAATCTATACAGATTGAGTATCTGTGACCTATAATATGTGTATAAAGTTTTTGCTCAATTGAATAAGGCGTTTAGATGCTATCGCACTTTTAACATTTTGGTCCCTTGGCCATAATGATAAAGAATTTTTCTTTGTGTCCCTGTAAAAAAACTATAAGTGCTACATTCACCAAAATCTATAGGGTTCGTACTATGGTGACTTACAATATACGTACCAACTTTCAGCTTATTCGAACAAAGCGTTTAGTCGCTAGCGTGTTCACTCACAGACATACACACATACATACACACATACATACGCACATACATACACACACACATACATATATCATCGTAAAAATAGTGAAAACGGACTCGTTGGACCTCGAAACGTATAGAAACATCAAAATCTCGAATTCGGATTTTTGACATGATTACAATACTTTCCTCACTATAGTGTTCGGAAAGTAAAAAACAGTGTTTGAAATTTCAATAAATGAAAAATTGTTTCAAATTAATAATCAATCTTTATATTTAAATTCAAAGCATAAAAAGGTTATTAAATAATTAAACTAAATAGTTTATTTTTAATTTTTGAGTAGATTTCTTTAGTACCTAGTTTTTGAGTTAAAAATATATTAAGAAATGCTAATTTAATTCTTCATAATTCTCTGATTTAAATTTAAAAAAATTGAGACTGGATTTTTGTTTACTATCAAATGAAATGTTACATATAAAAAAAAAAATAATATTATAGTTTTAAAAAATTAAAGAACACGCTTTTATAGAAATGTGAACTAAAAAAGCAAAAAATATCTTAGTATTAAAATGCAGGGTAAGAGAAAATCGTGTGAGTGACACACCATAATATTTACATACATTTAAATCTTTAATTAAAATAATTTAGAATGAAACAAAAACCATTTTTAAAAAGATCTCTTTTGACTGGGATCGAACGCTGGCCCTTTAGGTTCGTAGCGCGGAGCCTTACCTCAACGCCACATCGTTCACGTAGGAAAAGTATTTTTTTACAATATAAATTTTTTTGTTTGCTCCCAGAGCAGTTACAAACATACATACATACAGGTGAAGCTAATAAAAGCGTGTTAAAAAAAAAAAAAATGTTTTACATTTCAATAAATGAAGAATTGTTTCAAATTAATAACACCGGTCAACAAAATTATTGTTGGCAAAATTTGATTTGATAGTTTTAGCTAATGTGTACAATTTTCGATGTGGTGTAACCGAAAATGAAGCCAGTTTTTCTCTATCAAGAATAGGTTTTGGTCAATACAGGTCAATACATTCTACTGAAACAATTTCAAACTTGAAAACATTTATAATTTATTCTGGAGTACTGTTAGTCCCGCCTTTTTTTCACACCACTTTGATTTTAGATTTTTTTTTTTTTCCAATACGTAAAGTGTCCAAACACTAGCAAAAATAAATCCTTGTAGAATCCTGTTCTTAGTCAGTGTAAGAACATGATTCGATAAGGATTTATTGAACAAAACCGTATGAAGTGAATTTTTTTTACATAGGAATTTTTGCTAGTGTTCGGACACTTTTGTAACCGATTGTAATTAAGATGAAATAAAAAGAAAAACAATTTTAAAATATACTGGTGGGGAAAAAAGCGAGGGTCTAACACCACTCCGAAATAAATTATGAATGTTACTAGGTATGTAGTTTCATCATTATTGGTAGTTTCTAACATGATTGCATTATTAATTATACTTAATCATGGAAACATACTGTTAAAGTTACCATGTACCGTAATTTTTGCGTATAATCCGCATATCAGGTTAGTCAATTTCACACCAGATTTTTTTTTTTTTTTTTTTTTTTTTGACAATGAAGGTTTTATTTGTACAATCTTTTTCTTTGAAAAAAATATAGATTTTTTTGCTGAATACAATTTCTGGTGGAGAAATGACATACCTTACATGTGGATTATACGCCGAAAATTACAGAAATTATACTGGTGGAAGAGTTACTGAAGAAACTGTTTCGGTAGACACCCTGTATTAGCAAAAATGTATAAGTGAGCGAGAAAAATTGTCTTCAGTTTTCGATTCAGAATACCAAAAAATATAAAGATCATCCAAAATTATCATATCAAAATTTCACATGTAGACCTGTGTGATCAATCTTTATATTTAAATTCAAAGCATAAAAAGGTTATTAAATAATTAAACTAAATAGTTTATTTTTAATTTTTGAGTAGATTTCTTTAGTACCTAGTTTTTGAGTTAAAAATATATTAAGAAATGCTAATTTAATTCTTCATAATTCTCTGATTTAAATTTAAAAAAATTGAGACTGGATTTTTGTTTACTATCAAATGAAATGTTACATATAAAAAAAAAAATAATATTATAGTTTTAAAAAATTAAAGAACACGCTTTTATAGAAATGTGAACTAAAAAAGCAAAAAATATCTTAGTATTAAAATGCAGGGTAAGAGAAAATCGTGTGAGTGACACACCATAATATTTACATACATTTAAATCTTTAATTAAAATAATTTAGAATGAAACAAAAACCATTTTTAAAAAGATCTCTTTTGACTGGGATCGAACGCTGGCCCTTTAGGTTCGTAGCGCGGAGCCTTACCTCAACGCCACATCGTTCACGTAGGAAAAGTATTTTTTTACAATATAAATTTTTTTGTTTGCTCCCAGAGCAGTTACAAACATACATACATACAGGTGAAGCTAATAAAAGCGTGTTAAAAAAAAAAAAAAATGTTTTACATTTCAATAAATGAAGAATTGTTTCAAATTAATAACACCGGTCAACAAAATTATTGTTGGCAAAATTTGATTTGATAGTTTTAGCTAATGTGTACAATTTTTGATGTGGTGTAACCGAAAATGAAGCCAGTTTTTCTCTATCAAGAATAGGTTTTGGTCAATACAGGTCAATACATTCTACTGAAACAATTTCAAACTTGAAAACATTTATAATTTATTCTGGAGTACTGTTAGTCCCGCCTTTTTTTCACACCACTTTGATTTTAGATTTTTTTTTTTTCCAATACGTAAAGTGTCCAAACACTAGCAAAAATAAATCCTTGTAGAATCCTGTTCTTAGTCAGTGTAAGAACATGATTCGATAAGGATTTATTGAACAAAACCGTATGAAGTGAATTTTTTTTACATAGGAATTTTTGCTAGTGTTCGGACACTTTTGTAACCGATTGTAATTAAGATGAAATAAAAAGAAAAACAATTTTAAAATATACTGGTGGGGAAAAAAGCGAGGGTCTAACACCACTCCGAAATAAATTATGAATGTTACTAGGTATGTAGTTTCATCATTATTGGTAGTTTCTAACATGATTGCATTATTAATTATACTTAATCATGGAAACATACTGTTAAAGTTACCATGTACCGTAATTTTTGCGTATAATCCGCATATCAGGTTAGTCAATTTCACACCAGATTTTTTTTTTTTTTTTTTTTTTTTTGACAATGAAGGTTTTATTTGTACAATCTTTTTCTTTGAAAAAAATATAGATTTTTTTGCTGAATACAATTTCTGGTGGAGAAATGACATACCTTACATGTGGATTATACGCCGAAAATTACAGAAATTATACTGGTGGAAGAGTTACTGAAGAAACTGTTTCGGTAGACACCCTGTATTAGCAAAAATGTATAAGTGAGCGAGAAAAATTTTCGATTCAGAATACCAAAAAATATAAAGATCATCCAAAATTATCATATCAAAATTTCACATGTAGACCTGTGTGATCAATCTTTATATTTAAATTCAAAGCATAAAAAGGTTATTAAATAATTTAACTAACTAGTTTATTCTTAATTTTCGTGTCGATTTTATTTAGTATCTAGTTACTGAGTTAAAAATATATTAAGAAGTATTAATTTAATTCTTCATAATTCTCTGATTTAAAAAAAAAAAAAAAAAAAAAAAAAAAAATGGAGACTAGATTTTTGTTTATTATCAAGTGTAATGTTACATAGAAAAACAAAAAGTTCTTAGGAGTAAACGTTAATTTTAATATTTCAATGTACTTTTCTATGAATTATTGACAGATTTATCTGCACAAAAGATATCTTATATATTAGAACACAAACCCTTTTTTTTATCCGTCACAATATAAATAGGAGCCTTTAAGCCAACCCGAACCAAACATTTTTGTTAACTTGAATTAACATGAATTATTCATACTTTCTAAAAAAGTATATTAAATCAAAATAAATCGTAGGTCTTACCAATATATGTGGATTACTTTAGTATTATAGACTGTTTCTATATTAACCATCCTGTGGGTACGCAAATTTTTTGCACGAGCAGGCGCGTGTCGTATTTTTTACGACAAAATACTTTTTTTTCTCGCTTACGCTGTTACAAATGCGTTATATTTCACAATACTAATATGAGATTGATTGGAAAATAGAATTTTTATATATCAGTGGGAAAAAAATCAACTTTAATAATAGTTGAAAACAGAAAAAAAAACATATATATTGAGAGCAATGTAAAGATTATTCTGTATGTCGTAAAATTTGTAAGGCACGCCCGGAGAAAGGTTAAATTATTCGTTTTAACTAGCAGGCTACGCCCGCTTCGCTGGTCACTATATTTAAATGAATTTTCAAAAGAATTGGATCAGTATTTATTTTTTACATCACATTATAAATAGAAACTTAAAAAAAAAAAAAAAAAAAAAAAAAGTAATAATAATTTATGCATAAATAAATAAATAAATAAACATTGAAATTGCTCTAGACCTTGCTTCGAGTACCCGTTGCCTACAGCAGCTCTTTTTTCCGCCCGCGCTGCATCGGGGGTCCAGGTTCCCACTGTCTGCAAAAGGCACTTCAATCTGGGTATTTATCAACGACATGTGGATCTTCTGTTATTTAAGAACTACGAGTTTAAAGATGACTGTATCTTAGCATCTATTATATGTTTTTGTTTTTGAACCCTGTGTTTTATAGCCCCCATTATTTACAATGTATTACGATTTGGTTCCAACCAGTATAACAAAATAAAATAAAAAGTAGATTTTCTTTTAAAAGGAGTTAAATACATGAAAAACAAATAAATTTTAATCAGTTTAATCCTTTTCCACTATATACTACCATCTCCCCCCCCAAATAAATATTAAAAAAAAAAAAAAAAAAAAAGGATTCTTGTTTTAAAGGAATTAACTTAAAATAAAAAAATAAAAAGTTGTTAAACCATAAATATTATACATAAACATAACAATTTATTTATATTGTATTACCGTTTGATTTTAAAGAAATAAAAAAAAAAAAAAAAAAAAAAAAAAAATCGTCCACAAATGAATGTATTAAATCAAAAATAAGTTGCGTAATAGCCGTTGCTAAGATACGCAGACGATTACAGTGGAAGAATACATTTTTGAAAAATGAAACATGAAAGCCAATATTTAAAATCGAAAAAACATTAATTTAAAAAATTCAAATTCGAAATTCGAAAAAATCTCGATGAGGTGCACACCTGCAGGGTCCCAGGTACCTATATGCCAAATTTGGAAGCTCTGCGATCAATAGTGTGAGCACCAGAGCACAGATACACACACAAACACACACACACTTCTCTTTATTTATATAGATTTAAAGGAATTAATTACAAAATGAAAAATAAGAAGTTGTTCTACTATAAAAAATTAAACATAACTGTTACAAATACGTTTTTAAATTTAAAACTAATTATACTTTATTTTTTCTGCTGCATTACGATTTTATTTTCAATAAATAAAAAAAAGAAAAAAAAAATCGCCTTTAAATGAATGTATTAAATTAAAATAAGTTGCGTAATAGCCGTTGCTAAGAAACGCAGACGATTGAAGCAAAAGAATAAATCCGTGAAAAATGAAGCATTAAAACCAATGCTTAAAATCGTAAAAACGTTAATTTAAAAAATTCAAATTCGAAATTCGAAAAAATCTCGATGAGGTGCACACCTGCAGGGTCCCAGGTACCTATATGCCAAATTTGGAAGCTCTGCGATCAGTAGTGTGAGCACCAGAGCGCAGATACACACAGAGACACACAGATACACACACACTTCTCTTTATTTATATAGATAGACTAGCAGGCAACGCCCGCTTCGCTGGTCCCTATTTTTAAATGAATCACTATGATGAATTCTCAAAATTGCATTAATTTTTATCACGTGAAAAAAAAAAAAGAGAAACAAAATCTGAGTAGGAAAAATGTCGCACCGGATTCTCACTGCCTTCGGAAAAAATTCCCAAAATGCTCTAACCCTTATTTCTATTATTTTCCCACTTCGACCCCCCCCTCCTGTCTATCCTAATAATTTTACAAATTTAAAAATATCCGCAATCGATTTGTAAGTATCAAAAACCTCTATGCACCAGTTTTGAACGATATATCTCTATTTTTTTGCCGCTCAACTCCCCCCCCCCTTCCCGCCCTCCCAATAATTTTAAAAATTCGAAACTATCCGCAATCGATTTGTAGGTATTGGAAATCTCTATGTACCAATTTTGAATGATCTAACTCTATTTTCTTTTTTTTGCCCCTCTGCCCCCCCCCTTCCCGGCCCTCCTAATAACTTTACACTTTCGAAAATATCCCCATTCGACTTGCAGGCCTCTAAAACCTATCTGTACCAATTTTGAACGGCCTAACTGTATTTCTATTTGTTTTTGACCATAGCCCCCCCCTTCCCGCCCCACCTAATAATTTTAAAAATTCGAAAACATCCGCAATCGATTTGTAAGTATCGAAAACATCTATATACCAATTTTGAACGATCTAACTCTATTTTTATTTCCCCCCCCTCTCCCCTCCCCCTTTCCCGGCCCTCCTAATAACTTTACACTTTCGAAAATATGCCCATTCGACTTGCAGGCATCTAAAACCTATCTGTACCAATTTTGAACTTCCTAACTGCATTTCCATTTGTTTTTGCCCCATAGCCCCCCCCTTCCCGCCCCTCCTAATAATTTTACAAATTCGAAAATATCCGAAATCGATTTGTAGGTATCGAAAACCTCTATATACCAATTTTGAACGATCTAACTCTATTTTTATTTTTTGCCCCCCCCTCTCCCCTCCCCCCTTCCTGTCCCTCCTAATAACTTTACACAATCGAAAATATCCTCATTCGACTTGCAGGCCTCTAAAACCTATCTGTATCAATTTTGAACGCCCTAACTGTATTTCTATTTGTTTTTGCTCCTTAGCCCCCTCCCCCCCCTGCTGCCCCACCTGGGGGCTGAATTTCTAAAATTCCAGAAATTGGTTTTTAGATATTTGCATTAGCAATATTTTAGAGCAAAAATTTCACGCATATCTATTTTTTTGTTTGAGATATATAGGATTATGCGAAATCACGTTTTACGCATGTGAAATCACGTTTCGCCCCCCCCGCCCCCCTTGGGGACCGAATTTTGAAAATTCCAGAAATTGGTTTTTTGACATTTGTATTAGCTATATTTTAAAGCAAAAAATTTTCTGATATCTGTTTTTTTGTTTGAGATATGAAGGATTTTGTGAAATCAAGTTTTGCCCCCCTCCCCCCCTTGGGGGGCGAATTTTGTAAAATCGCTTCTTAGTGGATGCCTACGTCATAGAAAGAACATTGTCACAAAATTTCATACTTCTAGGTCCAGGGGTTTGGTCTGGGCGTTGATAGATCACCCCCTCACTCACTCACTCACTCAGGAAGTGTTTTTTTATATATATAGATTATGCACTAGAGAGATTTATAGAACATAAGTTCATAAAGAATGTTTTCACTATGAATTTTTTTTCTTTTATTCTTTCTTTTTGTTTTAAATATGTTTAAGTTTGCTGCTTATTTTCAAACTATCACAATCACATTTTAGAAGAACACACTTGACCTCCATCCCCCTACCTTAACTTAGTTATCGCGGAAAGGTAAAAATGTAGCTCATTGATAAGTTTTTATTTATCATCCTGATTATACGTATATATTGAAAGTTCATCGCGAATATAATTGAGCGTAATTTTGTGTGTACACTTATCTATCTTTGAGTACAGCTTCGACAAAAGTCGCAAGCTCAGGTTTAAAAAGAGAGAAGGTTTAATTTTATATTCTTTTACGGATAATTTCATATGTTTTTTATAGATAGATTAATACATTTTTGAGCTTAATACTTTCCTAAAGCTGTATTTAAAAAAAAAAAAAAATCATGTGGGAAGGGGGGGGGGGAGAGGGCGTATAGGAATATATATGAATTTGATATACAGGGTGATTATAATTAAAGTTACGATTTCAAAACGCTATAATTTTAAAACTACCCATCAGAGCGATCTGATATTTTACCAGAGCAATCGTGAGGCAATGAGATGGTGTTTGGGTGAGGAAAAAAGTAGTTCCGACATGTTCCTATAGATGGCGCTGTCAGGGTAATGTCAGGTGAAACGCTTAAATGTATTTATTAAACACAGGAATGTTGTTAGCAACACAATGGAATAGCAGGAAACAATAGACTTCAGGAGTTTACCACGATTTTTTTAGCAAAAAGACAAGAATACGTGTTTGCAGCGGAAACAGCCATAGTGAAAAGAGGAAAAGAGGAGCTTCATGAAACAAATACTTTACGGATAATTAACGGCACATTTTGGAACTTTTTTTTTCTTTTGCAAACAAAATTTCATTGCGTCAGGATTGCTCTGGTAAAATATCAAATTGCTCCGATGGATAGTTTTAAAATTATAGCGTTTTGAAATCGCAAGTTTAATTATAATCACCCTGTATTTCATATATGAATTCAATTTTTTTTAATTTTTTATTATTCAATACATTTCAATATGTTTCTATTTCAATATTATTTCCAAATCATCGCAATCGCATTTCAGAGAAGACGAGTTTTTAAACGGATTTTTATCAAAAGCGTATCGCAAACTCTTTACCTTTTTAATACGAATGCATTAATATAATGTAGTGTGAAAAAGTATAACAATAATAAATATGTAATATGTCGTGTAAAAATTAAAAACTGTAAAAAATTGTCTGAACCATATTCAGTTAATTACCCTTTCCTGTCGTAATAAATCTATAGGCAAAAGCATTTTAAAAATAGGTTAGTGGCATCTATTCCAACCTGATAAATAATTAATAGTACCTCTTATTATTTATGATTGAATCAATATTTTTCCGGATAATTACAATACAATAAACAAAACTATTTCCCAAATTTTAACATAATTTACTTTTCTTAAAATATTACATTAAAAAAAAAGACAGCGATAAAATAATCTTTTCATTTAAATGGAAAACTGATTAATTATATGTTTTGCCGATAATATCAAATGCTGTAATATATTATAAGCTACGTGAATGATTCGATTTAAGACGCGACAAAGAGAATATCAGATACAAACAAAATATTGATGACAGGCATCAAAATTAAATAATCAATATTTTAGTAGAAAAGGGGTGTTTTTAAAAAATACCTATTAACTAGAGAAGGGCAAAGTATCATTATAAAAAACATACGTAGTTCTTTCCGTATGGTCTTTGTTTCACTTTCAAGTGCAATCGACGGGATTTTCTATCTAATCTTTAATTTACTTTTTCTACGACTTTAAATTTTATAAAAAATGACACAAAAAAAGAATATTCGTTTTCATTAACTTATGTAAAAATAAGTAAGAACATCTTAATACATTACAGATTCTTAAAAGAAAAAAAAAATACTTAAAAAAAAAAAAAAAATCAGTTGTAATGAAAGTTTTTCATGAAAAACAGGAAAAAAAAAAACTAATAATAATCAACTGTTCTGGAAAAAAAAAAATAATAAAAACTCATTAATCTTTATTAAGAGACAATTTTTTTTAGTATTAAAAAAAAAAAAAAAAAAAATCATATCATAGCATGTAAATTATTAAAAGATTTTTTTTTTTTTTTTTAATTTAATCAAAAAGACAATTCAAAAATATTATTAAAAGGAATTACAATTCTTTTTTTCTACTTCAAATTCGTTAAAAAAATAGAGAGAAAGAGAGAGAAAATAACAAGGGGAGGATGAGTAAGAAGCTCATGGTTTACATTTTGTTAGTTTAGCGCCTAAAGAAAACAACAGACACTTTGAAATATCATTAAATCTTATTAAGAAAGTTTTTATTTTTATTTTTTTTGTTAACTTTCAAAGTACTTGAAAAAATAGGTATGCGTATTAGAATTAAAAAGTAATAATTTAATGGAATCTAAAAATAAAACAAAATAATTAATAAATAATATGCTTATTAAAAATTGAATTTGTTTGAAATTGATTAAGCCTTTTTTAGCAGCCGCATCGTTTCATCTGTAATGCCTCTATCGATTAAGTTTTTTCAATGCAGTTTAGTAACAAGTATTTCACTCAGATTTGAAATTATTTTCTTTCATTTTATTTTATGTTTGAATCAAGATTTTGACCACAAGTGGCTGTGAGTTTTTGTTGGTGAAGATAGAAGATCAAACTGGTAAACAAAGCTGTTAAAGCCCTATGTGAAAAAAAAAACTATGTGTAAAACCCCTTATGACATTTTAACCCTTTAATGTTCATTGGTTTCGCAGCGGAACCAAATATTTAACATAATTTAACAATTTTTATTTAGCAGTTTTTCAACATTTCCCCCTTGTTTTAATCAGGTTTAAACTTTTGTTTCTTTTCTGTTTGGTAGATAGCAACACTATTCCAAAATGTAACAAATAATACTTCAAAGGAAGCTAAATGCATAAGTCACTTGAAGTTTCTTAGTGTGCGTGAGTGCGAATTGCTGGTTTGATGATGCACCCATGTCTAGTTTTTTCATTTAATGAAGAGCTGGACTATTATTTTCACATGAAACAACTTCTACGAGTTTTTGTAGTCGATAATGTTTACTTACAAAGTGTTTTATTTATTAAATTAAATATTATTTGAATTTAATATGATTAACTTGTAAATGTTTCAAAACAAAAATTTCTGAAAAATGAACATTGCTAATTTTTTATTTTTTAAATATTTATGATCAGCTATGTGTCTAAAAGCTATTTTTAAAATAGCTTTTAGACATTAAAACATTTAGACATTTAGACTTAAAAATTAATAGTGAATGTTAAAGGGTTAACTCTGGAAAATACTTAAAATCTAGGTTTTTTTTTGCCGACAATTTGCTTAATTTTTGCTCTATTTAAATGAACTTTTGACAAAAGTTGTTCAATATATTTAGCTTTCAACCTATGTGATAAATTGTTTTCTATCTTTCGCGCATGCGCAGTAAAATATTATTTACTAATAATGCTCATATTTCAACGAATATTACACGTATATATTTGTCTAAATAATTGCATAATTCCCGCACCGAAACATACAAATATTGTGCATAGTATGTACGACAATGTATTAAAGTTACAAGTCATTTGTAGCTTTTTGTGATACAGGATGATCCAAAGTATTTTTGCTCTTCTTCAGCTTGTGGTTAGTCCCCTAATTTCACTCTGGACTAAATCGATAGAGCAAAATATGATTTTTTAAATGTTTTTTTCTTGTATGAAGTTTCAGACCATTTCGTTTAGTATTTTTAGTTTCCGAACACTATAGTGAAGAAAGTATTGTAATCATGTCGAAAATCCGAATTTGAGATTATGATGTTTCTATACGTTTCGAGGTCCCCCGAGTCCGTTTCCACTATTTTTACGATGATGTATGTATGTGTGTGTATGTATGTTTGTGTATGTATGTATGTATGTCTGTGAGTGAACACGCTAGCATCTAAACGCTTCGTTCGAATAAGCTGAAAGTGGTACGTACATTGTAAGTCACCAGAGTACGAACCCTATAGATTTTGGTGAATCTAGCACTTATAGTTTTTTTACAGGGACATCAGGAAAAATTCTTTATCATTATGGCCTATGGGGCCAAATTTTTAAAAGTGCGATATCGTCTAAACGCTTTATTAATCTGAGCAAAAAATTTGTACACATGTTGTAGGTCACAGTTGCACGAACTGTATAGATGTTGGTGAATTGAGCACTTACAGTTTTTTTACAGGGACACAAAGAAAAATTCTTTTTCATTATGGCCTATGGGACCAAATTTTTAAAAGTGCGATAGCATCTAAACGCCTTATTCAATTGAGCTGAAAATTTATATGAATATTATAAATTACTGTTGCACTAACTATAAACATTTTCATGAATCTAGCATTTATAGGTTTTTACAGGGACATAATGAAAAATTCTTTATCATTATGATCTTATGGGCTCAAAGTTCAGTAGAGGTAAATAAAACATCGCGTAATATATGGAGAAAAATACTCAAACACTCTATGATTGTTTTCTCTCTTTTGTTTGTTTAACAACTCCACTTTCTTTACTTTATCTACAAAACTGTTAATTACACAATGTTTGGAAAGTCGAGTGGAGTTACTCCAGATTTTTTTAGATAATCGAAAAAAAAAAAAAGGGAAAAAAAAAAAAAAATGTAAGAATTTGATCACCCACTATAATATATGAATGAATACTATAGTGCTCAAACATTCAGAAGTATAATTGAGCGGAATTTTGTGTGTACATGCATATATATATCTTAAGTATAACTCCGACATCAGTCACAAACTGAGGTTTACAAGGAGAAGAGGTGTGATTTTATATTCTTTTACGGATCATTTTACATGTTTTCAATAGATTGGATTACTAAATTTTCGAGCTAAATACTCTCATAAAGCTGTATTTAAAAAAAAAAAAAATCATGTCGGAGGGGTGGGGGGAGTATAGGAATATATATGAATTTGATATACAGGGTGATTATAATTAAAGTTACGATTTCAAAACGCTATAATTTTAAAACTACCCATCAGAGCGATCTGATATTTTACCAGAGCAATCGTGAGGCAATGAGATGGTGTTTGGGTGAGGAAAAAAGTAGTTCCGACATGTTCCTATAAATGGCGCTGTCAGGGTAATGTCAGGGGAAACGCCTAAATGGGCTCATTAAACACAGGAATGTTGTTAGGAACACAATGGAATAGCAAGAAACAATAAACTTCAAGGGTTTACTACAATTTTTTGAGCAAAAAGACAAGAATACGTATTTATAGCGGAAACAGTCATAGTGAAAAGAGAAAAAGATGAGCTTCAGGAAACAAATACTTTACGGATAATTAACTGCACATTTTGGAACTTTTTCTTTTTTATTTTGCCAAACAAAATTTCATTGCCTCATGAATGCTCTGGTAAAATATGAAATCACTCTGATGGATAGTTTTAAAATTATTGCGTTTTGAAATTTTAATTATAATCACTCTGTATTTCATATATGAATTCGATTTTTTAAATTTAGTATTATTCAATACATTTCAATCAGTTTCTATTTGAATCTTATTTCCAAATAATTGCAATCGCATTTCAGGGAAGAGGAGTTTTTAAACGGATTTTTACCAAATGCTTACTTTTAAAATCCCCCATCGTATTTTTTTCTAAAATTTTTGATACATGACAATTTTATAGAGAACAAGCATTGAAAATTGTTTTTAATTAATTATTTTTTAAAAATACGTTATGCATGATAATATCCTTGATGTTGTCTATAAATATAAGCATTTGACTTTTTTTTTACATTATTATTATTTTTGAAAACTGATTCAATTAAATTATTTATAACCTAAAATATTATTATTACTTAATTTTTGTTTAATAATTTCAGTAAAATCAAGCTTCTAAACTTCATCTTATTTGCAGTTTCTTTTCATAAGACAACGGATTATATCCCGAAATTGTAAAAAATGTAAAAAAAAAAAAAAGTAATATAAAAATGAAAGTTTAAATACTTTAGCAAGTAAGAAATGAATTAAACTGATATTAGGTAATATTAATTTTATACTTGAAAAGACTGTTCCTTTAATAAGAAATATTTGCCGAGATTTCATTTTGTTCTTAAAGAAAATGGAATCTAAGAATAAAAAGCTTTAAAAAAAAGAGAAAAAAATACGTTTATAAGAAATTTATTTTTTATTCTTATTGATTAAGTAATTGTCGAACGGTATTACAGAATATTAATTAGACAGTTTCAGGATTTATTCGAAAATCTTGGATTTGTAATTTCATTATTTTGATATAAATTATTTTAATATAACAAATATAGTAAGTTATTTTATATTTTATGTTAACTATATTAATTTATATTTTATATTAACTAAAATAAATTATTTTAAAATAATAACTATTCTTCATATTTAAATCTGTAGCATAATATTTTTATATTATAATTTGTTTAATTAAATTATTAATGATTACACTAAATGTTCGAACGATATTACACATTATTAATTGGAGAGTTTCAGGAATTAGTAGAAAATCTTGGATTTCTAATATCATTCTTTTAATATAAGTTATTTTATATTTTATTTTAACTATAATATTTTGTATTTTATATGAACTATAAAAAAGTTATTTTAATCTAACACATATTTTTCATATTTAAATCTGTAGCATAAAATGTTTATATTATAATTCGTTTAATTAAATTCATAATGATTACAGCAACTGTTCGGACGGTATCACACACTATTATTTAGAAAGTTTCAGGAATTATTAGAAAAATCTTGAATTTACAACGTCATTATTTTGGTAAAAATTATTTTAATATAACAACTACAATAAGTTGTATTATATTTTGTATTAACTTTATTATTTTATATGTTCTATTAACTATGAATAGTTAATTTAATATAACGTTTATTCTTCATACTTAAATCGAAAGCATAAAATGTTTATATAATAATTTGATTAATTAAATTCTTAATGATTAAAGTAACTGTTGGAACGGTATTACACACTATTAGTTAGAAAGTTTCAGGAATTAATAGCTAATCTTGGATTTACAATATCATTTTTTTTAATATAAATTATTTTAATATAACAATTAATAAGTTATTTTATATTTTATATTAACTATAAGTAAGTGATTTTAATATAACAACTATTCTTCATATTTAAATCCGAATCATAAAATGTTTATATTATAATTTTTTTAATTAAACAACTGATTTTCATTTTTTACGTCGATTTCTTTAGTACGCAAGAAAGAAATTAAAATAATTCTAGATAATACTAATTTAATGCTTGAAAAGTCTGTAACTAGAAATATCTGACGGAATTTTTAATTCGTTCTTAAAGAAAATGGTATATGAGAATATAAAGCTTAAAAAAGAGAAAAGAAACTTAACTTTTATGGGTAAACGATCACCAAAACTTCTTTTTTTATTCTTAATGATTAGAGTAACTGTTCAAACGGTATTACATGCTATTAATTAAAAAGTTTCGGGATTTAATCGAAAATTTTTTATTTGCAATATCAATTTTTTATTGTAAAAGTAAATGTGATGTTTTTTGTTTTTTGATAACTCGGAATATTTTATTTTAAAATTTCATTTATTATTTAAAGTTTTTTAACATTTTCTAACAAAGTTGAAAAGTATTTTATGACTTCGGTTTGACTATCTGTCCGTCTGACCGCGCTCTAATTCCCGTAAGTATTTATGGATTTCCTTGAAAATGATATATGTTAAGTTTAGTCATCGGATCTGTGTCCTCGACAAGTAATGCGACAACTGAAAATGAGTGTGGCCTACCATCATTGGAAAGTAGGAGGAAATTTGCCACAATCAAATTTACAAGCGAAATCAGAAGCTGCAACGAACAATGTATTTCCAACATCACTTTCCGCTCCTGGACAGCTAAGAATAGCTGAAGACAGCTGAAGAGACCTTCAACACTTCAGTTTGATAACGACATAAGAAACGACATAACATCACTCGTGGCCCTAGGTACGT
The DNA here is from genome assembly GCA_963930645.1 of Salticus scenicus. Lineage (NCBI taxonomy): Eukaryota > Metazoa > Arthropoda > Arachnida > Araneae > Salticidae > Salticus > Salticus scenicus. The sequence goes on from OZ005660.1 coordinate 107,680,598, forward strand.
ACAACCGTGGACCATATTTTAATTTTCCCGTGTAAAATGACTTCATGACAGGAGAACAACGTCACTGGGAGAAACTTTTTTCAAAATGGCAAATAGAGTACAAAAAGGAAAATATATGAATATTTACATAAGATTTTCTAAAAATAGTAATATTCTTTTAATAAATAGCCCATCTTTCAAATATAATATTGAGATTATGTATATTAAAGAATTAATTTCAAATCCCAAAAATAGGACAAAGAAAATATCGCCCATATAAAACAAGAAATGGGAAGTGACGTGGTGATAGGAAATGTAAGACAAACGTTAATAAATCAAGTGTATAAAAAAATCAGATGAAATATTTAATCAACTTGAAACACACAAGTCTTGATATCATCCAGAAACGTTGCTTTCCAGTCAAACCACCTCCCCCCTGTCAAAATAATTTTGGACTTGCTTGAGCTGTGCACGAAAAAATAACCTAAAGACATAATTAAAAGGAAAGGCATGGATACAATACTTAGCCTTATGATGCCTCGTCTAGTAACTGCCTACACCGACGGCTCTTCAGACTCAGGGTGCAATAAGGGTGGTTCTGGTGTCTTTCTTAAGTACCCAGATAATACAACTTCAAAGCACAGGGTCTCAGCAGAGCAAATTGCATCCATGTGAACTAATAGCAATTAGGACAGCCTTAGAAATTTACCTTGCATGGACAAACATTGCTAACTCCGACGGCATCATTGTGTTCTCGGATTGCAGTTCTGCTCTCGAAAGAAAAATAAGGCTCACCCAAGAAATCAACTCTCTTCTGTTCTCCATTGGAGCTATGGGCAAATCATGTACCCTTCAGTGGATTCCTGTCCATGCAGATATCGAAGGGAATTAGGAGGCCGATTTCCTTGCCAAAGAAGCCAGAACACTCGAGCCTGTAACTCTGTCTACTACGGTTTTTGATGCAAACGCAGTCGAAAAACGGAAGCTCTGCTCAAACCCAAAGAAAAAATTCTTGCTGCCAGAATTAAATTACGGCCGAGAAATAACAACAACCGTAGCAAGACTAAGGACAAAGCGATTTAAGGGCAGGAAGATTCTGCCTGATGGTTCCAGGACATATGTGGAATGCAGGCACTGCCCAGGCACGCAACTGGATCCCAAACACATTTTTAGCTGCCCTTCCATTGCTGGTGCCCTCTTCAAGATAGACAATGACTGCAACATGGACATTTTATACACAGAAAGAGCCATAGACATTGCCAAGGCTGTAACCCACGCTTTTGGCAGTATTTAGTTTTTATCTCCCTTTTTTTGTTATTTCTTTTTCTATTTTTATTACTTCTGCCCTTTGTCATGCACGACAGCAACAACAATAATATACGAAGTTTAGTATTGAAAATGGAGTAGATGACACCACTAGTTAATATACAGAGACATCCGAAAGAATTCCAAAGCATTGCGTTTTCTGAGAGCTATTTTTTAATAAACACCATCTTAATAACTTTATTTTACACAAATCATAAAAAAGTTGACATTAATTATTCATAAGCACAAAAAATGTTTTCTATTGAATATAGTACGATTAGCATTGACATTTACAGGGTCACACAAAAATATTCAGATATATTAAGGGTTATAATTGAAAATTTCTTCAGTAGCATTCTTGTTTTTCATTAAGCAAAATATTTTTCACACTTTAGATTTAAGGATGATTATGATTTAAATTAGTCTGTTTGTATCTTTGTCCGTCTTTCTACCTACTAGCGTCCGTAAATATTTTCAGAATTTCTTCAATTGATATATGTTACTCAAGTTCACTACGGCATGTTTCCTGTTTAAAATTACATACATTTGGTTAGTGTACAGGGCCACCTAAAATAAGGTCAATGTATTGGGTTGTATTTTATTAATCATAATTAGATAGTTTTGTATTGCACAAATCATAGTAAAATTGACTTCTATTATAAAAGCTAAACAATGCTTTCTATAGAATGCGTTATGTTTAGTGTTAAGAGTTACAGGGCTACACTAAAATATTCAGATACATTAATGGATAAAATTGGAAATTGCATTTCTGTTGTTTTTAAGTGTTTTTAACACGTTCCAAGAATGTTTCAGAAAGATTATTAATTCATTTATGCTCCTATTACACACGACGGTTTTTCGCAAAACTTTTGAGTCAGTTTTGTTATCTTAAATCACCTCAATGCCCAGTGTAATAGGAATAATGTTCCTATTACACACAACGAGTTTTCACACAACTTTTGAACCAATTGTTAATTTGAGTCAATTTTGTTGGCTCAAATTATCTCAACGCCCATTGTAATAAGAATTGGGAATATGAGCAGTTTTTTCTGGCTAGTCAGAAAAAGTTGTTCGAACAACTTCTGCTGACAGTCTCAGTAGGAAAAGTTGTTCGTACGAACAACTTTTCCTACTGTGACTGTCGACACCACTAGTTAAACACAACTACTTACTACTAGTTGTTCGTACGAACAACTTTTCCTACTGTGATAAACCAATGAGAAGAAAGCTCTTTACGCGAAAGCTCTTTACGCTCTTTCCGAGAAAAGACTGCGCCGGGAAGAATTCATTCACCATTGTTCTCATAGCTTTCCTACGTCGTCCCCGTTAAAGAGCGATAAATTATACTGACCAAACGTCCCCATTTTCTGGGGACAAATGGGGACGCCCTTTTTTTTAAAGGCATTTTTCTAAGCTTTTAAAAATTGTAGAAACTAAATTATTAATCAATAACACTTTATTTTTAGTTCTTATTTATTAGGAATGAAAAAATACACCCATAATTTGATAATTGTAGCAATTTTTAATGCTTTTCTCTATTAAAAAGGTACTTTGATCTAGTCAGCCTACGATAAATAAGTGTGCCTTGACATGTACTGTAGTTGTACACCGTGCAAACCAGTTTTTTCGAACAATTTTTTATTCAACTATTGTAACCCTCTTTAGGATTTCGGCTTCCAAAAATTAGAGCAAAAATCGGCTTAAATGAAAGTTGCTTTTTTTTTTTTTTTTTTTTTTTTTTAATGGAGAAACCTTTTATGCGATGAAGAAAAAAAAAAAAATAAAGTTTTAATTCACATTTTTTTATTTGAATATGTAGTGTAAAAATAAACCTTTTAAAATTCTTTGTCTCCTTTAAAAGCACTGTTAAATTATTTTTCTTTTTTCCCTTTCTTTTCCTTTTCTTTTCTTTCCTTTTTTTTTTTTTTTTTTTTTTTTTTTTCTAAATAATAATACAATTGCCAGAAGAAAAATAAGTTAAAAACAACAACAACAAAAAAAAAAAAAATTGCACATAGAAAAAGTATTTTATTGAAACAACAAAATATTCACTGTAAAACTTTTTTGGCTATATTACACAGCAATATTGAAGCAGCCTACTTGCCACAACTATGCAGAGAAATGTTACCAGCTGTAACTGTATGACCTTACACGTTATGCTATGGTTACACAGGTATTATCAACTGGATTTTATCGGTATGACGTCATGAAATCTCTCACACGTGACCACTGTCGTGAAAGTTGAAACATTATTGTGTTTACGTACGTTTTTATTCTATGGGGAAATATTTGTAATCTGTAGGGAAATGCTTGAATCTCGTGTGGAAATTTTTGGGGAAATGCAGAATGTGCAACCAGCTGGTGCGGAAAATAATAGATAAAATGACCACCGACTGAAAATACTGAAAAAATTCAGTATTCAGATTTTTAATTACTGAAGGACATATATTTACTTTATTAAACATATTCATAATTAAGTAGTCTTCCAAAAGAAGTTCCTTAGACCGAGTAAAAAAATATACCGCCTTCATCTAGAATGAATAAGTGGCCATTTTCTAAATCCCTTAACTAGAAATATAGATTTTCGAGCTATGCGCATAAGGCACTCCAATAAACTGAATAGACGAAATGTTCGAGAAATTATTTTTCTTTTTCTTTTTCTTTTTTTTTTTTTCTAAATAATAATACAATTGCCAGAAGAAAATCGGTGCATAAAGTTAAAAAAAAAAAAAAAAAAAAAAAAATTGCACATAGAAAAAGTATTTTATTGAAACAACAAAATATTCACTGTAAAACTTTTTTGGCTATATTACACAGCAATATTGAAGCAGCCTACTTGCCACAACTATGCAGAGAAATGTTACCAGCTGTAACTGTATGACCTTACACGTTATGCTATGGTTACACAGGTATTATCAACTGGATTTTATCGGTATGACGTCATGAAATCTCTCACATGTGACCACTGGCGTGAAAGTTGAAACATTATTGTGTTTACGTTTTTATTCTATGGGGAAATATTTGTAATCTGTAGGGAAATGCTTGAATCTCGTTGGAAATTTTTGGGGAAATGCAGAATGTGCAACCAGCTGGTGCGGAAAGTAATAGATAAAATAACCACCGACTGAAAATACTGAAAAAGTTCAGTATTCAGACTTTTAATTACTGAAGGACATGTATTTACTTGTTGAAATACATTCATAATTACTTAGTCTTCCAAAAGAAGTTCTTTACACTGAGTAAAAAATATACTGCCTTCATCTAGAAGGAATAAGTGGCCATTTTCTAAATCCCTTAACTAGAAATATAGACATGCGCATAAGGCAGGTCAATAAACTGAATAGACGAAATGATCGAGAATTTCTATTCTACACCTTTCTAGATGATGAAACAATATTCTGAATATTCTGAATCTTTTGTATGGCCAGAAATTCTCGCTTGATTATCTAGAATTGGGTCATAAACCAAGAATGTAATTGCTGAAACGCGCCTCTTGTGTTCGCATTTATTTGGAGATATTTTCAGATAGGTTTGACCTTGATAATATATTCAAACTCTCTAGAATTTTAATAGGGTTTGTAGAACTCGCTTTCAAAAGGGACTAGAATTTATAAGGATGACATGGAACTATTTTTTCTAGAGCCACAATTGAGATTCTAGATGACAGTTACATAATTTTTTCTCAGTGTATAAAACATATTGTACACAATACCAAAATATTATTATCGGATTTATCTCCGTCTGTAGTTAAAAACAGTTTGTGTTTTTTAGTAAAAAAACTAAATTTTCAATTTTAAATTCCCTTACTTATTTATTACCACCAAATTTCATTAAAAAAAAAAAAATATGATTCTGTATGTTTACTTGTGGAAAGTTTAATAGTGGACACACTGCAGTAAATATTTTTTTCAATTTGTTTAAATAGAGAGCTTAATGTCATTTATAAATATGAAAATGGTTTTTGTTATTAATAACAACAGTCCAGTTTTAGTATTCAATATATTATAGTAACAATTAAGATATATTCAATTAACACTCTTGATTTTGAAAATTATTTTAGACGTATCTCCCAGTATGACATTATTATGATTTGTAATCAGTTATTTGACGATTTTAGTTCAATTTTAGATTGTGGCAGAAGAATCTGGATCAATTTAGTTAAGTTTCATATTTTTGAAAATATTTCATATAATTTCAATTATTATTTCCATTACCCTATTACCGCAGGTAATGGAAGTATAGTATTTAGTCCATAAATTCGATATCGAGATTTCACCTGATTTACATGTTTTAATGTCCCCTGAGTCCAAAAATGTGGTTTTTGGCAATTTATCAGCTACTATATCTCTGAAAATAATAAAAATAGAACTACAAAACTTCAGAATTGAGGCAGGTCTGGTGTACAGATGAATTTTTCAGATTTTGGTGAAAATTGAATAAACGGAAGTGGGACATCGGAAACCGGAAGTTGGACCGTAAGTCAGTATCTCAAAAATGTCTCTAAACGATTTTCTTCAAATTTGCTATATAAGCACTCTATTAGATGTAATTTCGAACGATATAGTTGGTTAGTTCAGGAAAATTTATAAGCGTCCTGTATAAATAGCTCAATTTCAGGTCTCGCAAGCGCGTTCCTTTAAAAACGGCTGTAAGATTTTTTTTTAAAACTCGCCATATCAACTCACTTTTAAATATCCTTTTAATTGCAATTATTGTTTTCCGGTCAATAATTGAGTTTTGGTGAAAATTGGTATCTCAAAAACGGCTCTAACGATTTTATTGAAAATCGTTACATAAACCCATTCCTTTCTCATGTATCGCACGGTTATTAGAGGAAAATTAACAGTCATCCTGTTTGGGTAGGCCAGTTTTAGATCTCGGAAATTGATGTTTCAAAAAACGACTCTACCATTTTTTTTTCTTATTTTTTACCTCGCTGCATGTAAGCTTCGTTTTATATGTCTTTACATGTGTATAAAGTTTCTCTTACCGAAAAATGTTTAGATTTCTACTTCTTAGGTCACTTTTACACCTTCTAATCACATTATCTTAAAAAAAAAAAATGATTATAGGGTGGGTGCTCCAGTGATTGGCATGCTCCAGTAATTGACATCTATCCCGAAATAGTTCATAAATAAGAAAAATAATAAAATCATATATTTTACATATAAGAATTTTAACATTTTATGTCAAACACTGGTTCTAATAACTGGTAAAATTAATAACTAGTAGTGTCAAACACTGAAACATAGGGGGCCAATTACTGATAAAATGAAAAACTGGCAGTGTCAATTACTGTAACATTGAGTGGGTGTCAAATGAAAATTCATGAAAAAAAATTGCTATCAAATGTATATATTTTAACATATATGTAGTTCTGAATGTCTTTCATACCATAAGTACTAACTTAAGATTTCTAAAAATTTTTTCTAATGACTAGAACATTAATAATCTATTTTAAAAAAAACTTTTAAAACCCAAATTCTTATTATAGTATATCATATAAATCTTTTCGAAGTTAGAATAATATTTAATTTGCAAAAAAAAAAAAAGTAACCTTTTTGTTCATTAATCAAAATTGGGGAAATTTAAACTGTGTTAAGAAAAAGTGAATTATTTCTTAAAATTCACAACAGATGGCAGTACCAAACGATTACTTATAAGTTTTGTGATTTCATTTTCTGATTAAGGGCCAATATCTGCAATTTAAATTATTCGTTTGAGGCACCTTTTTATTATTATTTTAGTTTATTATTATTATTATTATTTTTTTTTTTTTGTAACTTAACATTTTACTGATTTGGTTAATGTTTATGTGTTTTTCCTAATCATTTTTATTTTGTATTGTTAATTGTTTCATCGACATTTTAGTGAATATTCCGCCCAATAGAGGGCGCTTGTAGTCCACAAAAAAAACTCTTTTTTGCTTCTAAAAAGAGATATAAGAAAAAGACTTCTTAAAAAAACTCTTCAAAAATTCTTAGGATATTGTGTAGTCAACGATAAATTTTCTTTTATCAATTGACTTCTTTTCTACTAATTGTCTGCAAAAATTAACACTGCAGACCTTCAGGGTATCGAACGCGGGACCACTGGATTACTAACACGGCGTTCTAATCACTTGAGCAACGGAGAGATACATGAATAAGAATAAGCTTGTATTTACCTTAAAATAGAGGCGCAATTTTTATTTGGTTGAGATTCACAAACATACCGTAGTGAATGACAGTAAGTACATAAGAATTTGGGGAAAACATCAGAGATTGCTCTAAAAGCTTCAGTCACTGGTGCACTTACCCTAATATGTGTAATAGTGGGTAATGGAAGTCGTGTGGTTGTTTCACACCAGAATTTTTTTTTTTTTTTTTTTTTTGTTGTTGTTATAAATTAAAGATATTGCTATAGAAACTTGTTTTTCGAGCGTCTTTGCCAATATATATTTATATTTTTATGAGAAAAATTAGTTCTGAAATAAATTTTTTTAGATTTATTGATGATCTTGTGGCGTTTAACTGTATTACTTTTTTAAAGGTTTCTACTGATACTTTCCCTAAGTATTTAGTTTTACGGCCCATTAGTGATGAAGATTTAACATCTTTTTTGGATTTAAAAATTAGGATAGTTAATGAAATGATAAAAAGCTAGATTTCGATTTTAAGGTTTAATTCGTTGGTTACTATGTATAAGTATTAAAGTTTTGAAAACTTTATTTTTTATCTTATTTTCGCAAATTGCTAGAATTAAAAGAATTTGCAATAATTGCCATAGTTTTGAAGAAGCATTTCACAATTTATATCATACTATGAAACTTAAGGGCCCGCTTCACTCACTGCCGCCGGAAGCCGAAGCTAATGTTATTCTATGGGAATTTTTTCTTTAAAATAACTTATTAACAAATACATATTTTTAAATTCTGTTTTCACATTCTGAAAATTCCCAGCTGTTAAATTGACGGACCTTTTTAAGAAAAATTATTTTTTTATGTTTCATTTTGAAGCTGCAAAATACGTATTTTTAATATGTGAATTTTTTTCATTTTGCAATTTCAAAATAAAATATTAAAAATTAGAAAAAATACATTTTTAAAAAAGGTCCGTCAATTTAACAGTTGGGAATTTTCTGAATGTGAAAACAGAATTTAAAAATATGTATTAGTTAATAAGTTATTTGTAAAAAAAATTTCTCCATAGAATAACATTGGATCGGGCTTCCGGCGGTGGTAAGTGAAGAGGGCCGTTAATGGTTATCCGTCTTACGTTTTAACTGCCACCCGTAACTGTTAAATTCTGATATTGTTTATCTTTCGGTGTTTAGTCTTTCTTTCTATTATACTATATATTTATTAGTGCATTTTTTTAGATAAGTTTTTATTTTCAATATTTTTCACAAGTTTAAAATTTATACAAATTATGTTGTATTTTACAAATTTTTATTTTGTATCTAATCATTTTTTCCTTTTTGAATTCTGAACTACAGTTTTTAATTTTTTTTTCCCGGGGGCGGGGATAATCTACCTTTTCCTTTACTAGTAGTGTTTGAAATATCTTACTGTTTACCAAGAATTGAGGCGTTTCCCTGAGGCTGGCGTTAATGTTTTTTGGATTAAATTTAACTTTCTGTAAGTTTTTTATTTTTTTTATTTTTTGTCTTGCATCTTGTTTGCTAGGAAAAAGGATATTGTTATAAAAATTAATACTATATATATACATGCAGTGCGTGATCAAATTGTTAAAAGTTTTTTTTATTGTGACATTTTTTCGATTTTCTAAAAAAGTGCTAGGGAAAGTGACCTGCAACTTCACACATGCAAAGAACATTTAAAAATTCATATTTTTCACTCTCGATTTAGTCCAGAGTGCAATTAAGGGACCAAGCATAAATTGAAGAAGATCACAAATACTTTGAATCACCCTGTATTATGAAAAGCTACAAATGACTTGTAACTTTAACACATTGTTGCACATACTATGTACAATATTTCTATATTTTGTTGTGGGAATTGCGCAATTATTTAGGCATATATATATATATATATATATATATATATACTTTCTTCTATATGTATAAATAGAGAAAGTATTGGATTCGTGAAAATTTTCGAACTCCAGTTTGCGATGGATTTACATGTTTTGGGATGTCCTGAACACGATTTGACTGTTTTTAGAAAATGTCTGTCTGTTTGTGTGTCTGTGTGTGTATATCACAAATTTTGTGGACGCTGCATCTCACGAACCAATGAATGAAATTTAACCAAACTTGGTATTTAGTTGGACCCTGACATAAACTGGTGCTGATTAGATTTGGGGATTATTCGAACAGGTGGCGCTGTGATCGCACTTTTTCTACATTTTTAACATGGCAGTATAGGACAAAATTTCGTATAAACGTACATAATGAGAGTTATTTTAATCGTGTGCTTGTAAAATTAATATGAATTATTGATAATAGTAGTAGTTAACTAGGAAAAAAATGTTGTGCATGTGGGACATCGCTTCGCTCCCCTGGGGGAGTAAATTTTCAATATGGGTATCTTTCGAAAGGTCTCATCAATACCTTTAAAACGAGTGGTTGAACTATAGATCTGCGATAATTTAAAACAAAGTTATCGATTGTTTTTACTTTTAACGAAAAAAAAAAAAAAAAAAAAAAAAAAAAAAAAAAAAAACAGGAAAAAAATCGCATTTATACTGATAATAGCAAAAAAAAAAAAAAGACTTTCTTTCGGCCTTTAGTGATATAATTCTGTCAGATAAAAATCGTCTGCATTTATAATGGAAAATAATTTGATAATTTAATAAACAATTTGTATTGAATAAATTTTGTGTAAAATTATATAGAAGAAAGTCATGTGGTGGCCACATCATACTAGTTTTTTATGTTTTATTTTCAAGAATTATTAATTGTTTGGCAAGTTTTTTGCTTATAACTACATTGGATTTCTATACACTTTTACAAAACTTTCAGAAAAATTGACAATACATAAGAGAAACATTATTCTGAAACATAAAATTCACACGTGTAATATTCGTTGAGGTGAGCATTTTTAGTAAATACTATTTTACTGCGCATGCGTGAAAGATAGAAAAAAATTATTGCATAGGTTGAAAGCTAGATATATTGAGCAACTTTTATCAAAAGCTCATTGGAATAGAGTAAAAATTAATCAAATTGTCGGCGATAAAACGAGCTAGATTTTAGGTATTTTCCAGAGTTGAAATTTCATAAAGATTTTTTCACATATTTAATTTGAAGATCTAATTACTTACTTCAACCGCATTGCACAATTTATTTTTTGTGAAAAACCCCTTATGCGCTTGTAACTTTAACATTTATTTATTTATTCATTTACTGCGATTTGTGAGTTTCAGGTTTCGGAGCTTCTAAAGTTCTTACATTGATGAGCCTTGCAGCCTTGCAGCTTGCTAAGCAAGCGTGCTTGAAAGAGGGCCAAGAAAAGTAAGTTGTGTTATGCATTTTGAGTATATATGTAATAGTTAGGATAACATTATTGAAGAGAGAAAAAATGAAAACGAAACACAAAGCTATTGCCCTTCAAATAATTTGAACAAATAGATTATAATGATAAAGAAATTTTCGTTGTGTCCCTCTAAAAGTCTACAGTGTTAGTCTTACCAAAATCTATACACTTCGTGCAATGGTGACCTATAATATGTATATAATTTTTTTAGCTCAATTGAATAAAGCATTTAGACGCTATCGCACTTTCAAAACTTTGGGCCCATAGGCTATAATGATAAAGAATTTTTCTTTATGTCCCTGTAAAAAAACTACAAATGTTAAATTCAGCAAAACCTATACATTTCATGCAACTGTGGCCTGTAACATGTATATGTTTTTTTTTCAGCTGAATCGGACAAAGCGTATACACGCCGCATTTTAAAGAATTTCAGTCCATAGGTAATAATTATAAAGAAATTTTTGTTGCGTCCCTGTAAAAAACAAAAAAAAAAAAAAACTATAAGTGCTAGATTTAGCAAAATCTATGCAGTTTATGCAACAATGACCTATAACATATGTATAAATTTTCAACTCAATCTAATAAAGCTTAGATGCTATTGCACTTTAAATATGTTGAGCCCATAGACCATAATGATAAGGAATTTTTCTCTGTGTCCCTGTAAAAAAATTATAAGCGCTAGATTCACCGCAATCTATACAGATCATTCGATCTTGACTTACAACATGTGTATAAATATTCAGATTAATCGAATAAGGCATTTAGACGCTATCGTACTTTGAAAAATTTGGGCCCGTAGGCCATAATGATAATTTTTTTTCTTTATATTCCTGTAAAAAAACTGTTAGGGCTAGATTCACCAAAATCAATAGGGTTCGTTATATAGTGACCTACAATATTCGTACCAACTTTCAACTCATTCCAACAAGGATTTTAACCGCTATCGTGTTCACTTATATGCATACACACATACGTCACCGAAAAATTAGCAAAAATGAACTCAAGGGACCTGCAAACGTGTAGAAACACGAAAATCTCAAAGTCAGATTTTTGAACTGATTACAATACTTTCCTTACTTACAACCCGCGACAAAAAGATAGGTACAAAGGTTTTTTCTTTGATTTTTCATAAAATAGCATTATCTAAATTGTGCTGATCATTTATTATCATAACAAAATATTCTCATATCAAAAACATATTAAATATTTGAATCATATTAAAAATATTCGTATTCAAAATAATTATATTAAAAAAAAAAAAAAAAAAAAAACCTTTGTTCCTATCTTTTTGTCGCAGTGTGTAGTCTTAAATTAGAAATTTTAGTCTTAAAATTTTTCTAAATTAGTCTTAAAACAAAAATTAGTCCGGGAATAATGTTATTTTTATGATAACATTAAATGATAAGCACAATTTAGATAATGTTATTTTATGAAAAATCAAAGAAAATACCCTTTGTACCTATCTTTTTGTCGCGGGGTGTATGTATGTTCTGAAAGTAAAATGTAATAAAAGGATCGTGGTTTATGTAATATTAAAAAAAAAAAAAAAAAAAAAAAAAAACCTTCTAAATATTTATAAAATAAAGCTAGAAGTATTTGCAGAAAATTCAACCTAATAATATAAAAAATACAAATATTAATCTTTTGCTAACTGCTGAATAAGTCTGAATTGATTCGTATCTCCATTATTATTATGTTGTTATGCTGTAATTTAAAGCAACAGCTGTAATAAAACCAAGAGAGCTATATTGCGCTATCTGGTGCAATCGCGCACATGAGTAAGAGAGATCGCTATTAATAATAACTACACTGAAATTGTTAACAATATTTTTTGTATTAGGAGTGAATATTTCAATCTAATATTTAAAACATAAAAATAAACAAAAGAAATTTAAAAAGAATTAAAAAAATTATATTTAAAGAAAAATATTAAAGAGTCAGAAAAAAAAATAGGCAAGGTGAGATTACATATTGGCATTAAGTTACTTGATAACATGTTTAAATAAAATTTAAACATTTCCTTTTCAATTTGTGTGTTCTCTTGTTTGCTGACCTAATCTATCACTGTCCATAGTCGTTTCACTTATTTTTGCAAATGGTGCAGCCTTTTTGCAACCACCTGCTGTAAGTAACATATTTAACCCATATTTAACCATCGTCTTAAAAATGGGATACCATGCATAAGTGGTATTTATATAAATTCTTTTGAATATTTTAATTAAAATTAAAGGCGATATATTATTTAAAAGTCCAATAAATGCATATGTATCTTTATCGCTAGTTTAAATTAACGTTTAATATATATTTTTTAATTTTTAAAATGATGATTCTTGAAGATTTATTCATTACATTTTCAGCACATTATTACTTAAAAAGGTCTTACATTCAGGAATAATGGATATATAAATTTATTAAGGTATTATTTTACACTTTTTTACTGGTACAATTATATTATATATAGATAGTCTGTTTTCCTTATATTTTCGACTGTCCTCAAGCATTTTCCTATTTTTAGGACAGCCTGTACCGATTAAGCTAATGAAAGGTTGGTATTTTGCGTATGTGTATACATAGGCTTAAAGAAACCTATATTTAAGATTTTATAAGGAAATATTTTTTTTTTTTCAATGCTTGGTATGATATGGGTTAAACTACTCCAGTCACTTGTCGAAATTCTCTCCTGGTACAGTTCAAAACAATCAATAAACTCATCCTCATTGTCTTGACCAATATCTTACGTAATCTCTCTTGAATTTATTAGAAGATTAGCACATTTTCTCCTAAGTAGCAAAAAATCAAACTATCCCATTTCGGTAGGAGAGATTGCGCAGTCTTTTATTCAACAATTATTCGTTTTTATAGTAAACCGTTGGTGTTCGTATCGTTAGTTTAAGCTAGTAGCATTTGAGAAGTCGTTTAATTAAAAAATATTTTGTACTAGTTGCATTCTATAGAAATTCTACGAAAATTGCATTCTACGAAAATTTAAACATTTATTTTTCAAATCAAGACAAGTTTATCTTAGAGATGTTCGATATATTCAACATGCATGTTCTAGCCGGCACTCCCTTGATTGTTGTATAACTACCTGTGGGTGCCTGACTAACGGCAGGGCATACGGGGCAAATGCCCTGGGCCCCCCTTCTGGAAGGGGCCCCCTACAGGCGTATAAAGAAATTCTGCAACCTAAAGAGCTCTTATGCCACTGCAAGGGGGACCCCCAGAATAGGCTTGCCCCGGGGCTCCAGATAGTCTAAGTCTGGCCCTGAGTGGGTCTATTCTGGCCTGTACGTTAAAAAGACAAACCGATCGTTATTTTTTCGATCGAAATCTCTTTCATAACGATATTCCGTGGTAGAGCAATTCTGCCCTACGAACGTTATAATCAAACGAGGTGGGGGAAAACTGCGTTCGAGGTTAACTCTTTCATCCAATCAGGACGAAGCACGTGGTTTGTTTTATTGTGATTACAAGTGAGTAAGAGAGAGCAGACGATGATCGCCATGTTTTGTTAAATATAGGTTGTTTGTTTTTTGTGAAAATGAAAAAAATAAAAAGCAAAGACACAGTGTGGATTCTTTTATGTGTTGTAGCAGAGCAATTTTCCAGTTCAATTTAATTGTATCGTCTCGATGAGAAGGAAATTTAAAATAGCCAAGTAAATTTTTATATTAGACTGGCTGTTAAAATGAAATCAGCCACTCGATATAATTATTTACTCGGCAAAATAAAGAGGAAGTATCACTTTCTAAAGATTCAAAATAATAGATTTATTTTATTTACATGGTATGTACTCATGTTTTAATTATTTTTTCCAAAAATTAATTTTTAAATATAGTACGTACAATGCACCTTGTTTGAACTATATTTTTTGTTTAAGTGCAATTGAAATATTTGATATTTAGATATATTTGAGTAAAATTAATTAAACTGTAATGCTAATTCAGTGAGTAAAACATAAAAATATTTTTCTTTATTTATAAATTTATTTTTCTTAAATAATTGAAGTTAAAATTTATATAGCCATTGCCTATTGAAATGATATAAATATTTAAATATTGATTTGAACTAATGTGATAAAACTTGTTCGATTTTATTAAATTAAACGGGAATTTATTTTAATGATATTAGATCTTTTCTTTAAAAAAAAAAGAAAAGAAAGTATATTATTATAAAGTGTATAAATGTTTGATTTACACTGTATATACCAATTTCTAGAAAATTATTTGTATATTTATATGAAAAGTACGTTTCTTAATTTTTTACATAAATATATAAATAATATATTGCTTTCTAAAATATATTAAGCTTTAAAGTTGTTTAGATTTACTAAGCCCAAAATATTAAATAGAAGTATGCAATTGTTTAGAATTATTCAAAATAATTATAAAAAAAAAAGAGATTTATAACTACAGCTGAAATTTTTATAATTTTAAAAGAAGAAAGTTTTTATATTATTCATTTTTTCTAATTTAGTAAATAAAACATAAAAATATTTTTCTCTATTTATAAAGACATTTTTATTTAAATATTTGAAGTTAAAACTTATAAAGTCATTGTCTATTGAGATGATAAAAAATATTTAATGAGTGTTTTATATTAATATCATAAAATTTGTTTGATTTTATTAAATTAAATGTGAATTGTTTTTAAATAATGTTTTAACTTTTTAACCCTCCCCCCCCCTCCAAAAAAAAAAAAAAAAAAAAAAAATATATATATATATATAAGTTTGATTTAATCTGTATATTAATTTCTAGAAAATTATTTGTAAATTTATATGAAAAGTACATTACTTAATTTTTTATATAAATGTATATGATGAATAATGCATTGCTTTTTAAAAAATATTAAGTTTTAAAATTGTTTAGAAGATTTACTATACCCAAAATATTAAATTAAATCATAAATTTAAATAATAAACATTAAATCAAAAAATTAAATTATGTATGCAATCGTTTAGAGTCATTCAAAACAATTACTTAAATATATAATAATAATAATAATAATAATAATAACAATAAATAAATAAATAACTAGGTTCTCAAATACAGTTGAAATTTTCATAATTTTAAAATAATAAAGTTTGTATTTTATTCCGTTTTCACTTTATTTAAATTTGGATATGTCTGGGAAAAAGTGATTAATTTTTGTTTACATTCTATGTATTTTAAGCTTTGCTAACATTTCTTTAACCAAGTTTCCTTATTTCATAAATCATAACTATTTCTTGAAAAAAAAAAAAAAAAAAAAAAAAAAAGGATGATTAAAACCTTTATAATGCCAAAAGGGTGCGCCATATTGTAACGAATACAAGAGCCACTCAACGACAGCCTTAGAGCTCTCGAAAAATAACGAAGATAAATATCGCTAAAATTTCGATCGCAACAGCCCAGAATACCAAATTATCGTTATATTCCGAAGATCGTTGAATTCCGAAGGAATATAACGAAGCGAACAGGCCAGAATAGACCCACAGTGGAGTCCCATTCTATTCCTCCCTTCCGATCCGCTATGTGCGCAATCTCTCCTACAGTGCATATCTCTTAGCTTTACTTTATTCATAATTGTATTAATATTGTTACATAAAATACTTTTTTAATGATATTTTAAAACAATTTAAAAGTACTGTTTAAGTTATTGTTTTCAAATGTTTATTAACTCCTTCCTTCTCGCTCCCGTGATATTCACGGGCAGTGACCACGCCCCACGTGTAGTTTTCCTTTAATATTTTAAGGTACACGAAAGCACCAGCCAGTATGAAACTATATATAATGTATTCGAAAATATGTACAGAATAAATATATATTTTATTTATTTATTTTTTCAATTTATTTATTTATTTATTTATTAGACAAAAATGTGGATTTTATGGGCGTGTCTTTGAAAAATATGCGACCGTTAAGGGGTTAATATTGTTTTCAGAAGTATAACAATACTTTTAAATTATTGTTTAAATTTCCTGTGCTAATGAAACAATAATTTAAAAATATTTTTTATTATTAACTTTTTTATTATCCTTAATTATCATATAATATTTTAAAATTAATCATTTTCATTAAAACAACAAAAATTTCTCAGAATGAGTAGAGATAGATTAATACATTTTTAAGGATAGAAGAAACATTTTTTAAAAGGAAGAAAAAGCTCTTATTTCCAAAGCAAATATTTTCATAACTATATATTTCCATGATCAAACGAATTTTAAAGTTTGTATATCCTTCTTACTAAACCTAATTTTAAGAGGTTATTTCTTTTCTTGTAAAAACAATGTTAACATTTTCGTTTTGCTTTAAGAAAGCCGGAGAATATTTTAAAAATAAATATTGTCTTAAATATAATTATTTAATTTCTTTTCCAGTCATTTTATTTCAGTCTACACCATTTAAAATCACAGAGGGATATTTTAATATATGTTTACACATATATATGTATATAAATTAAATATTTTAATATTTATTTGTTTTAAAGTTAAAAGAGATCATTTTAACCAAAGAATATTTATTTAGATTTTCAAAAAATGTTGTTATAAAGTGATATTATTAAAAATTATTATTAGCTTAACTTTATTCGTAATCATTCAATCGTTACCTTACATTATTATTTAAAATTAAAATAAAATATCGAAATTGATGTAATATATATATATGTGTGTGTGTGTGTGTGTGTGTGTGTGTGTGTAAGTTATTTTGCATTTAAGAATTTAAAATAATAATAATAATAATAATAATAATAATAATAATAATAAAGTATCATCGCTCGTGCTCGCATAACAATTCCCTATAGTTTAGACATAAGAAATTATTCCTACGGTAGATATTACTTCCATAAAATTCAAAAATTCAAACTATATAACAAAATGCAACCAACATCGTTGCTTTCTTTATTCTATTCTATTTCTTAAAACAATTTTAATAGATGTCACACGCAATACATAAACTTTAAATTTCACATCTACTTTTTAAGATAACACGCGATCATGTTTTATATAAAAATTAAATTATTAAATTCATTTTTTTTACTTATTTTTATTTCATTTTGCACGCGCACTTTGAATTATTAAAAAAAAAGCCTTTTTCGATAGGGTTTGTTTCGATAGTGTTTGTTTCGATACTGATTATTATTAATTTTCTTTTCTTTTTCTAAAAAAAAAAAAAAAATAAATAAATAAAAAATAAATAAATATTTTGATGAAATTCTGGCAAAAGCAGAATTTAGTTTAGAATAGAGGACTATTATTATTATTATTTCCTAATTATAACATTGCTTTCAAATTATTCAATTATATTTCAGATAAATTTTAGATTTCGATAAATGCCCAATTATCGAAAAATGACACAGCAAAAAATCGAGACTAATAGTCCTAAAAAACAAAAAAAAAAAAAAAAAAAAAAAAAACGATTAAATGTAACATGTACACATTATTTTTGGATATTTTAAACACTTTTTTTTTAAAATATTTTAAAACTAATAAATCTTTTTTATCAAGTAGAGAAATTTTGTCTTTTAGCGCAAATATTGTTAAAAACACATAAATTCCAATTTGTTTCATAGTTGTGTAACATTCAAGATTATTTTTTCAAAAACAATGTTTAAAAATTTCTTAATGATGTATTTTTATTTTATAAAGCATTGTTAATATTTTAAAATTTTGTTGAGGCATTCTATGGGTATATGCTTTTAAAGTAATTATTGTTAAAAATGTAATTACATGATTCAAATATTTGTTAGTTGAAATTTCTTCCATACTATATTATAGGGAATTAATTTTAATTTAGAAAACGTTTATAGTCATAGAAAATAGTGTTAATATTTCTATAAATGGAAATATATAAGCATATTTTTTTTATATCAGTGTATTTTCTTACCGGAAATTATATTTAATGGAACAACCTAACTATTTAAATAGCATACAGCTATTTAGCATTACTCAGTTTTCCAGTAGAAGCATAAAATAAAATTTAATTAACAATAACAATTTATTATTTATCACTTATATTGATAATTTATAAAAATATTAATTCATAGACTTGTTTTTTTTTTTTTTTTTATTAACGATTATACCATATCTTTTGAGAAACGGTAATGTTTTATATTAGCAATTAACTTTAGAATTAAATAAGTATTGAATTTATTATGTAATTATCTGATCTTTTTCATAATTCCAGTATTACATTAAATTATGTTAAAATAAAGGTAAAGAAGTTAAATTTATAGTTGATCAAAACATCAATTAAAAATATTTATAACAACAATACATAAATAGTAACAGTATTGCAGCTTTTAACTCATCTGCTAAAAAATTCGTCATAATTATTTAAATCCGAAAAAGCTGTTACACGCATCTATATTATTTGGGTGCAAAAATTTTATTCATCACCGAGAAATTAATTAATGATAGGGGACTCTACGTTATTCCTAAAATAAGGAATGACGATGTAACGTAAAACTATTTTATTACTTTACAATATATCAAGAAAATAAATAATTAGGTTTTGAAGAGGGTCTAAAATAAACAATTGTAAAAAGTCAACGAAATATTGAAAAATAACGTATATAGTTTTCAGGAGAAAAAATAAATTATCAGTTCCATAAATTTAACAAATATATATAATTAATACATACACACACACACAAATAATAATAATAATAATAATAAAAATAATAATAATAAAAAGTAAAGTGCACGATTTTCTTAAAAATATATGATTGGGGTGCTTTATAAATCTAAAGAAGTAGTAGACAATTATTTTTAATTGGCACACACAAACAATTGTAAAAAGAGAAGTAGTAATGAAAGAAAAGTAATGTGCACGGTTTTCATTAAAAAATATGCAATTAGGGCGTTTTATAAATCTAAAGAAGTACAAGACAATTATTTTTAATTAGCAAACATAAACAATTGTAAAAACAGAATAAAAAATGAAAAAAAGGTAATAAACACGGTTTTCATTAAAAATATACAATTAGGGCGTTTTATAAATCTAAAGAAATAGAAGAGAATTATTTTTAATTGACACACACAAACAATTGTAAAAACAGAATAAATAATAATAATAATAAAAAGCAATGTGCATGGATTTCATTAAAAATATATAATTAGGCATTTTATAAATCTAAAGAAGTAGTAGACAATTATTTTTGTTTGGCACAAACAAACTATTGTAAAAAGAGAAGAAATAATAATAATAAAAGAAAACGTAATGTGCATGGTTTTCATTAAAATATATAGTTAGGGCGTTTTATAAATCTAAAGAAGTAAAAGACTATTATTTTTAATTGGCACACACAAACAACTGTGAAAAGAGAAGAAATAATGGAAAAAGAAATGTGTACGGTTTTCATTAAAAATGTATAATTACGGGGTTTTATAAATCTAAAGAAGTAGAAGACAATTATTTTTAATTGGTACACACAAACAATTGTGAAAAGAGAAGAAATAATGAAAAAAGTAATGTGTACGGTTTTCATTAAAAATATATAATTACGGGGTTTTATAAATCTAAAGAAGTAGAAGACAATTATTTTTAATTGGTACACACAAACAATTGTGAAAAGAGAAGAAATAATGAAAAAAGTAATGTGTAAGGTTTTCATTAAAAATATATAATTACGGGGTTTTATAAATCTAAAGAAGTAGAAGACAATTATTTTTAATTGGTACACACAAACAATTGTGAAAAGAGAAGAAATAATGGAAAAAGTAATGTGTACGGTTTTCATTAAAAATATATAATTAAGGCGCTTTATAAATCTGAAGCCACTCGATATAAGTGGGAGACTTTATACCAGAAAATTTCTATTGCAATTTTCACTTTATATAATTGTGGAAAATTAATAATAAATATTTTTATCAAAAAATACTGGTGATGAGTCTGATTTTAAAATTAGAATGGTTGGCAAAAATAAATATGTAATGTACATGTTTCTTATGAAAAATATATAATTATGGAGTGCCATAAATAGAAACAAATTTTTAAAACTGTGAAGGATTCTAAAATATATATTTTGTTTTGATTGTTTTAATGTGGAAATATATTTTCATTTTTCATGTTTTGAATTCCATTTAAACAATAAATTACTTTTAATAAATTACTTGTTTAAAATATAGATTAAATATATAAACACATATGCACACATAAAATTATAATTTTTATAATAATAATTAACATATATTTTATTAAAATAAGTCAAAATCGGTACAATCTGATAAAAACTTTTTTACAATATGTATTATTTTATCTTTAATCTTACAAAAAATAAAATAAATAAAAAATAAAAAATAAGAAAATTATATTGCTTTGAATTTATTGAACCAAAAAATATTTCGTGCTAAAATAACTAAACAAAATTTTTTAATTTATTTTCCAGTAAATTTTTTACGTTTAACTCTGCTTTTTTACTGTTTGTAAATACATTTTTATATCATCCTGAAATGGAACATTAAAAATAAGTTGTGCCTTGGGAAATGGTTATTTTCTACAAGCATATGAAAATAATGTTTAAATATTTACTTGATTTTGAAGCTTGGTATAGAACATTAGATTTCAGGTATTGTTCAACAAGATATATCCATGCTTTTCATGAATTGCACGCAATCAAAATTGTGCTCAGTTAAAATAGCTTTATGTAGCAAATATAATATATTATTCACAATGAAAAGTTTATTGTTGTTTATGATAATAATTGGCTTCATTATTTATTATAAGAGACACTAACTAATTTGCATATTTACACTGAGAAAAAAAATATACCGCCTTCATCTAGAATGAATAAGTGGTCATTTTCTAAATCCCTTAACTAAAAATATAGATTTCCGAGCTATGCGCATAAGGCACGACAATAAACTGAATAGACGAAATGATCGAGAATTTCTAGTCTACACATTTCTAGATGGTGAAACAATATTCTGAATATTCTGAATCTTTTGTATTGCGAGAAATTCTCGCTTGATTTTCTAGAATTGGGTAATAAACCAAGATTATAGTTGCTGAAACCCGCCTCTTGTATTCACATTTATTTCCAGAGATTTTTAAATAACTTTGCTCTCTCGAAAACATTAGTCAAACGCTCTAAAATTCTGAATGGGGTTTCTAGAACTCGCTTTCAAAGGGGACTAGAATTTATAAGGATGACAGAGAACTATTTTTTTCTACAGCCACAATTTAGATTCTACATGTCAATTACAGAATATTTTCACAGTGTACTTTCTGAATATAGGTTATTTTAGAAAAGTATTGTAATTATGAAAGAAATTGACTGTGATATTTTGGTGTATGTATACGTATTAACGGCCCTCTTCCCTCACCGTCGCCGGATGTCCGAGCCAATGTTATTCTATGGGAAAATTTTCTTTACAAATAACTTATTAACTAATACATATTTTTAAATTTTGTTTTCACATTCAGAAAATTCCCAACTGTTAAATTGACGGACTTTTTTTAAAAATGTGTTTTTTTTTTAATTTTTAATATTTTATTTTGAAATTGCAAAATGAAAAAATTTCGCATATTGAAAATTCGTATTTTGCAGCTTCAAAATAAAATATAAAAAATTAAAAAAAAAATTTTTTTTTTTAAAGGTCCGTCAATTTAATAGCTGGGAATATTCAGAATGTGAAAACAGAATTTAAAAATATGTATTAGTTAGCAAGTTATTTGTAAAGAAAAATTTCCCATTGACTAACATTAGCTTCGGCTTCCGTGCGCGGTGAGTGAAGAGGGCCCTTAAGATCTGAGTTCATTTTTGCAATTTTATGATAATATACAGGGTGACTCGCTATCGGTGCGACAAACTTACAGGCGGTGTAGTGGCCACAAAGACGATTCGGAATCACATAGAAATGCAGGGTCGGAAAGACAATCCTAACGAGATAAGGGATTGTTTTGTCCTTTTATAATTGTTTAAAAACATACCCAAATGGTTCGAATTTTCATTGAATTCAAGATACTTGTGTTAAAATAAGCATATGAATGATAAGTATTTTCATTCACTTTATAGTTTTTAATACGTTTTAAATTACATGATACTGATTGGTGCTTTCTAATTCTCTAAAATATCAAGAAAACAAGAAACAAGAGGCGTGGTCAAATCACGTGGATTATACGTACAACTAAAGGGTTAAATGGCTATAACAGGAAAAATATGAACAACCACACACTAAAGTTTTACGATGGAAACTATGAATATTATGCTGATCGCGAAAGGATATTTAAAGTCCAAAAGCTTAAACTAATTTATGAGTTTCCCAATAATTATAACCCCTAACAACCCCCTATCTCATTAGGATTGTATTTCCGACCCTATGCGATTCTGAATCGTCTTTGTACCCCTTACAACTCCTGTAAGTTTGTTGCATCAGTAGGGAATCACCATGTGTGGATGTGTGTATACGATAATATCTAAATTTTTTGATCGATTTAGCGGAAAGTTGGCAGGTATATATAGGTTGTTACTTGTTATAGGTATTTTATTTAATCAGTGAACTACAACGGTTTTCACTGATAAAGTAAAATAATAATAATAATAATAATAATAATAATAATAATAAAATTACTTTGCTCTGAAAAAAAGAAAAAAAATTCGAGGTCTGATACCATTCTGCCTGATTCTTATGTAAAATGACCTCCTGAATCTGAATATTCCCATTTTGCCCAGTCACCCACCATTTTCTGGAAACAACCCTGCACCCCCCCCCCCCCATCCTCAATTTCTTTCCCTGTTCGAAAATTTTATGATCATGAATTTGATTTGAAGAATGAAAAATAATTAATGTAACACCTAAAAGCAAGCAAATATGAAGATTAATAACAGATTAAAAATATATAAGATATGTAACGCATAATTTCAGTCGCAAATCCCCCCCCCTCAAAAAAAAAAAAAAAAAAAAAAAAAAAAATTCGCTGTCGCAAATGTCCATGTTTTAGAATTTCCCAACTCTGTAACCCCTCAGAAGATATTTAACGGTTAAAATAATCCTCCCCCTCATGATAATCAAATTTATAGCCATAAAATCACCGAAAAATGATAAAAACAGGGGGGAGGGGATTCCTAAAAAAACGGTAGGTGATAGGGCAAAATGGGCGTCCTATTCAGATTCAGTAGGTCATTTTACACAAGAATATGCTGAAATGGTGTTAGAGGCAATTTTCATTCCGAGCAGTGTTATTAGAGTTTTCCGGTAACCAAAAGGTGCTAAATTGGTAACTATATTAACTGGTGTTTAAACGAAGGATTCTTCTTTTTTTTTTCCTTCTTTTTTTTGATTACAGCTAATTTTACATTTATTAATACATGGGGCAATATGTGCCGAAATTTGTACTGTTTTTGCATACAACTCTGTCAGAAACCCAAATTGCATTTATTTTTAATCCTTTGTTTAAATATTAATCAATTCTATCTTGAAGTAGTGTACGAAACTTCAATACGATCGGTGCATTAATTTTTGCGATATCGTGACCACGGCTTTTCTGAAAGTTTTCTGGGAAACAGAACTTATGAGTTCAATTTTCCAAAATTTTCAATGAAAATTATATATAAATATTATTTAAATGTTGCTTTTTATATGCTTAAAATTTTGAATAACAAATTATTTATTATATATATATATATATAAAGAGAATTAAAAAAAAAAAAAAAAAAAAAGCTTTTAAAACCTATGGGATGGACACTCGCGTAGAGCTCATATCGAAATTTGTTTAAGTAATTTTTACGTACTAGGCGTGTCGTATTAATCCTGGACGATATATTTAACGCCCCAGCCTTTCCGTTACCGATCTTCGATGTCTTTTTCTAGTCATTTTTGGTCTTTTATTACTTCCGGTGTGAGCCTTTTTTTTTTTTTTTTTTTTTTTTTTTTTAACACACTTGACATCGTGAGTTTTTTTTTGGTTTTCGTCCCACGCTATTTCTATGGGTTTTTAGCATCCCCCCCCCCCCTCTTTTTCTACATTCTAAAGTGCGGTGGTAGCTTACCTGTAATATCGTTGATTTAAGAGGTAAAAAATTTTGTTTCATTGATAGTGGTATTTGTTCTGTGCCAGTGTTCCATCCCTCAACCCCTTAAAGTATACTTATATTAGGTTGTTCTGAAAGTAATTTCGTTTTTTTTTTCATCAGAGGACTTAATTGTATTTTCTTTTCACACCATCTTCACAATTAAGCTGCATCACCATTATATATTGTGACAGCTGATATAGCAAGGTTTGCTTGTGAAAAAATTCGTTTAATTCAGCTCATTAGGTTTTGATTGGTGCTCTATCAAATAAAGAAAATCGGAAGCAACATTTTCGGCATATTTTGTTTTTGCTATCAAAAAGGCGAAAATACTGTTCAAACTAGGGAAAAAGTATACGATGCGTATACAGAAAATTTATTTAAAGAACGCCAGTGTCAAAACTGGTTTACCAAATTTTGTACCGGCAATTTTGACATTGAAGATGCATTACGTTCTGGAAAACCAGTTTATGTTAGTGAAGACAAAATAAAGTATTGATTTATGAAAACTGCCAAAAAACAACTCGTGAGATCGCTAAGAAATCGATCAAAGTGGAGAATATATAATTCAATAAAGTATTTATACAATATGAGACAATCGTCTTTCATTTTCAAAGGAAAAAACGAAATTACTTTCCGAACAACTCAATAGTAGTGATTTGCAATTATGTAAAAAACATATTCAAATAAGCCATGTTTTAATAATACCTTTAACCATGGAAAAGTTACATTTAATTTGATTTTAATTTAATTATGGACGCATAATGAAAATGGCCTGTAATAAATTCTATACAATACCACGCTGTGAACATTACTGCCATATCAATGCTGCAGATTTTGAATATCTTAATTTGATGTAAATGGTACTCCTATGCAATCTGTTAAATGGAGAGTGTTACTTGGATGCATGCTCCGTTTTAAAATAGCGTTAATCGTAAAATATTAGAGTGAATTTTCATTTAAATTTAATTTTGACGCATAATAATTTTACTTGTGACGATAACGCTAATCTGCAACCAAAAAACTGTATAGAATTAATTTTACTGTTTTTGATGGTTTTTTACTCACTAAACCAAAAATATGGTAAAATATTTCCTTCACGTTATTTATTTATTTATTTATTTATTTAACTCATAAAATTTTAGTTCAATTTTTCATGAAAACATGTAATTTGGTATCCTATTTTTAATTACAAACACATAATTCAATAAGTATTTCTTGCTATGAAACAATATTTATATGCAGGACCCAATTAACTTGTAAAACCAGGGGTAACTTAGTATTAATTCAGGTCCATCTTTTATTTGCGAGAAATTTTCATAATTTTCTATATACAAATATTAAAAAGGTAATTTATGGTATGACTTTTATTTTCGGAAGTTATTTAGCAGAATTCAGATTTAAGTTCCTTTCTCTTCTATATGTTATTGTATTAAAAAATAATGCACCAAAAAACTATATAGAATTAATTTTACTGTTTTTCATAGTTTTTTACTCACTAAAACCAAAATTATAGTAAAATACTTCCATCACGTTATTTTCTTTTTAAACTCATAATTTTAGTTCAAATCTATATATTAATAGGCAAGCATAAAATTTGTAGTCCCTTTTTAACATATCAATTATGGGAGTAGAGGGTTGAAAATGGTATCATTCGAAAGGTATGGTTAGCCGGAAGGTGCGAATACAAATATCATTTTCTTACGATTTCAAGAAGGTATTTAAAAATACATTTATTTTTTATGCATTTTCCCCCATTTTTCCCTTTTATACACGTATTCTTTTACATTTAAAAATACCTAAAAGTAGAAAGTTGTTAAATCTGGCAATTTCATAAAGCTCAAATAAAACCATAGACACAGTAATTTGTATAATGTAGCATCACTATACGCAAGCGAAGTGATGACGTCACTGTCTGTCCATGGAGCCATGAAAAAGATTTTCTATGTTAATCGTCCATTGGATTTTTTGTAAAAAATTATTAAAAAATAACGGAAATTATGTGCCAATTTTAATTCCAATATTTGGGTATAGTTATATATAAGTTACTGTCTACATGTGTTTGATTGAGTTATTTTTTCAGTAAAATTGATAAAATTTTAATTTAAAATCACAAAACTCCAGAAAAAAAAAATGTTTCGAATGTAAACATAAACATTTCATTTCAAAGGGTGATATTTAAACAATAAATATTCAACTAATATACTAGATAAAAGGGAAATGGATTTGTTACTAACTGCTTCATGTATAAGTAGACGATAAGGAAAAAATTCCGATTTCCGTTTTTTGCTGAATTTACATGTTTTGAGCTTTCTTTACGTTTCAATTAACTGAAATTGGCTACTTATTTTTTAAAAAAGTGTCTTTATTGCTAGCTTTTGTGGGTGGAAGAAGCAAGTAGAAGATACATAAAAACTTTTGATTTCCGGTTTTCGATGAATTTACACGTTTTGAGATTTCCTTGCATTTGAATTAAGTGAAATTGACTACTTATTTTTTTTTTTTTTTTTTTTTAAAGTGGATTTATTATTCTTTCCTCTGCATATATAAGTAGAAAATATAAGATTCAGAAAAGTTTTAGATTTTCGGTTTTCGATAAAGTTACACGTTTTGAAATTTCCCGAACTCAATTCGACCATTTTTGAAAAATATTTTTTTTTTTTTTTTTTTTTTTTTTTGTTGTTGTTGTTGTTCAAACACTGTACTTTATGAACCAATCGAATTAATTTAACAGAATTTGATACTTGGTTGGGCCTTGTTTTGACATGGTACCTATTAGCTTCTGGGCTGTATCACACAACAAGGGGCGTTTTCACGTTGCGATTTTCTCTCATTTCAGGAAAGGCTAACATCTTCAGAGAGAAATAGTTATATTAAGTAAAACTCTGCTGATTCAGTTAGAGTGAATATCGGCAAACAATTGCCGCAGCTATGTTGCAATTGAATTCCGTTTAGGACAAGGCAATAATTTTGCTTTGGCTCGCTTTGCAAAACAAAAATGGTCGAGTTTCGACCACTGGGCGATACTAGTTTTCATGAAAATATGTAATTTGGTATCCTGTTTTTAATTACAAAAATATAATTCAATAAGTATTTCTTACTATAAAACAATATTTATACGCAGGCCCCGATTAACTTGTAAAACCAGGGGTAGCTTGGTATTAATTCAGGTCCCTCTTTTATTTGCGAGAAATTTTTAGAGTTCTATATACATATATTGAAAAGGTAATTTATGCTATGGATTTTATTTCTGGAAATTATTTAACAGAATTCAGATCTAAGTTTCTTTCTCTCCTATATGTTATTGTGTAAAAATAATGCACGGTATATTGACCTTCAAATTAAAATCATGAAAGGCACAAACTGTTCGGCAACAATTCTTTCGGGTTGAATTTATTTGGCAAAAGTTTTCATCGAATAAAAAAAAAGGGTGAGCATCAGTATAGTAATATTTTCTGTTCTCACACTTTCCCTACTTTTATATTTATTTATTTATTTTTGTGAATGATATCTATCAAATTCTTAAAAAACTAACATGTGACTAAAAATTTTAAAATACTGTACAAATATGTTAAAAATTACTGATAAAAACTAGTTGCGTAAGAGTTCTATATTGAGATGGAAACACTTACAACCGTGCTTAAAATAGAGAAATGTGTAATATTATGAAATCATTATCAAATTACTCAAGGTGAATATGAAATCACGGGGCAAACTTTCAGAGATGGTGCACTTTTTTAAAATAAATATTTTTAATTTCTAAAAGTATGGGCAAATAAAACATATATAAGCATATACACATAACAGAAGGCACGAAAGTATAAACCAATGTTTATTTATAACATTGGCGTAACAATCTACTTTACAGGAAGTTATTACTGGAAATTGGAAAAAAAAGAAGAAAAAAAAAAAAAAACTTTAGAGCTATAATAACGCCAATTTTACCCTGAAAGTTTAATTTTCACAAAGTTTTATATCAATTTTAATATTTACTCGTGAATTTCTTTTCATTAAAAAAATAAAATAAAATAAAATAAAATCAACTCGTAAACTTTTTTGGCAACAATTAAAAATTAAAATAAATTATGTATTTTTGTCTAGAAAAAGGGCTTATTCAACTTTTTTTATACTGTCCGTTTTGATACTGATTATTATTCATTTTCTTTCCTTTTCTTTTTATTAAAAAAAAAAAAAAAAGATTTTGATGAAATTCTGGCAAAAGCAGAATTTAGTTTAGTACGGAGGACTATTAGTTTTTTTTTTTTTTTTTTTTTTTAATTATAACATCGCTTTAAAATTATTCAATTATATTTTAGATAAATTTACGATTACGATAAATGTTCAACCTCCGTAAAACTGGCGACAACGTTTTATCCGTAGATTGAGACTAATAGTCCTCCGTACTAAAAAAAAAAAAAAAAAAAAAAAAAAAAAAAAAAATGCGATTATTAACTGTATACAAACTTTGAAGCGCTGTAGTAATTACTATCGAAAAGGTTAAAAGATCTCCTGTATTTTGTATGGGTGGTCTCGCATTAAATTATCAAGGTGACTTTTTAGAGTGTTCAAAAAATCCCTCTCATGATGCCGCAATTTTAAGCATTTCTTGTAGAAATTTCTGTGAAGAAATCTTTTATGTCGATTTTATAAATAAATATTGATTTACCTTTTCATATGTACTTTTGTATATTTGTCTCTGTACAGTCATTTGCATGAGCACCTTTCAATACTAAAAGTGTTTATTTTAGTGAATATAAATTATTCTTGAAGTATTGTTACATTATTTTATAGTCACTCTCTTTATCATAAGGTATTACAACAAAACTCATAGGAAATATTTCCTATCATAGGATCAGTAGTGGATCAGAGAGTTCAAAACTTGACTGCGTGTCATCAGTGTGTCACACACACACACACACACACAATATATATATATATATATATATATATATATATATAAGATAAAATTTAAATATAGGAGGGAGTAAAACTTGAATTATTAAATAAATAGAACTAGAACAAAGTTTTTATAAACCAATGCGCAAATGCAGCAAAAGGAAATATAAAACTATTATAAATAAGCAAAATAATTAAAGCCAGATGAAAATTTAATCCCAAAACACATGAGGGCCTTCATCAGGGGATGTAGGGAAAGGAATATGAGAAGTTTCTGACGAAACGCTGGTAATTTAACCAAAAAACACGTTTCTAGCCCCCAACTTCTCACAGATGGAAGCAAGACCATACAGCAAACGAATTTTAATTAATACAAAGCATAAAAAGCAATTAAATTCAGAAACCAAGCACAAAATAATACATCAATATAAAATATAAGCATATAAATAATACAAGACTATATATAAATACATACATGGACAAACTTGAATAGTCATTAGAATATGGAAAATTGAACCCCCCCTCATTATAAACATAGAACCCGCTTCAGCTAGTAGGACCACTTACCAGCACTTAAATGTCGCCCAAAATGGAACAACAAACCTTAAGTGGGATTGTCATCCAGAATACTGAAACGTTCATTGATTAAAATAACAGGATAGCGGTTAACAGTTAGTATGTTTTTGAGATTTTTCATAGCCAGATTCAGGTCTAAATTGTTATTGTTATTAAATCCCCTGATGAAGGCCCTCATATGTTTTGGGATTAAATTTTCATCTGGCTTTAATTATTTTGCTTATATATATATATATTTCAATTTCCCCCTGTTTTTTTTGTTTTCTTTTGTTAATACAAATTACTGCAAGATGAAATTTTAGACATAGCTGTTTAGAATAATGCTTATATTTTAAAACTTTCTGGAATCATATTTTTATTTATTTATTTATTTTTTTTTTTTTTTTATCAAGGTCCCGTAGTCAATTTGAATTAACCTGAATATCACTAACACGCCAAAGCAATTTTTTTTTTTTCCAAAATTAACAACTAAAATTATGAACTAGTTTTTTCACAAAGAAATTCTTTTATCATTTAATTTGCATATTTGACTAGGTTTGATAATTTAACAAACTTTAAGAATAAATCTTAAAAAGATTGAATTATAAAATATCTGAGTCATTTAAAGGATTTTACAACTTGAATCTTTCAAAGTAATTTTTAAAAATTCATTTTAAGCGTAGAAAAAATTAATTATCCATCCGAAAATCGTTTTAATAAAATTGCTTGAGATGAATAAATAAGCCATGTTTAATTGTTTATTATGAAAATGTTTTTAATTATGTTTTGTTATTAATGTCTAAGTACATAGGAAAGTAAATCATCGTTAGAATGAATATTTTATAACATTTTTGTTATTATTAGGACTGAGGACTATTAGTCTCAATCTGGGATTTTTGCGGTGACATTTTTCGATAGTTGGACATTTATCGAAATCTAAAATTTATTGAAAATATAATTGAATAATTTGAAAGAGATGTTATAATTTGAAAAAAAAAAAAAAAAAAAAAAAAACCTAATAGTCCTCCGTTTTAAACTAAATTCGGCTTTTGCCAAAATTTCATCAAAACCACTTTTTTTTTGTGGATGAAAAAGAAAAGAAAATTAATAATAATCAGTATCGTTACAAACGATATCGAAAAAGTTTTTTTTTTTTTTTTTTTTTATAATTTTTAATTAGGAAATAAAAAGTGCGCGAGCAATATGAAATAAAAATAAGTAAAAAATGAATTTAATGATTTAATTTTTATATAAAACATCATCGCGTGCTATCTTAAAAAATAGATGAAAAATTTAAAGTTTAATTTTTTTCGGCAACAATTATAAATTAAAATAAATAATTTAATGAAAGTTTAGAAGTTAGAATTTCTAATTTTATTTTATATTCACCTCGTTTTCAGAAAGAAAAATTCTGAACAATTATTGTTAATGTATTTAGGCTAAAATGATTCTAATTAGTATATGTTATAAAAAAAGCACCACAGAATTGGAGTTTAAAAGTAATAAGTACAAAATTTTGAATAAACACCATAAAATGCAAGAACTCACAACAATTGTTTCGGACCGAAAGAAGACACAATCCTTGATCAGGCGAAAAAAATAAGCACGAGCGCTGCAAACAAAGCGGCAACGCTCGCTTTGTTTGCAACATTCGTGCGAACTTTGTTCGCCTGACAAAGGGTCATGTCCTCTTTCGACCCGAAACAATTGCTGCGAGTTCTTGCTTTTTATGGTGTTTATTTAGTGTGTTGCCACTTTGTTTGCAGCACTCGTGCCTACTTTTTTCAATTGATGAAGGGTCGTGTCTTTTTTCGGCCCGAAATAATTGCTGCGATTTCTTACATTTTATTAGTCTATATATTGGCTAGCACTGTTTTAGAATACAAAATTTTTTTAATTTTTGTAGCAGTTTTACGGAGATGGCAATTTCAATTCGAAAATAGTGGTAGCTTAATTATAGAGTGACTGGGATTCGTGAAGATGATGATTTAGCCTCATAAAAGTCGGCAGAAACATTAATGTTTGAAATAAGTAAAAAAAAAACAAAAAAAAAAAAACACATAAATTAAAAAAATTCACACCAATTGTTTCGGATTGAAATAATAATGCGGCTTTTCATCAGACAAAAGGAGTAGGTGCGAGTGCAGCATCAAACAGCGAACGCACAAACCAAGCGGCAGCTTATGTAGTTAACATGTTTTTATTCACAGCGTTAACCATTATACTGAAATGCGCTCCGATAACTTAACTCTAATTCAACAGTTTTTTTTTTATGCTACTAATAAATATTAACGGAATAGATTTATTTAAAAGACCGTTTTAAATAACATGCTTATTTTCTAATAAATTTCATTCAAGAGAAAAATGGTGTAATTCAATTAATTTTTCGTGAAAATAAATTATCGAAACTCTGGAAGATTTTTTACATCAAATAAATTCATTTATAAAATTAAAAAATTTTTGCCTAAAAACCATAATTCATTCCAAATGTTTAGCATGTTTTTAAAAATGCTTTTTATATATACTTTATTTAAAGTAAAAAGTATTTTATTTATCTCGGCACCTATTATAGAGAAGTTGATCGCGCCGTAATTAAGCGAATATAAATCCGATATTTTGTCGCATTTAATTTACTAAGATATAACTCATTAAGTAAATTAAGCTAACAGGTTAGTTGCGCTTCATTATGTATCATTATTCAGCGCTTATTTGGAAGAAAATAGAGGGGATTTCAAACAATATGGTATTGAAGAACCCTGAGCAGAAAGAAATGTTCAATTCCGCAAAGCGTACGTAGGTCGTCTCCATGTGACAGCAAGGGGGATGAGCAGCCACGGCAGTGCTTCATTTCGTCAGCGCCCCCTACAACGCAGCTATCCGGTGGCCTGAACACCCCTCCTCTCTCGGCAGTGCTATTTCTGATTAGAAAAGGAATTACTATTAATCGAAATATGGAATGACAAAGGTGAAAGAGTCGTGTTTTAGAAAGTTGTTTCAACGTTCGATTCGGTTCTAAGTTTCTCCAGAATATTCAAAGATATTGCTAGGAATGGAGAGAGAGAAAATACTTCCTTAATGCCGGCACACCATCGACATTAGCGCCTCCTGCACTGCCACCCTTGCAAAGGAGATCGGAGGAGAAAAAAATACTACAATATCGGTCTCTACGTTTGTTCCAATTTTGCCTTGCCAAAACAACATGGCGGCCATTGTCGTGATCCACTTGAAAGTGGTACTTTAAGTGTACCAGTTTTGTACATGTGGTGGTACAGACTAGGATACTTCCAGTGCCTGAAGGGATGTGCGAAGTACCCCCTCAGCACACGGTAAGTACGTAGTTTTTTTTTTCTTCGAAAACACCAAGGTGATTTTTCCCCCACAGCAAATTATGCAATGGTGTGGTAAGAATCAATACCACACTCGTGGTCGGTTTTAATTTATTTGATTGAAGTGGATACTTGACAGGCCCCAATCACATGGGGGATTTCTCTATTAACTTTGTTAAAACACCGAGAAATTCCCGCCTCAATAAAAGAGGGTGGGAATGTGAAAGTGATAATATAGAGAGTAAAGTCGAGTCAATCAGTATATATATATTAAAAAGTTAATAATTTTTTAAAAAACATATTCTGAAGAAAAAAAGCATAACATTTTAAAGTAAAATGTTGTGGTTTGGTTATTGTTACATAATTTATACCATAATCTATTAAATTATCTGAATGGATTCAAACATTATTAAGCTTTGTTTTAAGTGTTTTTAGGATTAAGTTAATTTTTAATATTCAAATAAAAAAAAAGATATTTTTCTTTCTTAAATAAACTTGAAATATTGAAATGAATAGAGTATTTTTTAGAAAAACGCGAAAACTGTAATGAAATTTTGATTTTTGTTTTAAGATTTTCGAAATATTTATAAAATATGAAATTAGTATTTTTAAGCACACAAAACCTATTAATGCTTCTGAGAAAGAATTAACTATCAAACAAAATTTACTAAGAAAGCAAAGAAATTAAGTATAATAAATTTTTGTATTAAATTAACTCTAAAAGAAATAAATAAACATGAAAAAGACATTACACTGTATGTAATATGAACAAATTATGTTGTGATTTTCATGCTTGAATTATATAAGCAAGTTAATTTTTACTGCAATGTGCCCAGTATATGAGCATAATTGTATCAATAATAAAATTAATAATTAAATGTTATTAAACTACATTAAGAATAAAGAAATTATCTTGTATGCAAAACATCAAACTATTATTATAGAACAATAAAACTATAGAAATATAATAATTTTATAAATCACATGTAATTTTGTATATATTTATTTTAAAAATGTTATCCGTTTATTATAGATATCGACTATATATTAAATGTAGTTAATATTTATGAAACACAACATTAAAAAATAGCTAAATTGATTGAACTAACAGTGAAAATGGACCGTTTTGTAAAATTACTTAGAGTTTCCTTCAAACTAGTTAAAATATAAAAAAGGATACGCTTTTGAAGCAAACACATAAAACAAATTGTCTTTAATACTAAAGAAAATAATAATAATAATTAATTATAATTACCTAGTGTAATCATACATTATATTTAATTCAATTTTTTTTTTTTTTTTTTTATGTAAAATATTAAAGCAGATGAAGAGATTTAAAGAATTTTCATAGAAAATTAATATACATACAATAAGACGTTATTTTCCATGCAAATATAAAATGTTTTGAATGAAATGTGTTTTTTTAGACACAGTTTTGTAATACTTTATAAACATGGTACATGTTTATTAAACATGTCAAATAATTTTACACATAAAACGCTTAAAATCTGCAAAATGCTAGGGGAAAATACATAAAAATGTTTAGATGAAATTAGTAATAAAATGTAACTTTCAAAAAAAAAAAAAAAAAAAAAAAAGCATATTACTGAAATACATATTTTAAAACTTGTTAAATAGCATTTATAGGAAAGTATATATTATATTGATTGTATAACAGACAAAAATGACATGGTATTAAACCTACCATAATTATTTTATTTTACAAGGAAAAAAATATATATATAACTTGGTAATAATGTTCTGTCGTTGCTTTAGGACTAATAATATATTGAACACTGTGTCAAAAACGGCTAATTTTGGACATTATAATGTAGCATAAAAAGCGGTTCATTTCAAAAGATAATGAATAACATTTGACTAACAATAAATAAATAAATAAATAAAAATAAAAATAAAATAAAAGGTATTTAAAACTTAAATTTTATTTATTTAGTTCTTTTCAAAGTATTCCAATAGAAAGGGAAAAATTAACATTAAAATATATAATAATAAAATTTTAAAAATGTTAAAAACTTTCACCTAATAAGATTTTATTTAATACTACATTTAGTTTAATTATCATTTTTTTTATTATATTACTTTATCCATATACATGAAATATTTCTTATCGTTTATAGGTATTGCCCTTGAGTTACACCTAAAGAAAATGCTTAAAGTACAATTAAAAAATATATATTAAAATATTGTAATTTATTTGTTTAGAAACCTTATATCTATTAACAAAATATTTGAAAATACCATTAAAAATTTCAAAAATATATCGAAGCGATTAAATTTGTAAAATTTCCTTCTTTCCAACAACTTAAATTATTATTATTATTATTATTATTTTAAATAACAAAATTATAGCATTTTATTCATTATTTTTATATAAAATATGAGAAAGTATATTTCCCCCTAAAATCTACTTTACATTTTTTTTTTTTTTTTTTTTTTTTTTTTTTGGTAAAAGTATTAATATGAAACAAATTTACTCATTCATATTTATAATATAAAAAGTATGATTAAATTTTATGTGCATTGTTTAACATTATACATATTATCTCATAATTTATATTTACAAATGCACATAAAATCTCTCACTATATTTAATTACAAATTATAATTAAGGATTATAAAGATTCAGATAACAGAATTATTATAAAAACCCAAATATTTATTTTAGTTATAATTTTAAATTATTCATAATTCTGTGTAATTTAAGATAGTATAAACAGTAAATATTTTAAACGGTTAGTTTGAAAATAATAATAATAATAATAATAAATAATATGATTTAACACATCGATTATTTGTTTTTATTTTTAGTATCTAGGAAAGTCTAATTTATATACATAAAATAAATAATAAAATTTCATGTTTTAAATAAAACACTACCAATCACATACAAATATTGAATAAAATAGCAATGTCTTTTTTTTTTTCTTTTTTTTTAAAGTAAGTAATAATACTTAATCGATTAAAAAATGCATATTTGCTGTTATTTTCCATTAAATAATATTTCAGCTTGAAGTTAAATTTTGATATTTGATTTGCAAATATACCTTTTAATAATTAGTAATTAATTTTATTTACAATATGAGTAATATTCCTATGAGGATTTTTGCTATACAATTTTGATTATGCTACAAAAGAATTGCTAAATATAATTAAAATTACTCATTGTAATGTATTAAAGTTATGTTTTACAGTACTTTTACTTAATCATAAATATATTCTTAAAAAGTAATTAATTTTAGAAAGCAAAGTCAAACAGTTTTATTTTTATGAATTTATTGGCTATGAATTTCCAGCAAATAAATCTCAAATCAATTAAAAAAGGCCTATTTAACATTAAAACTCCTTAATCATCAAGTGACTAATTTTAATCTTTAAACTATGCATTGTAAATTATTAATCAACTGGATAAATAAAAAGTTTTTTCTCTGTTTTAAGAAAGATAAATACATATTTTAACGATTCAATAAAACAATATATTTTATACAGTATAACAAAGAATATTTTTTTTTATTTTAAAATGAAAATAGTTGTGTGTAGTACTTTAGTCAATATTTTTGCATTTAGTTCTTGAAGGATATTTTAAATTTTCTGAAATATTTTGAATAGTTTATGTAATATTATTATTTTAAAATTATTAATAAATAATAATAAGTTGTTAAAACTGCATTATATTTTTGTAATTAACAAGAAAAATAATTAAGTAAATTTCATTCATACGATTTTTAAAAATTTAGAGACAAGAGAAAATTATAATTGGTACTATTAAATAGACCAAGAATATGAAGAAATATTTCTTTAATTTATTTGCTTTTGCTTTCTTAATTTTTAAGTAAAAAATAATTTATTAAAGAAAAAATTCTTTCTATATGTTTTATTTTATTTTGGGCTGCAATTTTAATTAAACAGCATTAATAAATAAATAAATAAATAACGATCAAATTGGAAAACCTTAACTGTAAAAATAAATAAATAAACAAACAAATAAATAAAAACAAAAATAAATAACAATTTATTAATTCAATGATTTTAATTATTAAAGGAATTAAAATATCTAAAAAATATTTCCAGTTTATAAATCTGTTTGTCGTTTTTTGCTCGATACAATATCTTCTTCACCTTTTTTTGAGAGAAAAAATGCTACTATTTATTCTAACTATAAATAAATGAAATAAAATTGTTTATTAAACACATAAAATTAATTTGCAGTTTCCTCCCCATCCTTTTTTTGTTCATATTTTATGGAATATAAGAAGATAAAATCTTCAGATGACTTTCAGAAACTTGTTTTGATATATACTCCTTGTAGCAAGCAACCCACCTTTAGACATTTGATCTATCATATCTGGCTTCCGCGCGGTAAAACTGATATAAAGGTAAAAGTTGTTTTACAGGCAATGTTCGGAAAAGGTTTCACCGATTCATAACGGAATTATTTTACATTGAAAAGAATTTCAAAAACATTGTTATAAGCAAAGTATAAGAGCCCCCCCCCCCCACACACACACACTTTTTGTTTTTGTTTTAGTACGGAGAACTATTAGTCTCAATCTACGGATAAAACGTTGTCGCCAGTTTTACGATGGGTGGACATTTATCGAAATCGAAAATTTATCGAAAATATAATTGAATAATTTGAAAGCGATGTTATAATAATAATAATAATAATAATAATAAATTAATAGTCCTCGGTACTAAACTAAATTCTCACTTTTGTGAGAATGTCATAAAAATTGTTCTTTCTTTCTTTTCTTTTCTTTTTTTTACTTTCTTCTATATGTAATATAGAGAAAGTATTGGATTCGCGAAAATTTTCGACCTCCGTTTTTTGACGGATCTACACGTTTTGGGATGTCCTGAACACGAATTGATAGTTTTTAAAAAATGTCTGTCTGTCTGTCTGTGTGTCTGTCTGTCTGTGTGTCTGTCTGTCTGTGTGTCTGTATCATTTTTTTGTGGACGCTGTATCTCACGAACCAATGAATGAAATTTAACCAAACTTGGTATTTAGTTGCACCCTGACATGAACTGGTGCCCATTAGATTTGGGGATCAATAGCTCAACAGGTGGCGCTGTGATCGCATTTTATAGGACAAAATTCCGTATAAATGGGCATAATGAGAGTTATTTTAAACTTGTGATTGTAAAATTAATATGAATTATTGATAATAGTAGTAGTTAACTAGGAAAAAAAATTTGTGCATGGGGGGGCATCGGTTCCCCCCCTGGGGGGGAAGTACCCCCCCGGGGGGGTTAAATTTTGAAGATGGGTATCATTCGAAAGATCTCGTCAATACCTTTAAAACGAATGGTTGAACCATAAATCTGTGATAATTTAAAACAAAGTTATCGATTTTTTTTATTTTTAGCAAAAAAAAAACTTAGAAAAAAAAATCGTTTTTTTTTTTTTTTTTTTTTTTTTTTTTTTTTTAATATTGTTACTGATTGAATATGTATAGGAAAATATAGAAGAAAGTCTTGTGGTGGCCACAACATACTAGTTTTTTTTTTTTTTTTTGAAAGAAAAGAAGAAGGGGGAAAAAAAAAGAAAAGAAAATTAATCATAATCGGTATCGAAAAAGTTGAAGAAGCCCTTTTTAAGACAAAAATACATTTCATTATACAAAAATACATTTATTTATTTATTTATTTATTTATTTTTGTGATTTATGCCAGCTCTAATTTGAAGACTATTTTTCAGCAAAAACATAATGCATTCCAATTAACTGAAATAGACTACTTATAAAATAAATAAATAAATAAAATGGATTTATTACTAGACGCAAGTGAAGTAATTACGTCAATGACAATCCGCGGGGCCAAACAAAAGATTTCCTATATTAAACATCCATTGTATTTATTTTATTTATTTATTTATTTATTTTTGTAAAATATGACTATTGGAATTCTTGAGATAATTGAGATTTTTAAAAAAATAATTTGTATAGACTGACCCTTTAAAGGATCGTTTATAACTGGTAAAGGTATATTTAATTATTTTTCGAATTGAGATTAAAAAAAAAAAAAAAATAGCTTCTTAGATAATATTAGTTTATGTTTAATCCTTTATAAACGATTTTTCAACTTTTATAAATTTATTCCGGACTATTGTAAGATCCGCTTTTATTTCACACGTCTTTTATTGTACTTCCCTAAAAAATGTTATTATAATTAAATAAAAAATATATTACTCTTTTTTTTTCTTTTTTAAGTATAAAAATAAGGTGATATTCACAATGCCCCAGAATAAATTATAAAAATTGGCATCTCTGTGTAAGGTTATGAGAAGCATACTTATCACCCAATTCATTAATTTTAAATGAGAAAGTCGTAGTTAGCTACTTTTCCACGCCTACCATTTTCAGTCTATTCACCCATTTTTGTAGAAAGTTATTTATCATGGCCTTAGAGAGGAAGTTTTAGAAAAAAAGATATCAAAACAGTGTGGTACACTTTATTTATTTATTTATTTTTTTTTTTTTTCATGTATTTTAAAAGAGTAAATATGTCTGGTTTAGTAAAGTAGCTTACCACGACTTACCGAGTAAAAAATAGTTGATTTTAAGGGTAAGTTTACTTGGGAATGGTTCGGTAAGGATTAAAAATTATCACATTTTCTAATAAATCATAACTGCTAAGTGTTCTGGACATCAGCAGATTATTTATTAGTATTCTTCTTATTTATTTATTAATAAAATTTTTATCGGTTTTCTCTGAATAAATAAAATGAAAATTTTAATAAAACATTTTGATATCCAAACAAAATAATAATAATAATAATAAAAAAAACCTCAGCAGCTTTGAATAAATGAAAATAATTTTTTGTGTGTCTTTGAGCGCTTGACAAATAAAAATAAATTATTAAATTATGAAAAAGAAAAATTAATTAAATTAATTGTTTGGAAATTTTTTAAAAAGTTTTATAATATGTATATTAGTTTGTAAAATAAACTCTTTGAATTCCTAAATTAATTAGTAATTTCCACAATGTACTTCCATTATATAGCTTATTCCATTATGTATTAGCTTAAATAAATTTTAGTATATTTCAGTAGTAAATAAATTATTATAGTATAAATGCTTAATTTAAGCGCCATAAATTAAATGCTTAACAAAATTAATAATAATAATAATAAATAAATAAATAAGTAAATAAGTAAATAAGTAAATAAAATAAAAATTATTTTAAAATTATTTATTAAAAAAATTATATAATGTTATTGAAAAAAAAAATTAATAATCAATTAATATCAATAAATTAAATCCCTTAATTGAAATTTGCCGGGTACCTCCCAGTTTTAACTTAAATAAGAATGTTTATTTACTTATTTATCTATTTTTTTTTTTTTTTCATATTTTGAATTAACATTAATGTTTAAATTTTAATCTGAAATAATGTTAGATGCTTTAATTAGCTTCATAAATTTCATTTTAATATGTAGTATAATTCCGAATAGATTTATGCCGAATTATTAAATAAATTAAATTAAATTATTAAAAAAAAAAAAAAAAAAAAAAAAAAAACAGCAATGAATAATAATATTCATTTTTTAATTTCTAATTAATATATAAATAATAATACTTTTATTGCTATCGAAATAAATTATTAAAACTAATTGAGCTCGCAAATTATTTGTTCTCCAATTTTAAATAAAAATTATTTTAATCAAAGTTTTCAGCAATATATGTTTTGAGTGCCATTATTTTTTTTTTTAAATAAAATTTGCTGTAATTAATAATTGAATTTCTTAGATTAATATATGTATATTATACAAAACTAGTAGTCCTGAAACTATAAGTTGGTGGAATCCCCTATTTTATTTATACTAAATTAAGTATAAATACATGAATTTAATTATTTGAATATTTATTTTTTAACCATTAATTATAAAAAGTTTAATACATTATTTTTTTTTATAAATTTGAATTATTTCATTCTTTTAGTATGTGTGAGAATATGTAACAATTTATATTACATATTAAATCAACATAATCTTTATATAGAATTATAATTATGTATAATAATTATTACTAATATTACTAATTATATAGAGAATTGTATTGAATAGTTTTAATATGATAAACCTTAACATATTTTCAGATGTTGGTTTTATTTATTTCACAAATATTAAACATATAAATTAAATTATATTAAATATGTAAATTATATATATATTCTCATTAAATATATAAATTAAAACTAACACTTTGCATCTTAAACCGTTCGACATAATTTTTATTTGATATTGAAAATTATAGTATTTAATTTATCAATCTGTAATTGAAAGTTGCATTAAACGATTTATTAGATTTTCTTTAAATTAAGAATCTGGTAAATAGAATGCGAGAATTTTTCATTTTTCTTATAAATTATTTACTTGAAAAAAAAAAAAAAAAAAAGATAATAATTTGGTGATTGATATATTTTTAATTAAATAAGTAAATAAATAAAATTTTATGAAAAACAATAAATGCTAAAAGTTTATTTTTAAAAAAGATTGAATTCATTTTTGGTTTAAAAAATATTAAATAATTAAATTTATTATTACACTTTTAAATACATTTTGACTCCCAATAAATATTGTTACATGCTATTATATATATGTATATATATGTACATGTTTATCAAGATAAATAAATATGTATCTCTGTTTGTTTAGATGATTTGTTAGTAAAATTTATTTTATAATATATCCCTTAATATATAAAATACATAGAATTATATAGTAAATATATAAAATTATACAGTTTAAAATTATAAAATCTTATTAGTCTAAACGTAGTGTTAATTATTGAATGTGATGAAATAATTAATTTTATAAGCAAACAATCATTTAATCTATTAATCTTTTGCGATAATTTAATTTAGTTATTTTGTCCACTTTAAAAATAACTAGAAATCGTTTATTTTATTTTAATTATTTTTGGATGATTTAATTATATGATCCTTATAATTAATATGCATAATTTCAAATAATAATATAACCAATTTATCATATATACTTATATACGGGTGTTCAAATTAAAACGTTGCCATATGAAGTCTTTAAACTCTTTGAATTCTAATATTTGCATGTATGGAATTCACAGATTATTAATAATAATAAAGACGTACTTTATGATCTGACAGTAAATTAATTCTTCTTTCTTAAATATTATAGTAATATATATTAATCAAACATTATTTTATTTTTTTCATTAAAATTAAAAATGAACTTTTAAAACTTTTGAATAACCATTAAAAAAAAAAAAAAAAAAAAAAAACTAGTTAATAATTATAAATTTAAACATATTTATTTAATTACAATAATAGTATTAAAAATGAAAAAAAAATTATATATATAATAAATTATGAATGTGCTTTGTGACAAAATTAATGTTAAAAGCGCCCACAGACACATATTTGTACTTCTATCGATACATACATTTACGGTAAAGCGTTTAATTTAAGAAATATCAATCACTAAAACGCAATTTTTAGAATATTTCATAAGCAAAAATAATAAATTATTTACATTCTCGTTTTGCATTTACCAGTTAAAAAACTAAAATTAAATACATTGTATGGTAAAGGAAATCAAAACACCGAATAGCTTCAAAGATAATTTAAAACAAAATAAAAACAAAAACAGTTCTTCGTTAGTCAGTAAGAAAAACAGAAGGTTATAGCAGTAGTTGTGAAGTTTTAGCTTAATTATCCCTCAT
Source organism: Salticus scenicus (assembly GCA_963930645.1). Lineage (NCBI taxonomy): Eukaryota > Metazoa > Arthropoda > Arachnida > Araneae > Salticidae > Salticus > Salticus scenicus. The sequence goes on from OZ005660.1 coordinate 107,723,855, forward strand.
CCGTCAGAGGGCGTTGAAGTTCTTTCTTTGAAATCGATTTGTGTTTGGTTTGTTTCCGTTGCGGATAAAACGATATGAGTATATCATATGATCTAAGCATATCTCTAGTCGTCCCAATAATCTACCAGATAAGTAGCGATTTGTTGCCATTTTATTATATGGCAGTAAAACTATAAAAAAGAGTTTTATAAGCTGAGAGATTATTTTACCAATTATGTAATCTGCGTGTATATTATAGTTTTTCTATGAGTACATCATTATGTTAAGCGTAATATAATTAAATTGAAAATAACCCGAGGCTTTTTAATTTTTAACTTTTCAAAAGTTTCTTTTAATCAGAAATTAAGTTTAAGGGGATTTCAAATTAAAAGTATTAAATAATTTAATTTTTCTTTATTTCCTTTCTTTATTTCCTTTTCTTTTTCTTTTTTTGAATAATATTTAAAAAATTTACTTTTTCTATAAATATTATATATTTAATTTATCATATAGTTTACCAACAGCAGTGTTGGGCATAATTGATTAAAAAGTAATTGAATTACAATTGAATTACAATTATAATTATTTTACTGTCAATCGATTAACAAGTAATTGATTACAAATAAATTGAATAAGTAATTCAATTTATTTGTAATTAATTACTTATTTATTGATTGACAGTAAAATAATTATAATTGTAATTTAATTGTAATTCAATTACTTTTAATCAATTATGCCCAACAGTGACCAACAGTAGTAATTTATTGCTACAACACAGGATGATTTATTACTACAACACATGCAATACCATATCTTTATTCTATGTTACTTTTATGTGTATGAACACATTAGGCTTTTCATTGTATAAAATTGGGTTAATCTTAGAAAACCTTTTTGAGCTTTGAACTGGGACATGGAATTGAATTTGAGGAAATACTACGCACACGTAACATACATGTGCATAAACCAAAAGATTGAAAAGTACGCTACAATTCTTTATCCATTAGAGAGAATTAGGCGATAGAAATTGTAAAAGTATTCAAAATACTCCAGTAAAGAAAACTACACTAAGAAGAAACATCTGCCATTAATTTTAAAAACTTACTCTTTTCAAATTTTTACGTCTTTCCCTTCCTTAATGCAAATTTGTTTAATTAGACTTTTTTTTCTTTCTGTACAAAAAGACCATTTATGGAAAAAAAAAAAAACAGATAAAATAAACATAGTTATATATTTAACTGAATATCTAATACCGAAAACAAAAATTTCCTTTTACCATATCATTTAAAAAATTGTTTCTTCGATAAACATAAGGTTCATATAGATATTGATAATCGAAAATTTTAAATAAAAAATACGACAGCACATGTCAAAAAATCCTAAATACACTAAAACATATTCCTAATAAAGACAGATAAACAATGGTCTGCCTATGCAAACCACGGACCGCATCTATCGCTCTATTCCATTTTGTGCGGTCCAATTCCATTTTGTGCGGCTCAATTCCATTTTGTACTGCTTAATAAATTTATGCATACAAATAGATAGATATTTTATAAATTATTTTGCTCGTTGTTGTCCCTATTTTAATTGATAAATGCTCCTATTTTAACCCTTATTGTTCTTATTTGAATGTTTTTTTCATTTTGTGAGGTCTCACAGTTTAGGCGCATAGTAAAACAATATGCATATATAAACAGATATTTCATAAATCTGAAAAAAAAAAAAAAAAAAAATCGAGTTCTCATGCCATTATTGCTGATTCTTATGTAAAATGACCTCCTGAATCCGAATATGACTCCCATTTTGCCCAGTCACCCACCGTTTTCTAGAAACACCAGCCCCTCCCTCATTTTTTTTCTTTTTCGATAATTTTATGAGCATGAATTTGATTTGGAGAATGAAAAAGCATTAATATAACACCTAATAACAACAATATATATATATATAACGTTTAAAAAATAACATTAATAACAGATTAAAAAAATATAAGATATGTAATACATAATTTCAATGGCAAATCCCCACCAAAATTTTTCCTTGACGTAAATGTCCATGTTTTACAATTTTCCAATTCTGTAGCCCCTCAGAAGATATTTAACGGTTAAAATAATCCTCTCCCTCTTAAAAATCAAATTTATAGCCATAAAATCAACAAAAAATTATAAAAACGGCGGGTGATAGGACAGAATGGGAGTCATATTCGTTTTCAGAAGGTCATTTTACATAATAATACGCTGAAATGGTGACAGAAGCAATTTTCATGCCTAGCAGTGTTACTTTGCAGTGTTACACACACATACACGCACACATACATACATCATCATAAAAATAGTGAAAACGGACTCGGGGCACCTCAAAACGTATAGAAACATCAAAATCTCAAATTCGGATTTTTGACATGATTACAATACTTTCCTTACATATGTATGTTCGGAAAGTAAATATGCATAAGAACAGATAGATATTTCTTAAATTATTTTGCTAGTTGTTGTATCTATTAAAACCTGTAAATCCTCCTATTTTTGCCCCTTTAAGCACCTATTTGATTGTTTTTCCGTGAGCTGGCAAAAACTATGCAGTAATGTGTACTTCTTGGTCTTCAACGTAAATGCAATTTATCATAAGGCTAAATCTTGAATCAAATGAACAAGTAGTTCTTAAGAAAACAGCACATTTTTGAAAATGAAGACATGTTTAATCAACTTTCAGAATTAAAAAATAAATAAATAAATAAATGCATATAGAGTAACTGCCGCTTAATAAAATCACTGGTTAATAAAATAAGCCACTTAATCTGATCAAATCGCCAGGACCAGAATCGAATGAATACAAGCAATTTTTAAAACCGCCGCTTAATAAAATCAGCATCGCCGGTTAATAAACTCAAAAATATCTCCTCAGCAACCAAAAATATTATTTATGCATACAAAAAAAAAAAAAATATATATATACATATTCATTTACATTTTTTTAATAGAAAAAGAAATTAAAGCACAACAAACCCTTCGTTATCGCTCATTGTTGAAGATTTTACACTTGCAGCACAGTTACAAATTAAACACGCCCCATAACTTATCTCCGTAACAATTTCAAGGAACGTAGCCTTCAAAGCGCAGTAATGAAATAGAAATTTTATTTGAAATGTTTTATTTTTTCTAATTATTAGAAGGCAATTTCTTGTTCTTATTTTGAAATTAGTATCATTCATGAGGTTTAAACGGAAAGATTTTAAATTTATAAGAAAAGCGTGAACTTTTGGTAAAGTAATGAAGATTTTCCTCTAACGAAAGTGCACGGGAACTTAGAATGCATTTACTTATATCGAAGAAATAATTAGTTAATTATCTACCAAAAATTAATTAATAATGCTTACTAATTCCATTATTCGTTACCTTTTGAAGTTTCTTTCGAAATTCAGGGAAGTAATACCTTTACCTTAAGGGCAGGAACGTTCGCCGAATATAAAAATCAGCCGCTTAATAAAATCACTTTGGCTCAGAACGAATGTGATTTTAATAAGCGGCGGGAACTGTACAAACAAAAAATTTATTGTGTTAAGTAATATAACATTACTCTGTTGATTAAAAATATAATTTTGGTTTACTTTAAAATAGAAAATTATTTTTACTGCAGATTATTTAAAATTAATCTGGTGTGTCACTCACACGACTTTCTCTTACCCTGAAATTTAATACTATAAATACAGGTTGGAGATTAAGAGGTAAGATAACGAGTACTGTTATGTAAACCTATGTTCAACAATTCAAATTAGGCTTCCGAAGAGTTTTATGTGATAAATAGTTCAATCTCCCGTTTCATTAATGCACCTACATTTATATAGAATTTAATTCGGTTACTAAAAAATAATTCTGTTTTTAAAAAATAATTTATTAAAATTATTATTAAACAAAATTATCATTTATAATAATTCAGACGATTTCCATGTTAGAGAAGTAATATAACACTAAATATATAACCAAAAAAAGTCCATTTTATTCTCAATATTAAAAAAAAAAAATCGATAACTTTTTTTTTAATTATCACAGATTTATAGTTCAACCATTTGTTTTAAAGGTATTGGCGAGCTCTTTTGAAAGATACCCAACATGAAAATTTACTCCCTTCGAGGGGAGGGGGACTTCTCCCCCAGGAGGGGGGGGGGAGGCGAGGCTCGTACATACACAACATTTTTTTCCCAGTTGACTATCTCTATTAAAAAAAATATATATTCGTTTCATTTGGTTTAGGGCAGTCTATAGATGTTAAACTCTACTTACCTGCAATTTCCCCCATAGACGTAATGTATTTTAATACTTTTGAGTGTTCCTGTACACGAACCATTTGCTTCATCTCAACGAAAAAGTTACTATAGCATCCCTATATGATACACATTTAGAATACCGAGTTTGGAATTTCTGCTACTATTTCTTCTTGAGATATGCTGATAACAGACAAACACACAGACAGACAGACACAGAGACACACAGACAGACACATAGATAGACAGACAGACAGAGAGACAAACATACACACAGACCATTCATTAAAACATGATTTTCGTGTTCAGGGGACCTCAGAACATGTAAATATACCAAAAACTCAATTTCAAAAATTTGACCCTAAAACAATACTTTCTCGACCCTATGGGTAACAGAATGTAAAAAAATTCAAGGGAGCTTTCTTACTACGCGCAGGATATCGGATTTACAATTTCCTTTCTCCTTATAATTTTTACATTAAATGAAACAAGACATTCTAATTAAGAATCCGAACTAAAAGTTCTTAATTATTTTAATAACATACACTTTAATTAACAATTAAATTTGAAACACGAAGTTACCATTAAAAGTTTTATATTTCCACAATCATCATTTTTTTCTATTGAGCAGAACTTCTTATTCTTCATTTTATTCATTATGTCAAAATGTACGGTTGAAAAAAAAAAATTTAATTCATATCTCAAATACTTTTTGAAATATCATGAGCGCAGTGAGAAAGCACCTTTGGATTTTTAAAAAAATAATTTGTAATAAAATAATTTTCTATTTTAAACTAAACCAAAATATTATTTTTAATCAACAGAGTAATGTCATTCTAGTTAGCACACACACACACACACACACACACATGCTTGTTTACCCGCCCTTGCGAGTAACCACTCTTTTTACCGCATAACGAGTACCCACAGAAATTTAATTCCTATCATCAAAATATTAATACTGTATGTTAAAGTAGATGAAAAATACACGAAAACATAAAAAAATATTAATTTAAATAAAAATTGCATTTTTTAAAATAAAAAAACTGAGTCAGCACAGTACCATCTTTCCGAGGAAGATTGAGTTACTCGTTTTGAAAGTTTACACACTCAATCCGAGTAACTTAATCTCGAACTCAGGTTTTCTGAGTGGTTACTCGTTTATTCAGAGAATTGCTTGAAAAATTGTGTTAAATAAGCGTTCATGTACTTAGAGGACGGTGGACAGAGAATTCTGAGGGCACTTTTATTTTCACTCGAAAGCCACTGTGCTACATAAAAATTATATATGTATTTATGTTGTGCTGCAGATACCATAAATAAAAATATGTATATTCATTTTAATGTCCAGATATGTACTCCTGTGTTTTAAACACATATCTTGGGAATTCAACTATATTTTTTTGTGCAGAATGATTAAATTTCGGAAATTCTTTAGTCGACTCGCCTAAGGAAAAATTGAAATACATCCTATGTTCCAGTGAATGAATGATTTCAATAATATTTTAAAGTGTTTCACAGTGACCCCTGGTGGTCAAAATTGGAACTTATAAACCTTTCTGAATAAATATTATTTCGTATACATGATTATGTGTAATCATTGTATGAAGTGAAATTAGAATTTCAATTATGTTAGAATAGCTTACAGTGCCCCTTATCGGCAAAATCTTTATTAAATATGTTCAAACAAAAAGATTTGTGCGAGATTATGATATATTGTGTGTTTAAGTGAGTGAATGATTTTAAGGACATTTTAAAGTGTTTCACAGCGCCCCTGATGGTCAAACAAGAAATTTGTATTGTATTATGAATAAAGAATATTTCGTAAAGGAAATCATTGTACAAAGTGAAATTATGATAAATGATTTTAAATAGCTTACAGCGCCCCTAGCGGCTAAAATGTCTTGTAATAAAAGGATTTGTATAAGATCAGGATATATTGTGCGTTTAAGTGAGTGAATGATTTTAATGATATTTTAAAATGCTTGAAAGCGCCCCTTGTTGGTTAAAGTAGGAATAAATAATTTATTATAAACATACAACATTTCGTATACACCATACACGACTAAGCATAATCATTGTATAAAATGAAATTAAGAATTTAGTGATGTTAAGATAGCTCTTTAGCGGCGAAAATAAATTGGGAATTGGGAACTCGAACGCAAGACTTCAGTGCCCTACAAATAACCTTGTAACCAATGCATTTAGATTGTTCGTGTCCTTGGTCATTAATTTATTATGATATATGTTAATCTAGAGTTAATGCAGTTCTATTTTTACATTCTCCTATATTCAACAGAAGAAAGCATTGGATTTGTAAATATTTTAGACTTCCGGTTTTCAATGGGTTTACACGTTTTGAGAGGTCCAGACCACGGGTTGATAATATTTAGAACATGTCTGTCTGCCTATATGTGTGACAAAAATTGTTTGCCTACTGTGTATCAGTAACCATTGTACATGATAAATTCATATATAGATATACCTAGACATAAATTAGTGTCCATCAACTTTTGGTGACAGTTGCTCAACACATTGCGCTGCTATACAGCGATTTCCAAAATTTAAGGAAAAGCTATGTATCAGGAACTACTACGCAGAATTGCATAAAAATTTATATGTATATGCATCTTGACTTAAATTAGTACCTATAAATTTTTGGGGACCATCACTCAGCAAGGGGCGCTGCTATACAGCGATTTTCGCAATTTAAGACAAGGCTATATCTCAGGATCTATTGTGTATAATCAAACGAAACATGATATGCGAGGAGGTCATTGTGAGATATTATGCTGATTCAATTTAGATGCATGCCAACCAATAGGTGACGCTACTATAAAGCAAGTTTTCCCGATACCGGAAAGGCTATATTTCAACTTCTATGGCAAATATTCGTAAGAAACTTCATATGTGAGCTAATTATTATTAAAACACCTTTTTTTTTTTTCTTTTAGATGTTATTTATAGGAAATAAAATTTTTTGAATTTTATTCTTTCTTTGAATTGTTAGTGTTAGTTTTCTTTAAGATGAAAATCATCTTCATACATCATGGTAGATAATTTTAATTAATAATAGTTTTAATAAATTATTCGTACTGAGTGAATTTGTATGAGAAAATATAGAAGAAAATATTGTGGTGACCAACAACATTTTAGTTTTTATGTGCGTTTTCTATTTTCTACCTCAGAATGCTTTTTTTCATGTGCTTTGTGTAATTATTGTGTAGTTTTTTTTTTCCCCATATCTACAACAAATGCTATATTTAAGTATATTATTAAATTTAAAATAATTTCTTTCTAAGTTACATAAATTTATTCTTTTTACAAGTATAGGTGAAATTTTAATCACTGGAAAGGAAATAAATCGCATACATATATTTCTTAAATTTTAACTATTTTAAATTAATTGAGAAAAAATAAAGGAACAAGATTTATTTATTACGATTTTATAATGAATAAATTAAATTTGTTTTTACATGAATTGCATGTATTTTCCATAACATTGAAATTTAGTTTCAGTTTACACATTTTAATCACTTTATATACGGAGTAGCTGATCACACTACATTTAATTTTTAGTAACAGTAAAAAGAGAAGAACTTCTTGTCTTTGGATTTAAATTCAAATCTTTTTTATATACGGTGTTGGAAAGTTTTGCAAATGGAAATGTTTGAAAAAGGCATACAATTACAGAAAAACCGAAAACCCCCCTAGTAGCTGAGGTGAAACGGATATCTTGATAATTAGTGGTTTTCTAGAACTTGATAATAGTTGAAGGAGGAACAGCATTTTTTCTTTTGCAAGTGCAATTGCCAGAGAAGAGAAAACCTGTGGGGGAGAGAGAAGGGTGAGGTTGATAGATTGTTTATCTGGTGACACGGGCTTCATCGGTCAGATAAAGCAAGGGACTTTTTAACAGTATACTAAATCTAAACAGAATCTTCTTTGAGTTTGCTAGCCACTGAAATTGGAAATCATATATTGCGTAATTTGTGATCTGTAAATAATATTGCGCACATTATAATTTTAAGAATATAACAAGATAATGAAAACTAATTTTAAAAATTTAAATTTAAAAAATACAAAACTAAAATAAAATAAAGTTTTAAAACAATTAGATTGTTTTATTAATATATATATACCAAGATTTCTCAAAGATTTTGTCGTATATAAATTATTTGATCATAATGTTCAAATAACAGAGTTGTTGATTTTTTTTTTTTTTTTTTTTTTTTTTTTTTTTAATAATTGTTATTTGTTTGTGGTTTAACGTTCATGTATAAATGCATAATATCCACCTACACTATCAGTCATTTTTCTTAAATTTATAAATATTTCCATAAAAATAATGCATGTATGCATTCATTACAAAATTAATTTAATATAGTATTTTCATTATAAAAATTGACTTAATTTCATAAACAATTTCAGAATGATCCACTGGACTTGAAACTGACTTTATAGCTTCAACAATTTATTGATTAATAAAACCTTATCAATGGTATGTAACGCATAAAAGATTTTTTAAAAAGGATAATTTAACAGAAGATATGACAGAAAAATAAGGCAAAATTTTACCCACGGCTTCAGTTGAATAAAATAAAAATATGTCCTAGTGTAAACATTGTAACTAACTGTACAGCTTAAAAATACCATTAGAAACATTTTTTTTTTTTTTTTTCAAACAACCATTAAAAGAATTCTTAATGCCATTACCATTTTAATATTTTCGCTTATGTACTATATTTTTGTATTTATTGGACACAATTCATTACCTTAAACCATTTTTAACCAATTATATGTAGCTAAATTGAAGGGTTTATTGAATATTATTATTTTTTTTCCTTTTGAATTTTTTAAAATTATGATGTAAGCTAGTATGTTGTGGCCTCCATATCACTTTCTTCTATATTTTCCTTTGACTCAATACAAATTATTTGTTAAAATCGTTATTTATTTAAGTTATCTTCCATGGTGAATGAAGACGATTTTCATTGTAAAAAAGTATAACATTAAATACCAAAGAAGGTCGATTTGATTTTCGATATCACACCTAAAAAAAAAAAAAAAAAAATAGGTGGTGGTGTGTGTATGTGTGTGGAGGGGGGGGGTAGTCTGTTTTTATTTATTTTATTTTTACTTATTTATTTATTTATTGTAAAAACAAAAAAAAAAAAAGAAAAAAGAAAAAGAAAGAAAATTCGACAACTTTATTTTAAATTATCACAGATCGATGATCTAATTATTCGTTTTAAAGGTATTGACGCAGCTCTATTGAAAGTTTCCCCCGCCCCCTTTCCCTCGGGAGAAAAGCGATGTACCTACATTAAAAAAAAAAAAAAAATGAAAATCCAAGTTGACTATTGCTATTATAAATAATTCTTTTTAATTTCTTAATGATTAAAAAAAAATTAATTCTCTTTATGCGCATTTATAGGAAATTTTGTCCTATACCTTCATGTTAAAAATTTTTAAATAGCGTGATAGCAACGCAATCTGTTGGACAATTTTCACCAAAAGTTGATAAGCACTAAGTTATGTCAAGATGCAACTACATATCAAATTTTATGAAATTCTGTGCAATAGTTCCTGAGAGTGGTCACACAATTTTGTCACACACACATTTTCTAAAAGTAGTCAAATTGCATTCTAGACCTCTCAAAACATCTAAATTCATTGAATACCAGAGGTAAAAAAATGTTTACGAATCCAATAATTTCTTCTATTGAATACAGAAGAAAGTAAAAAGGTGTCATTATTTTAAAAATATGTGAACTTATGTTAAATGATGCAAACTGGTACGTAAGCCAAACAAGCAAGAGATTGTAAATTTGAAAATGTATTATTTTCTAAATATGTAAAAAGTAAACAATAACAAATCTATTTATTTATTTTATGTGCCAAATTAGATGAGATTAAATTAGCATGGATTATTTAGAAAGTCGTTTATGATAGCAAGATTATAAAATAATGTTAGAGAAAGTTCGTTTATACTGGCTATCTCAATCTTCTCTTGAAATTATGTTCCTGTATTTGCTTGAAAACCTTCCTATATTTTTCTATTTGATTGCTTTGACCACTGTTATTATTATTATTTTAATATGTGCATAATTCGTAAAAAATAAAATAAAATACAATACCATATAATGATAAAATTTGGATGATGCTTTCGTTATCAAACCACTGATCTATATTTATATTAGTTTGACATCAGAAATAATTTGTAAACTGACATTAATAGGTGATTTCAAAATTTACTTAATAATCTCTATTTGAAGAACGAAAAAAAAAAGAAAAAAAAAAGATAGAAAGATAGAAAGAAAGAAAGAAAGAAAGAAAGCTGTTTTTTTTTTTTTTTTGAAATAAAACTAAATGTAAAACGGTACCTAGTATGCATTATAATTTGGAGAAAATACATAATCCTCCAAATGGTTTAATATTACCACTGAAATCCTCAAAATTTCAAACTGTATGTATAGATATAGATGCAGAATATAGATATAGATGAAGAAAAAATATAGAGACTCATCTCTGTTTGTAAACACAGAAATCGTTTCGTTTCCTTTGTAAGGGTGCCTGTTTTTCAGAAAATAAAAGTTACTGGATATTCAAATATATCTCATAGAAATATTTGCTATTCAAAGATGTTGATAATTTAGGTTATCCGGCATTTATTTTACTTTATTATTATTTTTAATATAAATTGAAGTTGTTTTCTTTAGATTTCAAAAGAATTGCAAAGAACGGGTATGACTCAGGGTTGCCAAATTTGGCCTTTTTTTTTAATCAATAGTCATCAGTAATTTTTATTTGTAACGTTTGACTAATCACTTCGAAGATTGATAGTGTATTATGTATATCAAATGTCACTTCTCAAAATTATTGGTGACCACTGAAAAAAAAAAGGCCAAATTTGGCAACCCTGGTATGACTTGCTAAGTTATTACAAAATTGCCAAAAATAAATTCAAAAACTGGCGTACAGACAATAGAAAGAAATTAAAACTTCTTCACACACCATAAATTTAAAATCAGCACAACCGGTTTCGAAAGGGCGTAGCCTTTCTTCATCAGGTGCAAATACGTGCAACTGCCTTGGAGGCAAAAGCAAGGCTACGCTTTGGCCTCCAAGTAAATCCTCAGTAAGTCCAAGTAAGTCTCAGTAAGTCCAATCCTCAGTAAGTCCAATCTCCAAGTAAATCCAAGTAAGTCCTCACAGAATATCAATTTGTATGATATTCTGTGCAGTAGTTCTTGTTATACAGTTGGCACAAAATTGTTGTCTCTAACACACACAGAGACATTTTCTTAAAATGATTAAATCTAGATATGTCAAGTCGTGTAAATCTATAGAAAAATTTTTATGCATTCCCTATGTCCTCTTATTGTGCCTTTCCTACAATCTACAATAGACATTTCTTAAATAAAGTTTTCTTTCACATCCCATTCATTGTTTCGGCAAACAATTATACCTTTTAAAGAAAACAGCTAAATCGGACTTTACATAGAGCTACATGTATTATTTTAATTTATCTTGTATTCTTATTTTATTTGTTTCAAATGGCGAGTTTTTTTTTTTTTTTTTTTCTAAATGCATTATTACAGTTGTGACTAAGCCTTAACTAAAAAAATTCAATAATAAAAATTATAGACTGTCGATAAAAAAGTGTTACTCGATTAAAAAAACGAAAACAAAAGCAATTATAAATAAAAAATTCATCGCCAAATACTGACAGGAATTTAAAAATCACAAAGGGGGTCATATACTAACGCTGTAATGCAATATGGTCTATGATATTGCGAATTTTATTTTATTAAAGAAAAAAAAAAGAGTTGATTTAAAGCGCAATATTTCAACAACAAGAACAAACAAAGGTAAAAAAAAAAAACTAGTATGTTGTGGCCACCACATGACTTTCTTCTATATTTTCCTATACAAATTCACTCAGTAAAAATAACTTATTAAAATCATTATTTAAAAAAAATATTTTCCATGGTAATGCAGACGATCTTCATATTAGAGAGGTAGTATAACACTAAATATCCAAAAAAAGTCAATTTTATTCTCAATATTACATTAAAAAAAAAAAAAAAATGACTAAGCTCCTAAATACACAATTTTTTTTTTCCCAGTTGACTATATTACAAATAATTCTTTTAAATTTCATAATGATTATTAAAAAATAATTCTCTTTATGCACATTTATACAAAATTTTTTCCTATACCACCATGTTAAAAATTTAGAAAAAGCGGGATGGCAACGCAACCTGTAAGGCAATTTTTACCAAAAGTTGGTAAACACTAATTTATGTCTATGTGTAACTACTTACCGATTTGTACGAAATTCTGTGCAGTAGTTCCTGAGATACAGTTTCCATAAAACTTTGTCACACACAGACAGACAGACATTTTCTAAAAATGGTCAAATCGTGTTCTACAGCTCTCAAAACGTGTAAATCCATCAAAAACCCGAGATAGAAAATTTTTACGAATCCAATATTTTCTTCTATTGAATATAGAAGAAAGTAATAAAATAAAATAAAATGATTAAATAAATGTGGTATTAAATATTAAGTATTTTAATTTGACGTTAAATATGGGATTTCTATAATATTTTATTAATCCCATTTAGTGAAAGGCAAAGCAACGAATAAGCGCTCAGAGCCCCGCAGGGGTTAGTAAGAAAAGTGAGTCGAGGAGGCAAAGAAGGAAAATTATAGGGGATTTTATTAATATTTATTTACAATTTGCGAGTATTATATTACCATTCATTGCATGAAAATAAAAATGTGGGTAAACGCTTTATAGATTTTTTATTCTTTTCCTTGGGAAGAATTAAAATTTAGTTTAAGCTTCTTCTTTCTTAGTTATATCAGAATAAGAACTAGAAATTGTCTTTTATTAATTAAACTATAAAAAAAATCGCCTAATCAAATCAAAATGTGATCTATTACCGCGCTTTGAAGAATACATTCCTTGAAATTGTTACTAAGACAGGTGATGGGGTGTGTTTAATTACTGTAAATGTAAAATTTAATGTTGTAAATGTAAAATTTTCGACAAAGAGAGAAAACAGAGGGTTTCCTATATTTTATTTTCGATTTTATTTCAGAAATAAAAAGTCACAGTGTAAATAAAAATTTGTTTAGCGTGCATAAATTACATTTTTTTTCTGCAGAAGAGTTTTTTTTTTTTTTTTTTTTTTTTTTTTTTTCAGTTTAATAACCGGAGATGCTGATTTTATTAAGCGGCAGTTTTAAAATTGGTTTGCATTGATTTGATTTCGGTCCCGGCAATTTGATCAAATTAAGCGGTTGATTTTATTAACCAGTGAATTTATTAAGTGGCGGTTAGTGTACTCATATTTTATCATATATTTAATATTTTTATATTCTAATCGCATGTCTCTATTGTATAGTATGTAAAGTTTTTTAAATAAATAAATAAAATATCATTGCAATAGTTTGAAAACACTACAAGTTATAATAATAATAATAATAATAATAATAATAATAAACTTTTCAATTTTTTAAAGAAATCTTTATATTACCTTGAGTGTATGTGCTAGTTTTATACAAATGAATACAGAGAGTTGGAAGAATTCTCATAATTACATGCTACATCCAGAACGCATTTCAAGAAATAATTTTTTACAAAGTCATCCTAAATGCTTTATTATTATTATTATTATTATTATTATTATCATCATCATCATTATTATTACTATTTTGTGTGTGTGTATTTTTCAGGTCCTCATTTTGCCTTCGAGATAAAACTTTCATTGAAATATATATAAATATAAGGTATAATATATATAAGGTAACATGCTTTTATACTGTTAGAGTTTAAAGATAATTGTGTACTTCATGCAATATTTGGCAAAACATCTGAATGCGAAAGGGTCTGGTGATTTGTATAGTGTATTATGTTAAATAATAATTAATCTTGCTCTCTCTCTCTCTCTCTTTTTCTTTATCTCGTAAACACACGGAATATGCTTTGTAGGACACTATAATAGCTGAGATTTTACTTAAAGGGTCTTAAAGCCCACCTTTGTATATAGATGCCAAATGTAGCACTTTTGGCTACAGGAAAATAGAACTATTTTTTACATATTTCCTTAAGAGTTTCACTGTTTAAATAAAATGAAAATGTCTATTAAAATTCTACGGTAGCCGAAAGGTGCTAAAATTGGCACGTAGGATTCAAGGGCTGCCTACATTTATATTTATAGTGTGTAGCTCTCGGTACCACATTTTGCTCATTGATTTTAATACCAATACGCCTCTATTAAAGGCCATGTATAATTATATATTTCTTCTAGAGTTCACTTTCTACGAGAGCAGATTATTTTATATTTTCCCTTATTTCAACTGACTACTGCTTACTATATAACTGATCATAGACGCAGAGTGAACAAATATTTTATTTATTATTATTATTATTATTATTATTATTATTAATTTTGTTTAGTGGAGGAGAGGGGGCAATTACATTTTATTTTGCAAGAATTTTCTCCATCAAATATCCCCTTCTTCTTTTCTTTTTAGAAGGGTGGTTTCTTTTTTATTTTAATTTTGTCAAAATGTAAAAAAATGTGAATCTAAATAAGTCATGGAAAAAAAAAAGAAAAAAAAAATGGTTTCAGTAAATTATAAACATTTTCCATTTCCAAGTGCATTTAGTTCTCTTTTTGTATTTAGATATGAAATAAGGTTGAAGCACAAAATAATTATTGTCGTTCAAGTTGTCGTAAATAAGTAACCTACAGAAATCTTGTTTTAACTGAAACAGCATGACGTACTTTTGTAATTTTACTTTGTTTCTCTGTGTACTAAAATAAAGAAAGAAAAGTTTAAATGTATAATGATGATTATGGTCGGTTGTCTACTCCAAAAATTTGCCCAGGGCGAAAAACCCTCCGCAAGGATCTCCCATAAGGATATTACCCCATGTTAGCTCGCGATAGTCAGTGAAAATTACGGAAAAATTAGAAAGGCTCGAAGGACGATAGCGACCTGGATTCAAACCTGGCATTTCCCGTCTAGCAACACTTAGATAAGAAACTCTCAGCCAATAATGGTGCTGCTTCAAATAGTTGACACACATAAGCTGTAATGTATCCAAATTCTTTGGTAGGCCCTGTAAATGATTAATATTTGATGCAGATGCAGACATCACTTTCAATAGGAAACATTACTTTATACGTTAATAACATCTTCAATTTCTTAAAAACCAATTTATATTTAAGTAAAGTGCAGCTTGGACGAGCAGGCAGTTAAACAAACTACAATCATAAACGCTTTGTTTCAACACTGGTCGAAAGTAATTAAGAAAATATCTTTATTTGCACAAAATTTTGGTAATACACTGGTCAATAAAATATAATTATGGTTAAATGATCGCGTAAACGATATTTACAGCAAAAAGCGATATGTGTAGCACAAATTATTCTCTTACAGAGCATCACAAAAGAAATTTTATGCAATTTGTTTGCAATTAATTAATTAATTTTATTTTATTTGAATATTTACAAAGATAACAATAAATTGCAGTCGATTAAAAAAAAATATATATATCAAATTTAATCCGCTGGTACATTCATATTGCTGTACTATGGGGCTCTGACCCCTGCTGTCTTCACTCACTAACCCCTCCGGTAGCTTTATCCTCGACTTTCTTCAATAACCAGACTCCTAAAATATTCACTCCCTACTTTAGATATTCAAAAATAAAAATAGCCATATAAAAATGTACACTGAATACACATAATTATTTCTTATCGCAACTGTAGTTTCTATTTGGATATAATTACTGTATTTTTTAATGATTAAAAAGTGGATCCCGGAAAAAAGGGCACGGAAGAAAGGGCACCGGAAAAAAGGGCACCCGGAAAAAAGGGCACCGGAAAAAAGGGCACCGGAAAAAAGGGCACTTTTCCAATTCGCAAATCGCAAAATAATAAATATCAAATAATAAATTTAAAAAATGACTTTCAAACTACATTTTTAGAAATTTCAATTGATTTGGTACAACATTCATTTAATATATATCTCGGGGAAGAGGGGGGAGGGGGGCAGGAGCAGATCGAAGGAAAATAATTGTTTTTACAATAACTCTTACCGATTTTAATCAAACTTTGTATAATCACGTACAACTTGTCATCACCATTTTACCGAATAATGATACATTTTATGAATATCACTTAATTTTTATGAAGATAACAGTGAGTGATTTATATATCTGGGAGGGGGGGGCAAGGGGGAGCAGATAAAAATAAAATATATTCTTCTTTAAACTATCCAATTATCGATTTAAAAAAAATTTGTATAATCACGCATAATTTATGAAAAAATTACAATAAATGTCAAACATACTTGGAGGGGGGGGGGGGTTAGGAAGGGGGCAGAGGAAAATAAATTGAATTTTTACATTACCATTTTAGCGATTTTAATAATATATTCTATAATTACCACTTAATTTTTATTAAGATTACAATGAGTCTATTATATACTTGGGGGGGGGGGGCAAGAGTGTTAGATGGAAATAAAATATATTTTCCTTTAAACTACCCAATTATAGATTTAAACAAAAACTTTGTATAATAACATACAATTTGTGAAAAAATCACTCTAAGTGTCAGACGTACTTCGGGGGGGGGGGGGTTTAAAGGGGGAGGGGGGCAGAGGAAAGTAAAATTATTTTTTATATCACCATTTTATCGATTTAATGATATATTCTATAACTATCACTTACTTTTTATGAAGATCACAATGAGTGTATTACACATCTGGGGGGGGGGGGGCAGATAAAAGTAAAATATATTATTCTTTAAACTACCGTATAATCGATTAAAAATAAAAACTTTGTATATATAAAACTTCCTGCTTATGAAAAATTACAGTGAGTCTACACATATCTGGACGAATTGCTGTGGGGGGGGGGGGCAGAGTGAAGAAAATGTTTGTTTTTATATCACCATGCTACATATTTATATTAAACTTTGTACGAGTATCACTTGCATTTTATTAAAATTATGGTGAAAGTTACCTATAATTGATAAGGGGGGAGGGGGGTAGTGGGGGCAAATGAAAAATAAAATAATCTTTTTGAAAAACACTTATTACCGTTTGCTTTATTGTTTTATTTACATTTTGTGTAAATATCAGTTAGTATTAATGGAAATTTATAGGGAGGTATTCAAAAATTCAATGATTTAAATCTGTAAAAAAGTTGCTCAAAAATGAAATTTCTTCTTTTACTCTATCTCTTTTGTCCACCCCCCCCCCCTCACGTAGAAATAAAAAACTTACGCTTTCGTTGATGATTAGCATGAGTTTTACAAGGAGAAATTTAAAAAGTGCCCTTTTTTCCGCAATCCGGAAAAAAAAGCACCGGAAAAAAGGGCACTTTTCTTAATTGTTACTTGTAAAATACTTGTTAAACGTGGACGATAGCAAAAATATTTTGTTTCTACGAGGGGAGGGGGAGAGACAGATCAAAGAAAAATATTCTGTTTTAGAATAATCTTTTACCAATGTTTAATATTAACTTTTAATTAATGCCTGATATTACCAATGTATTGAATTTTTGGATTGCGGAAAAAAGGGCACTTTTTTAAATTTCTCCTTGTAAAACTCATGCTAAACATCAACGAGAGTGTAAGTGTCTTTTATCTACATCGGGGGAAGGACAAAAGAGACAGATTAAAAGTAGAAAATTCATTTTTGAATAATTTTTTTACAGATTTAAATCATACATTGAATTTTTGCATACCTCAGTATAATTTTTCATTAATAGTAATTGATACTTACACAAAATGCAAATAAAACAATAAAACAAACGATAATAAGTGTTGTTTAAAAAGATTATTTTATTTTCCATCTGTCCCCCCTACCCCCCCCCCCTTATCAACTTTAGTTAACTTTCACTATAATTTTAATAAAATGAAAGTGATAGTGGTACAAAGTTTTATATAATTAGATAGCATGGTTATATAAAAACAAACATTTTCTTCAGTCTGCCCCCCTCTTAGCAAATCGTCCAGACATGTGTACACTCACTGTAATTTTTCATAAGCAGAAAATTGCGTAGATACAAAGTTTTTTTAAATCGACAATGCGGTAGTTTAAAGAATAATATATTTTATTTCTATCTGCGTCCCCCTTGCCCCCCCCCCCACCAAATGTATAATACCCTCATTTTGATCTTCATAAAAGTAAGTGATAGTTATAGAATATGTCATTAAAATCGGTAAAATGGTGATATAAAAGAATATTTTATTTTCCTCTGCCCCCCCCCCCCTCAAGTATGTCTGACCTTACTGTGATTTTTTTCACAAATTGTATTCTATTATACAAAGTTTTTGTTTAAATCGATAATAGTGTAGTTTAAAGAAGAATATATTTTATTTCCATCGGTCCCCCCCTTGCCTCCCCCCAGGTATATAATGCACTCATTGTAATCTTCATGAAAATTAAGTGGTAGTTATAGAATATATCATTAAAATCGCTAAAATGGTGATATAAAGAATCACTTAATTTTTCCTCCCCCCCCCCTTTTTTAACCCCCCCCCCACACACACACACACTAAGTATGTCTGACACTTACTGTAAATTTTTAATAAATTATACGTGATTATACAAAAAAAAATTAATCAATAATAGAATAATTTAAAGAAGAATATATTTTATTTTTATCTGCCCCCCTTGCTCCCCCCCCCAGGTATATAATACACTCACTGTGATCTTCATAAAAAGTTAGTGATAGTTATAGAATATATCATTAAAGTAGATAAAACTGTGATATAAAAGATAATTTTATTTTCCTCTGCACCCCCTTCTTTAACCCCCCTCCCCTAAAGTTTGCCTGACACTTACAGTAATTTTTTCACAAATTGTACGTGATTATACAAATTTTCATTAAAATCGGTAAGATTTTATGTAAAAACAATTGTTTTCTTTCGATCTGCTCCTGCCCCCCCTCCCCCCTCCCCCACCCCCCATCTTCCCCGAGGTATATACTAAATTAATGTTGTACCAAATCAATTGAAATTTCTAAATGTGTAATTTGAAAGCCATTTTTATACTTCATTATTTGATATTTATTATTTTGCGATTTGCGAATTGAAAAAGTGCCTTTTTTTCCGGTGCCCTTTTTTCCGGGTGCCCTTTTTTCCAGTGCCCTTTTTTCCAGTGCCCTTTTTTCCGAGTGCCCTTTTTTCCGGTGCCCTTTTTTCCGTGCCCTTTTTTCCGGTGCCCTTTTTTTCGGGATCCCTAAAAAGTACGCGTATATGCATATTCGACATCGTAAGATAATATTAAACTTCCTGAATTCCATTTCATTTGCCATATTTATTAGCAAGTATTATGTCCGTGTTAATAATATCAGTAATAGCATCAGCAACGATACTTCAAGACATTCAAGCTTTGATTTACAAATGATTTGTTGTAGCATGTTTATTGCACATTACTGTACAAGACAGCAAAATTCCGTGTTTTTATGTAAAGTAGTTTTTGCAGTATAAGCCAAGAAAGAACAAAAAAAAAAAAAAAACACGATAAAGCTGGAAGCACGGCAATGGCAGTGACTTATTTTTAGAATAGAGAGATGAAAGACAGGGGACATCGTCGGATCGCCCAAGGCAATTACAAGAATGATCAGTTTCCCATCCTTTTGAAAAGCAAGGGAAACATACAAAGTGATTTTCAGAGAAATCATGCCGCACTATTAACCGAGAGGCTCTGCTTTTGAAGCTGCTTGACGTCACTGGGTCCGCAAAGTCTACGACCCTAGCGTGGTCAATTGTTCTTAATTCCCAACACCGATACATTAGAAATGAAAAGCTAAAGCCAGAAGCAAAAAATTTTAAAATGAAATAAGCTTCAAAACGAATTCAGAGTTCTTATTGGAAAATATTTGTAAAAAGAAACATTGTGTGAAATTTCAGATAGATAGTCTTTTATTTTATTTTTTGTAACTAACTTTCAGCAATTATTTTGAAGTGGGAAAGAATTAGAAATATATGTCCAACATGTACGTTCCTTTGTGCAGGATAATTTTTTTATTGGGGGGGGGGGGGATTAGAATCATTACCCTGAATGGTGAAAAATTAATAAAATAATTACATAAGTAGAAACGTATTTGTTCAGTCACATATTTATATATTATTGCTTTGAAATTAGCTCAAAAATGCATTTGTTTAAAATATTCTTTGTCTATTTGTATACATATATTTTAAATAAACCAAAGTAACTTTTATATGCATTAAATGAAGTAATGTGGGGAAATAAACAACACATATAACTTAAAGAAAAAAAATAAATAGAAATTATAGTAAAAATTTAGTATACTCTGGTCATCGCAAAACTTTCTTCTATTTCACTCTGCATGATAGCGCCGTCCACCAATTAACATGAATAAATATTTATCCTAATTTCTCACAGTACATATATTACATATGCAGTTTAGTACAATTTTAACAAACAAGTGCTAAGACAAATGCTAAATGGAAAATCGCTGGAGCTGATTAATAGCAACCGGACATGACGGCCAAGAAACATCAAAATTAAAACACTTTTTTTAAAATTAAAACACAATTAAAATTTAAACACATTTTTTTTTTTTTTTTTTTTTTTCCATAATAGCCATTTTTCACATAAAGTTTGATGCATTTATACGTTACAGAATCTCAGATTTTGCTGTCCCGTCGAGCGAGAAAGTGTAGCATAACAGATTCGTGTTCGGGCGATAAACATCCGAACTGAATCAGCATAGCATTTCATTATGGCCTTTTCAGGTATCAAATTTTGTGCAATTTTCTCTTACTCTATAAATTAAAAAAAAAAAAAAAAAAAAAAAAAAAAACTATAATTTACAAAAATATCGCTATTTTTTCGAGTCGAAATAAAACGAAGACTCTTCATCAGGCAAACAAAATAAGCATGAGTACAGAAAAAAAGCATAAACGCAACCTGGAACAATAATTACTCAGCATTTTTTTGTAATTTAAAGTGTTTTCAAAGTTCGATTTTGAGTCCTGCATCGGGTCGGGTTGACAGAATTTTTTATCTTGCGGGTCGGGTTCGGGTCGGGTTGACTGAACTTTTTTTCGCGCGGGTCGGGTTCCGGTCGGGTTGACTGAATTTTTTTTCTTGAGGGTCGGGTTTGGTTTTCAACAAGTCGGGTCGACTTGAGAACACCTTTCAAAATATTTTTTACAATTATAAACATAAATTTATAGGCATGTTTACAACTATGTAACTAATTTAAACATTCTGCACATACTAGACATGTATCGGTTGGTTGTTTCCTTGGAGGATTTAAGGCCGATTGACTCCAGATGTGTCCTAGGCCTATAGGGGGAATGCCCTCCGTTTGAGTCTTTCTAAGGGGTCCTAGCCCGTATTTACGCGTGTTTCGGAGGAAAGCACGGAAATGAGAGCGACCTGGGATCGAACCCGACATCTCCTATCTACCAGCATCGAGCGCAGAACAGCTCGGCCGCTGGTGGGCAGACATGTACCGGATCTCCCTATTCGTATCCGCGGATATCCGCCAGAAAAATAGATCCGTATTTGTATCTGGATCTGTTTTTTTTCTTCAACGGAGCTAATATGTATCTTTTGTAGAAATTGTATGAAAATTAGAAAAGTATTTTAATCTTTCTCGACTGTTGTTAGTATATAAATATAAAGAAATACAAATACAGTATAACATTGCATTTACATTCTGGAAATAGAAAAGATTTCGCAGTTTACAAGTTTTTATTTTATTTTCTTCTATATTCAGTAGAAGAAAATATTAGATTCTGTCAACATTTGGTGTCAACCGCTCGACGGGTGGCACTTCTATACAGCGATTTCTGCTATTTCAGGGGAGTCTATATCTCAGGTTCTGTTGCGTATAATCCAACAAAACTTGATATGTGAGAAGACCAGTATGAGATATTATGCTGATTAAATTTGAATGCCTATCAGCCAACAGGTGGCGCTGCTACACAGCGATTTTTGCAGTTTAAGGAAAGTCTATATCTCAAGAACTACTGCACAGAATTTTATATAAATTTGTATGTAGGTGTCATTTAACACATATTAGCGCCTGTCAACTTTTGGTGTAAACCGCTCAACAGATGGCGCTGCTATACAGTGATTTCCACAATTACAAGGAAAGCTATATCTCATATTCTATTGTGTATCATCAAAGAAAACTTAATATGTGAGAAGGCGAGATCATGAGACATTATGCTGACTCAGTTGGAATGCTTGTCGGCCAATAGGTGGCGTTGTTATACTGCAAATTTCATCGATAACAGGATGGCTATATCTCAACTTCTATGCCATATAACTGTACGAACCATGATATGTGACATAACCATTATAAAAAACGCATTGTTTAAGAAGTTATTTATAGACGATAAAACTGTCTCTCTTTGGATATTTAGTGTTAGATTTCCCTAAGATGAAAATTATTTGCATTCATCACGTTAAACTTTTTAATAATAGTTTTTATAAATAATTCGCACTTAGTGAATTTGACAGAAAAATATAGAAGAATGTCTTGCGGTGGCCACAACATACTAGTTTTTTTTTTTTTTTTTTTTTTTTTTTTTTTTAATTACCATCTGTGTGACAATGAAAATTTACTTTATTTTATATCATGTTATATCATTTTACCTCTTTTTGCATGATTTTTAGATGAATAAGTAATGTTGATTTATTTTTCGGGTTTCGGGTCTGGTTCGGGTCGCAAAAAAATCTCTGTTGTGGTTTCGGGTCGGTTTTCGGGTTGATGAAATTTTTTTTGTCGGGTTCGGGTCTGGTTGATTTAAAATCCATCTGTCGGGTTCGGGTCTGGTTGATTTAAAATCCATCTGTCGGGTTCGGGTCGGGTAAACCCGACCCGCGCAGGACTCTAGTTCGATTTTTCTTTTATCTTTTTTTTTTTTTTTTTTTAATTATTAATATAAGTTAATATTTCTCGCGATGAAACGTTAGTGGAAATTTATAGATCAATAAGAGTTCATCTTTTGCTCTACGAAATGATGCTAAATTAAATAATTTCTTTCGCTATATGGAATAATTTGTAGTAAACAAACCTACTGTTAATAATTTTAAGTCTCAAATAAACTGGCATTAATATATGTTTGTAAATTATATAAATAAATAAATTTAAATAATTAAAATGATTGAATTTATAGAATTTGTTGCCTGAACAAGGATTTTTCGTACGTTCTTTACACGCGCACACGGTGAAATGGTATATATATTTATTTACTGCAGCATAATTGTAGAATATAAGAGAAAGATATGATCAAATGCCAAATTTAGTCATAAGATTCAAAATATATGTATCTAAGAATAGTTAAAAGAAACATCAATTGAATCGCACTTCTCAAGCTTTAATCAATAAATTATTACATATGAAAGCGAAGCCTTATATAAAGCAATAAATATTTGAAAATCTGAAATGAATTGTTTCTCAGGCAAATTTAATTTTAACTAAAAATAAAAACAAGTTAATCAACTTTCTAGACCTTAAAATTCAATTTAATGATAATAAAATTTGTACTGATATCTATGATCAAAGACAAGATTTTGTCTTTAAGGTAAATATGTTTACTCATTTTAATTCACGTCTTTATCTTTCTGTATATAGAAATATTATATTGAATTACTTTTTTCGAATAAATAATTTACGCTCAGCAAAATACAAAAACAAAAATATTAATAAATTTATTAAGGATACTATTAATATAGAATAAAAAATAAATAAATAAATAAATAAAAAAAAACTTAGTTTATTCGTTAACATATCAATAAATATTTCTGTCATTAAAAGTAAATAAATAAATAAAAATATACTGGCATGTGTATTACAAAATAATAATAATAATAATAATAATAATAATAATAATAATAAAATACAATAAAAAAAGTGGAGGATGGATGGAAAGATGTTTGATTAAAGAGATAAGATAGTGGTGTTTGGCTGGTTGGACGGTTGGGATGATGAATTATTTAAAAAAAAAAAAAAAAAAAAAAAAAAAAAATGGAAGCTTTGTTGCATTTAATTTAATTGACAAACTTTATTTATTGGACGTAAGCTAAATTTTTACCTTTAATTAGAAAGCTTTATGAATTTATATCTGCTGAAATACTGTTTATTCTAATTGCAGTTCATGCACTTTTTTTTTTTTTTCAAGGTTGGGTTATTTTTTTTTTGTGTATTTTGTGTAATATTGTTTGCCAAAAATTAAAACCTTGAAATTTTTAGCTGAATGTTTCAATGTTGGGATGGCGACTCCTGATGAAATACCTCTACATTATGAACATTTTATTTTATTTTATTTATAATTCAGCTATATTATTTTATTTATTATTCACTTATTTGGGACCTGTTCCTTAAGTAAATTGTTATTTTTCTTTCTTTCTTTTCGATATATATAAATATATTTTTACTTTTATTTATTTTTTCTTTCTTTTCTTTCTTTCTTTCTTTATTGTTGTTTGTTATGGTCAGTTCAAACAGAAAACTTTTCATTAAAATAACTCCTCATTTTTCTGTTTCTATATTTTTGTGTTTTCATTGGGATTAATTTAAAATGAGTATTCTATTTTTCAAATCTAAAAAAAAAAAAAAAAAAAAAAAAAAAAATACTGGTCAAATTGACTTTTGTGGTTTACTGTGACAAATCGTTCATCTGTTTATTTATTGTTATCATTATTATTGTTATCATAATACATATAAGAAAGAAAAAAAGAACTTTAAATAAAAAATGACATTTTTTTTTTTCAGTTAACATATGAATTTACATCACAATCATTATGCATATTCTTTGAAATATTATTATAAAACATTTCAGAATAATAGAGAGTTCTAGTTATAATAAATCACTTAATCACAAAATCCCTCAGTAAAATGTATATGAATCACAAAATTTTGATAATTCGTAACATAAGTGTGAAGCAGAAACACGCGGATGCGCCATTTTTTTTTTTTTTTTTTTTTTTTTTTTTTCTTTTCAGTCACGGCTAATGTATTCTACTATATAAAAAAATAAAATTAAGTTTATTTCAAATTCATTCGGTAATCTTCGCCGTCCAAAACCCGATTTCGGTTTAATTGAAATGCAACGTTAAAAATATTTTCTTAAATAATAAACAAGCAGACAGATATACGATTATATTTATCGATAAAACTTCGATTTTCTCCTTGTCTTGCATTACATCAGCCAAATGGATCCCGGAAAAAAAGGCACTTTTCCAATTCGCTAATTGCAAAATAATAAATATCAAATAATAAATTTTAAAAAGGACTTTCAAATTACATATTTAGAAATTTCAATCGATTTGGTACAGCATTCATTTAGTATATACCTGGAGGAAGAGAGGTGGGGACTAGGAGCAGATCGAAAGAAGACAATTGTTTTATATAAACTCTTACCGATTTTAATGAATTTTTGTATAATCACGTAAAATTTGTGAAAAAATTACAGTAAGTATCGGCAAACTTGGAGGGGGGGTTAAAGAAAGGGGGGGAGGAAAATAAAATGACCTTTTATATCACTATTTTACTGATTTAATGATATATTCTATAATTATCACTTACTTTTTATGAAGATCACAATGACTGCATTATATATTGGGGGAGGGGGAATATGGAAATAAAATACATTCTTCTTTAAACTACCCTTTTATCGATTCAGAAAACCGTATAATCACGAATAATTTATGAAAAAATTACAGTAAGTGTCAGACATACTTGGAGGGGAAAGGGGGCAGAGGAAAACAAAATGATTTTTTTATATCACCATTTTACAGACTTTAATGATATATTTTATAACTATCACTTAATTTTTATGAAGATAACAGTGAGTATTTTATATACCTGGGGGGGATGGAAATAAAATAGATTCTTCTTTAAACTACCCTATTATCGACTAAAAATGTTTTGCATAATCACGTATAATTTATAAAAAAATTACAGTAAGTGTCAAACATACTTGGGGAGGGGGGGGGGGGCAGAGGAAAATAAATTGAATTTTTATATTACCATTTTTGCGATTTTAATAATATATTCTACAACTTCCACTTAATTTTTATGAAGATTACAATGAGTGTATTACATACCTGGGGGGGAAAGGGGGGGATAGAGGGAAATAAAATATATTTTCCTTTGAAATACCCTATTATAGATTTAAACAAAAACTTTATATAATAATATACAATTTGTGAAAAAATCACGCTAAGCGTCAGACATACTTGGGGGGGGGGGGTAAAAACGGGGGGGGGGGAGGCAGATGAAAATAAAATGATTTTTTATATCACCATTTTACCGATTTTAATGATATATTCTATAACTATCACTTACTTTTTATGAAGATCACAATGAGTGTATTATACATCTGGGGGGGGGGGGCGCAGATAGAAGTAAAATATATTATTCTTTAAACTACCGTATAATCGATTAAAGAAAACTTTGTATTTTTACAACTTTCTGCTTTTTATGAAAAATTACAGTGAGTTTACACATATCTGGACGATTTGCTAAAGGAGGGGGGGGGGCAGAGTGAAGAAAATGTTTGTTTTTATATCACCATGCTACCTATTTATATGAAACTTTGTATCTTATTTACATGTCACAAACCCATGGGCGTGGGCACAGGTGGGCACATGCCCACCTTGAAAATATTTGGAGTTCAGTTGGGCCCCCGTCCCTCGATTACTCATGAAAATTCTGAAAATAAAAACATTAATAATTTCATTGAAAAAATTCAAAACTATTAAAATCATCATGTGAAACGTGTAGAATATTTACATTTTCTCACTTGTTTAAGAAAAATAATCAGCATATACGACACAAAATATACAATCTGTCTAAAATAACAAGATACTGTGATTGATGCTTGTACCGATATCAGCACTTTTTCTCATCTATTGTAGAGTCCACTCAAGTGCAGTTTCCCCTGGGGCAGGTTCTACCCTTCAAGAGACTGACAAGGTGATTAGTCAACCCCTCACGGAAAGTGGAAAAAGTAAATACAACAGATGTTTCGGATTTTAAAAAAGTCACTACTTCTATCTAGTTACAAATTATACTGATCACCATTAGGATTGGGACACATGCGCTCTTTTGTTAATTAAACAAACCCCTATTAATTTTCGTTTCCAGGTAAAAGCTTTATGCTATATACCCTTATCAATTTTCTAAGAAAAAAAATGTTATTTTGCGATAGACTATTTTGACGGTATTTTCAGTTCGATTATACTTCTCATTACCATTTATTCATCTTAATTTCATTTTTTTCCGTACTTCTAAAAATAAATTTTTATTAATAGTTGTGTTGTATTGTGTGTTTTCATAGTATTATAAGCTTTTTCGAACTTTAGGCGTTAATTATAAAATCCATATATGATGAAGAGAACTCCATTTGGTGCTCAAAAGAGAAAAAAATAAAAAACAGTGCCTGTTTGAAATTGAAATATAGCTTGTTTGAAACAGCAAATATATAGAAGATATTTAAAAGATTGCCGGTAGCTAAGCAACAGGTTTTAACGCCAAGTTAAAGGTCTTCTAATATTATGATGAGCGCTTTATCCAATGAGCTTAAAGTTGATAGGTATGTTACTGATAAACGTCGCACGATTTCTATAGATTGTGATGAGTTAATAGTGTTAGTTAATTAGTTTAATAGGTTTCTTTTTTCTTTTCTTTTCTTTTTTTTTTTTTTTTTTTTTTTTTTTTTTAACACGCTTTTATAAGCTTCACCTGTATGTATGTATGCATGTTTGTATGTTTGTAACCGCTCTGGGAGCAAACAAAAATATTATATTGTAAAAAAAGACTTTCCCTACGTGTACGGCGTGGCATTGAGGTATAGCTCCGCGCTACGAACCTAAAGGTCTAGCGTTCGATCCCAGTCAGGGGAGATTTTTTAAAAATGATTTTTGTTTAATTCTAAATTATTTTAATTAATGATTTAAATGTATGTAAATATTATGGTGTGTCACTCACACGATTTCCTCTTACCCTACTTTAATACTAAGATAGATATTTTGTACTTTTTAGTTCACATTTATATAAAAGCGTGTTCTTTAATTTTTTAAAACTATAATATTATTTTTAACAGGAATTCAAGCAAAAATTATTTGTGATTACGGTTAATGGATTCTAGTTATTTGAAGTGCGCTAGAGTTTAAACTCCACATCGATTAAAATATAAATTTATAGGCATGTTATAGATTATTATCGCAAGGATATTTACATAAGTTTAGAACTTATAACTTTTTTTTTTTTTTTTACCAGTACAAGAAGTAGATTTTTTATACATTGGTGCGTCTATAGGCTCTAAGTGCTTAAAAATCGATTTAGTAACGTTAAATTTTAAATTGTTTAAAACATAATAAAGATGAATATTTGATATTCTGAGATTAATATTTATAACTCTTTTTACAGGGGCACACAAAAGAATTTGGATACATTACGGTTCATCAAACAACATACAACTTGGGGGGGGGGGGGATACTCAAATCCACTACAATGGTTTTCACTTTTGTTTACTTACCGGCTTTTTTGAATTTATTTAAGCAATTGTTAATTATTAGTTATTCAGAAAGTCGAGGGTAATCGCTCCAGGATTTTGATATATTTATCTTTTCATTATCTGTTCGGAGTTGCATATTTCAATAGGATTATGAGACAGGGAGGAAAAGAAAACTATAGTTTTTATATTAATTTTCTACAGATTTCAACATAATTACGTTCAATCATTTACAGTATAAAAAATAATTAATTGATTTTTTTTAAATTAAATTTGATATTAATGACTTTAAATTATTTAAATTATTAAATGTGATATTAGTGCATGCATCTTTATCTAATGTACATTTAAAATGGTGTTGGGGGCAATTTTCATGCAGAGCAGTTTTATCATATATATCTACTTTTCCGTATCTAGAGGTACAGGGATTACAAATTCATAATAATTCCATCTTTTTTCTTTAACTGCGTTTATAAGATTAAATATATATTAAAATTTATTGTCTTAGGCTCATATGAATCATAAGTTTTGTTTCCTCAGAAGAGAGATATGCGAAAAAGCCCCACGGGAAAAATTACCCCTGAAAACAAAAAATTCTCCGCAGAAAAAGTTCATATATCATTGGATAAATGCTTTTATAGCATATTTTTACTAACTCGCTTTCTTCTTTGTTTGTTCAGTACAAATTTTTCAATTGGTTTTTAACTTACTTCCCGACAAGCTATACACCTGAAACTTTTAGAATAGCTCAGAACACGATGACTTTTTTTTTTTTTAAATACTTTTAGCCAATTGTTTCGGGACCCTGCTGCTTTCCGTAGCGTTTATATTATTCAACAATCATATAATAACTTCCCGACTAGATTGACTGACATTTGAAACTTTTAGAATAGCTCAGAACACGATGACAATGCAGCTTTTTAATACTTTTAGCCAATTAATTCGGGTCCTCGCTGCCTTCATTAGCCTTTATATGATTCAAAAATCATATAAATTCTCGACTAGCAAGACATTTGAAACTTTTAGAATAGCTCACAACACGATGTTTTAAGTTTTCAAAGTTGAATTTTTATAATTAATTAGGTTTATATCAGGAGACGAAAAAAAAAAAAAAAAAAAAAAAAAAAAATCACCCCTGGAAAAAAAAAAAACATCCTTAAATGAAATATTAAGGTATTAAGATTTCCATTATGGTATTACAGGTCAATCGAAAATAAAATTTACGAAATAGTTATTCGAAAACAACTGTTTTGAATTGAACATTTTTAATGATAGAATTAATAATTCATTATTATACCTTTAATACACTGAGATAAAAAAAAAATATATATACCACCTTCCTCTAGAATGAATAAGTGGTCATTTTCTAAATCCCTTAACTTGAAATATAGTTTTCCGAGCTATGCGCATAAGGGATCCCGGAAAAAAGGCACCGAAAAAAGGACACCGGAAAAAAGGGCACTTTTTCAATTCGAAAATCGCAAAATAATAAATATCAAATAATGATATTTAAAAAATGGCTTTCAAATTACATATTTAGAAATTTCAGTTGATTTGGTACAACATTCTATTATAGCCGCTACTGAACGAAATCGTACATTAGTGCTCAAGTGCTCCCCTGAAGAATTTTTTTAACCTTTCTGAGCTTCTCCTATATAACAAAATTTTTCATTCTTATTAGTCTATGTGGTTTCAGTAATCTTGTATCTGTTGCTTGGCTTTTACTTCGTTTAATAGATCATTATTATTATTATATATATATAGTATGTAAAACTCTGCTGTTTGAGTTCGAGTGCATGCTTCTACAGTGTTTAAGAATATAAAACTTGGCATGTGCAATGTTCCTTAGATAAAACTATGCTGATTCAATTTGAATACATATCGAACGACAGGTAGCGCTACTATTCTGTATTATTTTTCGTTTACGTGAAAGCTATATCTGAGCTTCTATGCTATGCACCAAACCCCCGTGTGCTATATATTATTAAAAACATATTCTTATTAAATTTGGCGAATATAGGCTGTCATGTAAAACTGGCATTACATTCTGTGGTTTCCCAGATGACTGTATCTCAAGAACTATTGGTGAAAATTGTACAGAATAACATATGTAAATGGTGATTATGAGAAGATAAACTGATTAAATTTTTGTTCATGTTAATCGGTAGGTGACGTTGTTATGTGAAATGATGTAGAAGGAAGTATTGGATTCGTGAATTTTTCAACTCCTATTTTCAACGAATTTGCATGTTTTTAGATGCCCTAAGCATGATTCACCCATTCTTAGAAAATGGCTGCCTGTGTTTATGTTTATGATGTGTTGGTAAAACTTTGTATCTCACAAACCATTAGACAGAATCTTAATAAGATTAGTGTTTGTTTAGACCTTGATTTTATTTGATGAAGATTAGCTTTTGGAATATATCATCCAATAGTGGCGCTGCTATGCTGTGATTCGACCCATTTAATTGAAGATTAGAACTCAGTTTCTGTAATGTATAACAGCATCCAACTTAGTATATGAGATAGACATTATGTGACACTGTGCTGCTTCATCTTGGGTGCAAATCAGCCGACACATTGCGCTGCTGAGCTGTGATTTAATTTCGTCAATGAGAAGGCCATACCTCTTCTTCTATGACATATAAATGCACCAAAATTTATATGTTGTATGGATAATGTGTGAAACCATGCTGATTCCATTTAGATGCATATCGGATAAAAGGTGGCGTTGCTATGCTGTATAATTATTATAATTATTATTTTTTTTTTCATTTACGGTTGTGGTTGTGTGGTTAAAGCCGATTGATTACGCTAGGGTCCTAGGCCTGTGGGTTAAAGGCCCTTCGTTGGGGGCTTTCGTAAGGGGTATTAGTCCTTATTTACGTGTAATTCGGATAAAACCATGGAAAACTACGAACGACTAGGTCGACGAGCGCTGCCTGTGATCGAACCTGGCACTTTCCGTATATCAGCTTTCAGTGAAGAACCGCTCTGCCACTGGTGGGGCTTTTCATTTACGGAAAGGCTATATCTAAGCTTCTTGGTTATATAAATACAATAAACTCGTTATATATTTTATTTATTAATTTGTTTTATCTTATTTATTTATTTATTTTTATAACAGAGTCTGAAAAAACATTGTTTACACGGAAATTTTCTATTTCTATATTTATTATCTGAATGCTTACCTAAAAAATTATTAACAAACGATTTATAAAACGACCGAATTATAAACAAATGATTTACTTATTGCATGTATGTCTTGGCATTCTCAGAAACGACTCTGATAAAAGTTTAGGATTAGGATTAGTATTTTGGGTGACGCTAATTCTAATTCATCCCGGGCCGAATTCCATTTTTCTATACTCGAATGGGCGAGGACTAATTTTCTTTTGTGAAAAGTCATATACAACAATTAATCTTAAAAGAGAGGATTTTTCAATTATCGTAATAATACTTAATTTAAGACGGCATTAAAATGACAGTTACTATAGAAATGTCACTTCATTTTGTCACAGACTTTATGTACGGTCGTGTAGATGGATAAATATATTCTTTACTCAATGCGACAAACATTTTATTATTATTATTATTTAAAACTTCAGTTTTGTCCCATCGTTGTATCTCAAAGTAAAAGTTTGAAATCCATTAGTCGAGAGGTTTCAGTGTATTGAATAAAATTGATTTTTATTCTCTTATAGTAACTTGATTAAATATTTAATCTCATTTCACAATTTCACTTCAATCAGATACGAGGACGTAGATTCAGATGTGAAATAAAAATTCTAACTGGAGTTGGAGGCCCATGGCTCCCAGGCCTTTTTCTATGAGGATGTTGTTGGTTGTGCATATATTGTCATCGGAATTATTCATTTAAAAGCCAATTTCAGCTCGATCGGATATTAGGAAGTCAGTTAAAATTTGCTTGCATTGATTTGATTTTACACTGACAAACACAAACGAAGTAAAATAAAAGCATGCTAAAACATGAATTTCTTTGCATAGGAATTTTTATTTCTCTGCGGATAAAAGCCCTTTGAAAAATTATTTGCGAAAGAGGAATTTTATTTATTTATGCCCTCTTCTAATTAAGCTTGAGGAATGAAAGATTAATGGAGGAAGAAGGGAAAAATACTTCATCTAGTTTAGACATGAATATTCAAAATTGCTTTTTCTTAGGTATAATAACAAATATAAATGGTTCATTTATTTTTTAATGCAGTGCTTCTCCCCTCGTATAATGTTAAGTAAAGTGTAAAAATATAAGTATGAAGCCGTAACATTCTCTGTGTGGAAATTTTACACCTTTTAGAATCTTAGAATATAATAACATATTTATGTTTCCTGATAACAAAATACTTTTTTAAAAGAAATCATTCATTTCCCCCCCCCCCTGCGGAGCCCACCAGAGGCCGAGCAGTTCTGCGCTCAAAGCTAGTAGACGGGAGGTGCCGGGTTTGATCGCAGGTCGCGCTGGTCGGCCTAGCCGTTTGGAGTTTTGCGTGGTTGTCTCCGAAACTTGCGTAAATATGGGCTAGGAACCTTTGAAGTTTCCCGACGGAGGGCACTTTTCCTCAGGCCTAGGACACAAGTGCAGTCAATCGGCTTTAATTCCCCCCACCCCCCACAAACACAACCTCTGCCCGGATACAATATGTAGATATATTCAAAAACATATGTACCAGTGCATTGCGTCTTCCTAAAAGTTTTATAGAAGATACTTGAAAGAGAATAAAAAACATCAAATACAGATTTTATTTTATTTTATTTATTTATTTATTTATTTTTCATTCTGTACCCAAACCCCCACACAAAAAGGATAGAACATATACGTAGTCCAGAAATGTGACGGCAGCGGAATGAAACTATTAGATAACTTTTTCTTCTTTTAACACTTCGAAATAAACCGAAAAACTCGCAAAAGTTATCCGAAAATTCGCAGAAGTTCTTCGAAAATACATATATATATATATATATATATATTATATACACAAACTCGTAAAAATGTATATAAATTTTTTATGTTTCAAGTATTAACATTTCGAAAAATACGAGATAACAGGCAAAAGTTACTCGCATTGCCTTTGGTTACTCGGTATGTTAGTATTTAAACAGCTTTATTTACTCGAAAGGGAAGGTAGGACACCACACACACGCAATATAATATATATATATATATATATATATATATATATATATACACTTATCATTTCTACTGATTAAACTGCGTAAAAAAATAAATGAATAAATAAATTCAATCGTCTACCAACTAGGTTATCGTGGAAACCATTAGGTAGATTTTTGCCGTGTACCAAAATAAGATATTAAATCTTTTTTATGTTTAAAGAAATAACGTATTGAAACAAACGCTGTTAAATGTTACTCGCATTGCCTCTGGTTACTCAGTGTGTTGGTGTTTAAACTGCTTTGGTTACTTGTTGTACACCTTGAGTTGGACACCTCTCACACTCACAAAATGTATGTATACTTATGATTTCTACTTATGAAATATCAAAGAAGAAATTTAAAATAAATAAGTAAATTTAAAATAGCCTATTAACTGAGTTTTCGTGGACACTATTAAGTAGAATTTAGTTGTGTACTTAAATTAAAAAAAAGCATATATATATATATATATATATATATATATATATATATGTTTCAAGAAATAACATTTCAGAAGAAACGAAGTAACTGGCAAGTTCCTCGCATTGCATTTGGTTACTCGGTGTGTTGGTGTTTAAACTGCTTTAGTTCCTCGAAAGGGAGGGTAGGAGACAACACACACACACACACAATAAAAAAAAAGTATATATTCTTATCATTTCTACTTATAAAATAGTTTAACAAAATAAATAAATTCAGAAAAGTCCCGTTTATCCGAGAGAGTGGGAAATGGACGACATCAAAAAAAGGCAGGATCGAGAAGTTTTTTGCTCAAGAAGAAACAGAAACAAATAATTATTAAAAAATAAAATAAAATAAAATAAAAAAATAAAAAATCAAATGTATATCGTGTTTGTGTTTTTATTTATTTATTTATTTATTTTTAATTTTGTAGACTATAGTACAGCACTGTTTAACTTAGTGTGCCTTGGCTTGATCATAACTCCCCTTTTTTGCTTAAAATTTTTACATTCTTCAGTAAACAAAAAACAAATATTTTTACTGTAAATGGGAATATTTTTATTGCTTGTATGTTTAATATACAATATAACCAAGTTTTTTATTTAGAATATTTTTTTTTTTTTTAATCTCATTTTCCATAATTTCCATACATTTTGAGGTTTATTCGCTCCAAGCTATTGAATTCCGAGGGTTAAATGTAAATAAATTCAATAATTTACCTACCGGGTTTTCGTGGATACCCTTAGGTAGATTTTTGTCATGTACTTTAATATGATCTAAAAAAAATTTCTGTTTCAAAAAACATTTCCAAACAAACTAGTAACTGAGAAAAGTTACTCACATTGCATTTGGTTACTCGGTGCGTTAGTGTTTAAACTGCTATAGTTACTCGAAAGGGAAAGTAGGACACCACACACACACACACAAATATATATATATACTTATCATTTCTACTCATTACATTGCGTAAAAAATGAATACATGAATAAATTCAATAGTTCACCAACTAAGTTGCCATGGAAACCATTATATAGATTTTTGTCATGTACGAAAATAAGACATATATACTTTTTTTTTTTTTTTTTTTTTTTTTTTAAAGAAATAATGTTTTGAAACAAACTCTGGTAAAAGTTACTCACACTGCATCTGGTTACTCAGTGTGTTGGTGTTTAAACTGCTTTAGTTACTCTAAAGGGAGGGTTGGACACTGCTTCTACTCTCTCTTACACATGGATTGCTGTAGCCCAGTTGGTAGAGCGTCGGGCTCGTAATTGAAAGATTGTGGGTTCGATACTCGAGCCGGCCAAAGACCGTCGTGTATATTAATGGTGGCTGGTGCATATAAGATCTGTCTTATCCGTAATATCCTCCATATTCCCATCAAAATTATACCTCTAGGGGTCACCAAAGCGGAAGATCCGTCCTTTCCGTGGAAGATCAAAATTGCGATGACATGTAACCGGATGATCTCTAAGGGTGAGTCTCAGACCTTCGCCAATCGTCCATTGCGTAGCACTATTGCGACGCGGAACCCAAAGAATCATTCAATTAGTCTATTTCACACACACCTCACCTATATATACATATCATTTCTAATTATAAAATTGCTTACAAAAGAAATTTAAAATAAATAAGTAAATTTAAAATTGTGTATCAATTGGGTTTTTCGTGGACACTATTAAGTACAACTTGGTCGTGTACTTTAATAAAAATCATATTTTTTTTTTTTTTTTTTTTTTTTTTTTTTCAAGAAATAACATTTCGGAAGAAACGAAGTAATTGGCAAGTTCCTCGCATTGCATTTGGTTACTCGGTGTGTTGGTGTTTAAACTGCTTTAGTTACTCGAAAGGGAGGGTAGGACACAACACATGCGCACACACGCAATCAAAAAAGAAAAAAGTACACATTCTTATCATTTCTATTTATAAAATAGTTTAACAAAGTAAATAAATTAAGAGAAGTCCTGTTTATCCGAGAGAGTAGAAAAAAGGCGCGATCAAAAAAGGGCAGGATCGAGAAATTTTTTGCTCAAGAAGAAACGGAAACAAATAATTATATATATATATATATATAAAAAAGGATAAAAAATCAAATGCATATCGTGTTTGTGCTTTTATTTATTTATTTATTTTTATTTTTGAACAATATAGTACAGCACTCTTTAACTCAGTGTTCCTTGGCTTGATCATAACTCCCCTTTTTTGCTTAAAATTTTTACATTCTTCAATAAACAAAAAACAAATATTTTTACTGTACATGAGAATATTTTTATTACTTGTATGTTTATTATACTATATCACCAAACTTTTTATTTAGAATATATTTTTTTATTATCTCATTATATTATATTTTGTTTGTACAGATAATAAGAACGGTAAAAGAAAAGCTGATTCCTATATTTTGTTAATACAATGCATAAGCCAAAATAAGTTGATTTATTAGTTTAACCGTGCCTTTAAGACAGCTCAGTAGTAAGTGTTGTCATAATTAATCTAGTATAAAACCTAAGTTCAATAGCATATGTTAGCGACCATCATAATTAAAGATTTAATAGGTTATTCACAATGTTAATGTTTGTTCTAAAAGTTACTCTAAAAGACGGTAGCTGGTATTTAATGTGTGTGTCATCTATAGAATATATACGAGCAGAAAAATAAAGCCTGCACTTTGTCTTTTCTTTGTTTATATTTGCAATTAATTATTATTATATAGTTAAAATTAAAAACTACTGAAAGTTTAAAATTAAAAGTTGTTTCACGTGTACACATATTATAAAAACGTATAAAATCACTTTTAAAAACACGTATATAAAAATATCTTTATTAAAATCAGACACAAAGCTTTTCGCTATTATTAAAATAGCATCTTCAGGTGTTGTTAATTAACACAGTAGACAGCATTATGCACTGGAGAAGTTCATTATAGTTATAGTTAAAAAAAAAAAATAAAGTCTTGTAAACATCACGAGTCCTTTTAGAACACACAGAAAAATTTCAGCATACCGAATTAGACATATATATATATATATATACAGAGCCGCCATCCTAATCCGGCAAATTGTTAGTACCGCCCATTTTTCTACACCACCTAATTTTTAAAGTATTTTTCTTCAAATATATTTGCGATCAATTAAGAAGAAAAAAACTCTATAAAATCATTGGTGTAGAAAAAGGGGCGGTACAAACAATTTGCCGGATTAGATTGGCAGCTCTGTATATATATACATATACATATATATATATATATTTAACAATAACTGTAATGAACTTCTCCAGTATATAATGCTGTTTACTCTGTTAATTAACAACACCTGAAGATGCTATTTTAATAATAGCGAAAAGCTTTGTGTATGATTTAAATAAAAATATTTTTATGTACGTGTTTTTAGAAGTGATTTTATACGTTTTTATATTATTATATACCTTTGTAAGATTTATCTGTATCAAAAACCACTGAGAATGAAAATAGTATTTTATTTTATTTTTCTTCAGACAATAAGAACGGTGAAAGATAAGCTAATTTTTATATTTTGTGAATAAGTTGCATAAATTATTTGTTTAACCATGTCTTTAAGACAGCTCAGATATAAAATGTTCTCATAATAAATCTCGGATAAAATCTAAGTTCAATAGCATATGTTAGCTACCAATATAATTAAAGATAGAATAGTTTACTCACAATGCTAGTGTTTATTCTAAAAGTTACTCTAAAAGACGGTAGCTGGTATTTAATGTGTGTGTTACTTATAGTATATATACGAATAGAAGAATAAAGACTGTACTTTGTCTTTTTTTAATTTATATTTGTAATTAATTATTATTATATACCCTTGTAAGATTTCTCTGTATCAAAACCCGTTGAGTTATTTTAAAATAATTGGAAATATTATATTATATTATGTTTCTACAGACAATAAGAATGGTGATTCTTAAGAAAAGCTGATTCTTATTGTTATCTTAAAAGTTTTAAAGAAAAGCTGATTCTTATTTTCTGTAAATATGTTGCATATATTATTAGTTTAATCACGCCTTTAAGACAGCTGAGTAATAAAAATGTTCTCATAATTAAACTAGGATAAAAACTGAATTCAATAGCATATGTTAGCTACCAATATAATTAAAGATAGAATAGGTTACTCACAATGATAGTGTTTATTCTAAAAGTTACTCTAAAAGACGGTAGCTGGTATTTAATGTGTGTGTCGTTTATAGAATATATACGAATAGAAGAATAAATCCTGTATTTTGCCATTTCTTTATTTATACCTGTAATTTATTATTATTATGTATCTTTGTAAGATTTCTCCGTATCAAAAACACTTGAGTTACTTTAAAATAATTGGAAATATTGTATTATACCTTGTTTGTACAGAGAATAAAAACGGTAAAAAAAAAAAAAAAAAAAAAAAAAAAAGCTGTTTTTATATTTTGTGAATAAGTTGCATAAATTATTAGTTTAACCATGTCTTTAAGACAGGTCAGTTATAAAATGTTGTCAAAATAAATCTAGGATAAAACCTAAGTTCAATAGCATATGTTCATTTTTTTTAATTAACTTAAGTATGAAATTTAGGTGTCCACACTTCATTTTAATTCATTTCAGTCATTTTAAAAAGTACGTGTCCCAGTTTTACGGTCAAAAAATGAGATTAAAAATAATATTAAAAAATAAGAACAAAAATAAAAATTTACAGATTGAAATTAATAGTCCTCCGTGATAAACTAAATTCTTCCTTTGACAGAATTCTTAATTTATTTTATTTTTTAATTAATTTATTTTTATTTTCTCTCCCGGTACCATTTAAAAGGTTTGGGGAATACACTGTAAGCAATCACTAATATGATTAATCAATGCTGTAAAATACCTTTTGTAAATATTAATTTACCATTTATTCATAACTTTAATCATAACCTCTCTATTTTATCATTATTATTATTATTTATTACTTACGTTATAGGTGTTTACTTCTAAATATTTAAAAGATTATAATTTAAAAGGAAGTATTCAAGAAATAAGTTCATTCAGTTATTCCCCCCACTCCCCCCCCCCCGAAAAAAAAGGTGATTTTTTTTAATACATATTTTTTTTATTTATATCTTACATCAATATCGTTACATGATCTCTTTTGTTAGTGAATTTAGTTTGACATGTCTTTTCATTGACGAAAGACTTATAAAATAAATTTAAATATAGTTTTTCAGATACATATGTGAAATATGAGATTTATTGTGTTTTAATTTAATTATTTTATAATTTATTTATTAAAAAAATATCTCATTTATGTAATCATCAAATATATTTTTAAATTTAGATTGTTATTATTATTATTATTCTATTTTTTAATTGAAATCTAAAATGTTTAAATTTTCCTTAGATGTAGAAGAGAATTTTATTACTAAAAACCTACTCTAAGTTGTCAGATACAAGTTTAGAAATATATTATCATTATTAGAAATATAAATTTTAGTAAGGGAGGTTTCTGATGTTTTAAAAATAAAACCTAAATAAAACCATTTTTGATTGAGGTATAACGTCTAACGGAGGTATTTTCTGAATATCATGGAAAAACTTATTATCATCGATGTATTTATCCGAATCCTTGGGAAATCTCTATAAAACCTAAAAAAGTGCAGGTTTTCAAAGGTTCAAAAACTAAAACTAAAAAAATACGTTTTTGGTTGCAGGTATAGTGGTGGTATTATTTAAATACAATAGGAAAACTTATTATCATCGATGTATTTATTTGAAACCTTTGGAAGCCTCTACAAGACCTAAAACAGTGCAGGTTTTAAAAGGTTTTAAAATTAAAACCTTTAAAAAACATTTTTGATTGTAGGTATAGTGGAGGTGTTATCTAAATACCATAGGAAAACTTACTATTCTCGATGTATTTATATGAAACCTTGGGAAACATCTATAAGACCTAAAACAGTGCAGGTTTTAAAAAGTTTTAAAAATAAAACGTTTAAAAAACGTTTTTGACTGTAGATATTATCCAAATGCCATAGGGAAACTTATTATCACCGATGTATTTATCCGAAACCTTAGGAAACCTCTAGAAAACATAAAACCACGTAGGTTTTCAGGAGGTTTTAAGAATAAAACCTAAAGAAAACTTAGATAAGGTTTCTTTTCAGGAAGTATTTTTTAGCGAAACTTCAAAGAAACCTTTTAAATACCTGAAAACCTAGATAAAACCATAAAAAAAGTTTTAGAAAACCTTAAATTTTAGTAAGGGTTAGTTCTTTTTTTTTTTTTTTTTTTCTAGTCTTGCCAGTTTGTTGATTCATTACCCTCAAGCATAATTTACAACTTTTTTACTGAAATTTCACAAGATTTTTTATTTATTTGTTTGTTTGCTTGATTGTTCGTTTGTTTTTATTTTTATTTATTTATTTTTATTATTATTATTATTTTTTTTTTACCATTTTCTGAATACTAATTTATAACAATAGTTTACAACTCAGTAACGAAGAAATTTAACTTTTTAAGGGGGAAAAATGTTTTAATAGGAGGTAAATGCAACACATCTTCTAATTAATTAATTAATTTTTTTACATAATTTCATCATCCCGCCCAACCATCCAGCCAAACCACACCCCCCATCGTCTGTAATCAAACATCTGCCCACCCAACCTCCATCGTTTTTATTGTCTTTATTTTTATTTTTATTTTTTGGTAACATACACAAAAGTGTACTTTTTTATGTTACTGACGGAGAACTGATTATGGATACAAAATAGAATATATGAAGTTTTTAGGAAAACCATTTTAGCAGTGACAGTGATCAATTTATTAATATTCTAATTTTTATGCTTTGAAGAGCATAAATTAGTTCGAAATAAGTGGTTAATGATGATGTGTTCTATGCAACGAAATATTAATATATATATATTTACATATTTATATCGTTTTTCATATGATACTTGGTTATATCTACTGCAATGTTTGAAAAACCTTTCAATATATATATATATATATATATATATATAATATATGTATACTTCTTTTCATTTCTACGTATAAAATTGCGTAAAAAATGAAATAATAAATAAGTGAATAAATTCAATAGTCTATCAATTAGGCTTTCGCGGACACCATTAGGTAGATTTTAGTTGTGTAATAAAATAAAATAAATATATTTGTGTTTCAAGAAATACCATTTCAAAACAAACGAAGATACTGGCATAAGTTACTCAAATTGCATTTGGTTAGTCGATGCGTTCAAACAAAACTTTTCAGCGGAACAAAACTTTTCAACGGAGACCTTTTTCACCCTTGAGCATTAATGTACGATTTCATTCGCTAGTGCTATAATAGCAAATTACTCATAAAGATATTCTTAGTTATGTAATCAAAAATGCTAATAGTAATTCTTTCTTTCTTCATTATAATTAATTTATGTTATTTTAAAGATGGAGTAAACTGAAAGCACACTGTTTAGATGAAAGATTTGAATATTTACACCTATATTATTTAAATGCATCTTAAAAAAAAAAAAAAGAAAGAAAGAAAAAGAAAGATGGAAAGAAAGAAAGAAAAAAGAAAAAAAATGGTCGAGATTTGACCACTGCGCAATACCAGTAAAAACTAATAAACAGCATTAGAAATTTTCTTTATTGTTTTTTTTTTTTTTTTAAATCTTTTATTTTGAGTGTGAATAAAGTTTTTTTTTTATAATTTAGATGCTTTTGACGTTTAAAAAATATTTATTTAAATAAGTTAAATATATTTAAATGATTATCAGTTATCCAGTTTTTCTTTAATAAATTTTTATATTATTTCTTGACATAATATTTTTATTACCGCAATATAAAACCTTTTTTTCTAATAATCTGCCCGTATATGTTAAAATTTACAAAGTTTAAAAATTTCTTGATTTAGAGAAGAATTATGCTAATTGTATTCACGAAGGCCAAAGTTTTATGTAACTGCCAAAAAGCAACTAGAAAGTACAAAATATTGAGGAAACCTCTAACATAGCAACCCTGAAAGCTTGAGAAACCTAAACACACTAGGGTTGCCGCGTTTGTACGCGACCGCTTTAGCGAGTAACCGCCGGGAAAGAGTCTGGGTTTGAGGCTGCATTTTTACACACCGTCAGATGGCGCTAAATACACACACGGCTTATATATACACACGGTGTGTGTTGATGATTGCCGAATAACGCATCTCCGAGTAACTTCAAGAAAAGTGGTGCAGAGCATAGAAAAAACCTTAAAAAACGTCGTGACATGCTTAAACAAACCGAGTAACCAGCAAAAGTTACTCGCATTGTATTTGGTTACTCGGTGTGTTGGTGTTTAAACTGCTTTAGTTACTCGAAAGGGAGGGTAAGACAACGCACACACACACACACACACACAAAAAAAAAAAAAAAAAAAAAAAAAACCAGACAGACTGGCATTTTGAAAGAATGATAGAATTGTGTTCTGGACATCTCAAGAGTGTATAAACCCATGGAAAACCGGAGATCAAAAATTCCCAATTATCCAACACATTTTTCTTGGTATATACAAAATAATATTATTAATAATAATAATAAATAAATAAAATAAATTAATTTTTCGTAACTTAATTTATTAACAATTTAAGAAACAAATAATAATGAATATCTGCAAAAGTAATCTGGAGTAATGTGTTTGACAGAATTGAACAACATATAATTAAAGTTTAAAATTATGTAATTTTTTCTCACCGCATCTCTATTACATTTCAATGATTATTCTACATGTCAACAAAATTTAAAACTGAAAATAAGGAAAAAAAAACTAAAAAAAAAAAAAAAAGGAATTTTCTCATATTCGTTATAATCACACTGTTACAGAACGTGCTACGACGGTGATACACTTGAACGTTTTTCATAGAACTAGACTTGCACGTTTTCTAGATGGTACAAAGCAAACCTTTTCGGAACGTTC
This sequence comes from Salticus scenicus, assembly GCA_963930645.1. Lineage (NCBI taxonomy): Eukaryota > Metazoa > Arthropoda > Arachnida > Araneae > Salticidae > Salticus > Salticus scenicus. The sequence continues at coordinate 107,767,189 of OZ005660.1, forward strand.
TAAGTAATACTATTTTTGAACGTCTAATCGAACGTTCTCTTGACACGAAACACGGTGTTTGAACGACTGTAACCGTTATTAGACGTTCACAGAACGTTCCCGTGCTACTTGGGTAGTGATTCATTTAAAAATACTGACCCGCTAGCGGGCGAATGCAGAGGGGACCCGGTGTGAGTTTTTACTCGATCAGAAATGATTTTTATTATTATTTTTTTTAATTTGTTTTCTTAAGAATAAAAGTTTATCAGTAATAATATGGAATTTTGAAAATCATAAGTATGGTGAAGGAATACACGCTCGCAGCGTTCATATATATGCAATCGTTCGCGCGCATAGCGCACGGGTCTACACTGCCGAAGGCAGTGGGGACCCGGTGCGACATTT
>OZ005660.1:107767772-107810772 GCA_963930645.1 Salticus scenicus
TTCCCGATCAGATTTTTTTTTCTCTTTTTTTATCATATGATAAAAATTAATGCAATTTTGAGAATTCATTAATTACAGTGATTCATTTAAAAATAGTGACCAGCAAAGCGGGCGTAGCCTGCTAGTATATAATAAAGTAGCAGCCTTCGGCGGCCAGCTGGTTCGCGATCCTTGAAAAATCCGAATTTACGAAACTCCCGCTCGGTGGCGCCTGTAGAAACTTTTTCCCGTTTCAGGTCTTACAACAGCTTATTGACATATAGAGAAAATAGCTTTATTGAAAAATTTAATCCCAGTAAATTCCCGCTAGGTAGCGCCTGCGGCGCCCTTTTCCAGTTTCAATGTCTGAAACAGCCTGTTCGTTCACCATGTTATGATCTTTCAAATTTCTGACTTTAGCAAAGTCCCGCTCTGTGGCGTCTGCGGCGTCTTGTTCCCGTTTTAGAACTTACAACACCTTCCTCGCTCATTAGAATTTAAAATATTGAAATTTTAAAATATTACAGCGTCATCTGGCGGTTGAAATTTCTGTAATCTAGTGTTCGATTCTAAATCAACAAAGCTTTCCAATGATGTATTACTTATGGAATTATTTTAATTAGTAGCTGAGATACAAAAGAAAACCTAATCAGGAGACCTCGAAACGTGTAAATAAGGTGAAATCTCGAATTCCACTTTCGATAATAGAAAAGAATTTTAAAATATCTTTTGAATGATGTATTAATTAAAAATAATTTAATCATAATTATAATTTGAAATACTTGTATTAGAATAAAATTTAATCTATAATTAAAATGTAAATATTTTGTTTATTCTCCGAAATCGATGAAATTTGAACTACAACTTTGTCTTCTGATGAAAACTCTGCATAGGAAGTTTCGTGTTGAAGATTGAAGAAAATTGAAGAATTTTGAAATTTGCAATTTTTAATCGCAGTCCAAAAACACTTGACCTCAATCAGAAAAATATTTTTCTCTTTCGCTCTACTTTCGAAATATCGTCTGCGAACTTAAAAGAGAGTTTCCATGGTAACCAAAATACCAACTGTTGTTCGAACGCAAACGCGGATTCAGAATGCCATCAAAAACTGCAGGCATGCAGAAAATTTAAAAATTTATAACGGAATCAGTTCTTGAAAAAATCTCTCAATCTTTTGAAATACACTCATGTCCATAAATTAAGGATAATTCAGATTCACACTGAAATCCAACTTTAATGCAAAAATTTCACCTGTAGAAATACCACACACATCTTTAAGAATAATATGCAAATTATAGGAAGCCATCAGATGACGCCGATATGATGTTACAATGACGAAAATGTAAAAAGGGGGTAGATAAGGAATGGGAGCAAAGAAGGAAAATTGTTCATAAGCGTTCTGTGAGCCGCTCAGTGCCACAACCGAATGGTTACGACGCAGGGGACGCATGCAGATAATTTTTTACGTGGTAGAATTATCGGCCGACTAGAATGTGGGTGTACTTAGATAAAAGTATCGGGGGAACTTAGAACCGCCCAAAGTGTCATCTCTAGGCTTTGGCAACGATTCCAAAATGATGGAAATGCTAGTCGACGTTACAGTACTGGTCGGCCCCGAGTTACAATGCCAAATGACCGCCGGTATTTGGCAGTAACTGCCAAAATAAGCAGATAAAGCACAGCATCAGATCTGTCTCGTCAGCTGTCTGCAGCCACGAGTGCCCCAGTTTCAAGACAAACCGTGTATAGACGTTTGGGAGATATTGGTCTATATGCTCGCAGGCCTGTTAGATGTGTTCCACTCACGGCAATGTACTGTGTCAGCGGTTAACTTGGAGTAGGGAACATGCAATGTGGACAGCGGCACAGTGAGCTTGTGTGATGTCTTCCGACGGGTCCAGGTTTAGCTTGCTGTGTGATTCACACTAGAATTTCATATGTAGAAAGTCAGGAACCCGTTACCACCAAAACAACATCCTTGAACGACACCGTTACTGTGGGGCAGGAGTGCTCGTTTGGGGGGGGGGGATTATATTGGGCACCATAACAGATCTGCATGTTCAAATCGGAAGAATGTAGGCCAAAAATATCGGGACATCATTCGGGAACAACATATACGTCTTTTTAGGGGTGTCATGAGTCCAGAATTTGTGTTTATAGATGACAATGCGCGTCCCCACCGTGCAAACGTTGTACACGGATGCCTACAATCTGAAGCTATCACCCGCATGGAATGGCCAGCATTCTTACCTGACTGGAATCCGATAGAGCATGTGTAGGACATGCTTTTCCGACGAGTTGTATAGTTCGTCAACGACCTCCTATATGTGTACCGGAACTTCGGAGAGCGTTACTTACTGAGTAGAGTAATCTTCCCCAAGATCAGATCAGTTATTTAATACTCAGCATTCCTAGGTGTTGTAAGGACTGTACTTCATCATCTGAGAGACATACAATGTATTAACCATCATACCAACAATGTAATGTTAAGTTTTTGTAAGGGAGATATTTTTTGTAATTGCTTCCGGGAGCAAAAATCGTAGTTTTTATAAATGGTATCCTACATAAACCACCTTTTTTTGCTCTTGACCATTTGTTCAATAAATGAACTTTATGAATAAATTATGTTTGTTTTGCTTCTGAACCTTTATTTGCCTCAATCCTTAATTTATGGACATGAGTGTATGATTCGTCTAATCGAGGTCTATACACACACAAAAAAAAAAGAAAAAAAAAAAAAAAAAAAAGAAATGATTTATCTCTAAAAGATTTTGAGTTATAAAACGTTTTGTTAAAAAATCGATGTTTCGTAAAATCTAAAAATATGGATCGCTAATCCGTATTTTGTTAAAATGTTTGTATGGTTCGAAAGGGGATTAAATGACCTTTCCAAATATACCAATTGTTAAGAAATGGGACACTTTGTCTTTCGTAGAGGGCGATTCAAAAAAGACAACCGAGAAAAAGAGAAATTTTGGACCTTTTTAAAACCTTTTTTTTTTAACACAGAGAGAAAATTTCGCACGTTTTTGTAAAGCCATCCCAGCTTAGCGGTTGCAGATATTGAAAATTCACCTGGACCACGAGAAAGAGCATTTATTACTGATTCTTACGGTACAAATTTTTTTGAAAAATATGGCATTTTTTATATATATAAAAAAAAAAGTTTTAAAAAGGGCCCAAAATTTCTCATTTTCTCGATCGTTATTTTTGAACCGCCCTGTACGGCAGAAGAAAGGTCATTTAATCCTCTTTCGAACCAGATAAACATTTAACAAAATACGGATTAGCGATCCATATTTTTAGATTTTACGAAACATCGATTTTTTTCACAAAACATTTTATAACTCAAAATCTTTTTGAGATAAATAATTTTTTTTTCCTTTGTACATAGACCTCGATTAGACTAATCATATTTCAAAAGATTGAGAGATTTTTTAAAAAACTGAATCCGTTATAAATTTTTTAATTTTCTGCATGCCTGCAGTTTTTGATGACATTCTGAATCCGCGTTTTCGTTCGAACAGCAGTGGAAACTCTCTTTTAAGTTCGCAGTCGATATTTCGAAAGTAGAGCGAAAGAGAAAGATCTTTTTCTGATTGAGGTCATACGTTTTTGGATTGCGATTAAAAATTAAAAAAAAAAGAAAAAAAAAATACAGAGGTCGCCAAAGCAGAGGACGGAGGGCGACAAGGTAACAAGAAATAAAATACATCAAAAAAGAAAAAGAAAGAAAGAAAATACATAAGGCCGCCTGAGTGGAAACTCGAACGCGACAGTGGGCGGCTAGAGGAAAAAAAAAAAAAAAAACATGAGTATCATGCTTTTCGTTTTGTTAGAAGGACTTAACTTGTGGGCTGAAAAAAAAAAAAAAAAAAAAGATAGTGATTGTTAAGCCCACAGGTCAAGTCCTTCTAAAAAAACGAAAGGCATGATGCATAGTGGTGAGAGACCACCTTTCGTCTTAGAATTTTAGAATTTCAAAATTCTTCAATTTTCCTTTGTCACACACGAAACTTACTGTACAGAGTTTTTCATCACAAGACAAAGTTGTAGTTCAAATTTCATCGATTTTGGAGAATAAACAAAAAAAATTACATTCTAATTGCAAATTAAATTTTATTCTAATACGCGTATTTAAAATTCTAATTGTGATTAAATTATTTTTAATTAATACATCATCCAAAAGATATTTTAAAGTTCTTTTACATTATCGAAAGTGGAATTCGAGATTTCACCTTATATACACGTTTTGAGGTTTCCCGCTTAGGTTTTCTTTTGTATCTCAGCTACTAATTAAAATAATTTCATAAGTAATGCATCATTTGAAAGCTTTGTTGATTTAAAATGGAACTGTAGATTACAGAAATTTCTTCCGCCATATGACACTGTAATATTTAAAAAATTCAATAATTTAAATTCTAATGAGCGAGGAACGTGTTGTAAGTTCTAAAACGGGGATAAGGCGCCGCAGTCGCCACCGAGCGGGACTTTGCTAAAGTCAGAAATTTGAAAGATCATAACCTAGTGAGCGAACAGGCTGTTTCAGATATTGGAAGTGGAAGAGGACGCCGCAGACACTACCGAGCGGGAATTTACTACTATTAAATTTTTCAATAAAGCTATTTTCACTATATGTCAATAAGCTGTTGGTAAGACCCGAAACGTGGCGCCACCGAGCGGGAGTTTCATAAAGTCGGATTTTTCAAGGATCGCGAACCAGCTGGTCGCCGAAGGCGGCTAGTAGTTTATATCATTGAGTAATGAACAATCTGTTTTTCAAAAACGCGGAAGTAGAATGGAAGTATGTACCTATTAGTTTGTTGACGGACGTTGATTATGTTTTCATCATTAAGTAGATGAGAAACTGGACAGATTGATGACTCTATTTTTGATATTTCAACAGTTTCATTGCTCAAAAATGAAAATTTGTTTAAAGTGTTTTTTCGGATGGGGGCGGGGGGAGGGGTGGGGGCTTGATCCCCCCTCGTTTGTTACGCACTTGAATTGAATATTATTATTATTATTATTTTTTTCTTTTGTTTAATGACAGAATTCCAGATTAATCTAATAGTGGATACACCACTGTTTAGCAATGGATATACTTTTGTACCTTAATTATATTATGATTATTTCTTTAGGTTTGTGCTTTTGAATACATTTATATAATCATATTTCAATCAGTATAACATGCTGAATAAATTAATAAATAGCAAGTACTTAACAAATGATATTTATCCCCTTCTAGTGACAGATTCTTTTTTTATTATGTAGAATAATTACAAGATAAAAAGATCTTTTTACATACCAAGTTTTTAAATTTAGCTATAGAATTATATTAGCACTTTATCAATGTGTATAAAATTTTTAAAGTGGTAATGGCGTCAATTTTTGTGAGATATCTGATTTAACTTTTTATAATTTTTAAAGTTCACGTTTAATTAAATGTTTTTATTTTTATGTCGAAAGAAAATGAACCCGTATTTTTTTTTTTTTTTTTTTTTTTTGCAACAATTAAATTACAGCTAATATGTAAATGGTCTAATTTTAAAGCTATTAGAAGGTTTCTATTTTCATGTTTAATTAATTAAAAGAAAACTAATCAAAAATTAGAAAATCGGGCTTCGAGGTATTGCGTTGTCATCGTGTTCGGACCCTATTCTAAAAGTTTCAAATGTCTAGCTAGTCACAAAGTTAGTTAAAAATCAATTGCAAGATTTGTACTGGACAAACAAACAATCAAATAAACAAACAAGAAAGCGAGTTAATAAAAACATGGTAACATGGTAAAAATTAACAATAACATCAATAATTATTACAATAATTTAAATATTATTGTTGTGGGATGTGAAAGTGAGGTCTTCTTTAGAATCACCGATAAGCCGCAGGTTAAGTAAATTCGCTGTATATCAGAAATTTTATATAATATAGTTATATCACTATTCAATAATACTACTTCAATGATCTCTTAAACCATTAATAATCTAACAACAATAACAACAACAACAACAACAACAACAACAAAAAAACGTGATAACGCGTGCATTTTATTTCATTTCATTGTATTTTTTCACGTTCCGCCTACTAGCGTTCAATTGAAATCCTGATATCGTTATCCATTAGTTTTTCATATTTATTATTTACTAAATATATATAAAACCACTTTAAAACACGCATAAAAAAATTATTAAAATCTGTTCACAAAGCTTTTCGCAACGACTTGTAGCATCTTCAGGTATGTTTTTACTCAAGCAAAGAGTAGACAGCATTTTATATAACAAAGTAACTTGATACGGTTATAGTAAAGAAAAAGTAGCTTGTACACAATTTGATGAGACCAATACACTGGTTCTCATAATTATAAGGACACCCGTTTTTCTATCGATCTCTGTAAAACATCTATGATTTTGCATCAGATCTCTCTCTTATCGAACCAGCAGTTCAACGTTTGATCATATTTCCTTCAGCAATTTTCGATCTTCGAATTTCATTAGAAATTCGGCGGATTGAAATTATCATTCCACTTAAAAAACGCATTTATCATACTTCACCACATGAACGTTCTTTTTATCGATGAATTATCAGTAATGTCCGTCCAAGAAAAATTGAAGGCTTATATATGAATTAATCTAGCCCAGTAGTTAACGAATTCGCATGTCAACTGTAATTTATCCGCTAGTAAGTTAAATAAAACGAAAAAAAATTGATTGTCCCTATAATTATGAACATCTAAAAACGTGGAGAAAAAAATATTTTGCATGATTTTTTATTAGTTTTGTTTCATATTAAAAAAAATTATAGCAGTATTGGTTGTTAGAATATTAGATATATTAAGTGCACTTAGTATAATCCTGTTCACAATTATTTTTACATTAGTTATTTCAAAACAGAAAGTGTCCTTATAAATATGAGAAGGAGTGTAGTTGTATGAATTCAGGAAACGCTCCAGTAGGCTTACACTAGGGATACATGTCCAAATCCTATAGAAGGTACATAATCTTGAAAAAGAAGACTGGAGTTTTCCGATAATACCTATTGCAGCGTAGTTACATGAATTTAGAAAATAAGGTTGAGTTCCAGTAGGGGTCACACTAGGGATACATGGCATAAATTCTTGTGGAAGATATATAATTTTGAGAAAAAAGACTGCAGGTTTCTTATAACACCTTGCAGCGTAGTTACTTAGTTACATGAATTTATGAGGAAAGTCCTCATAAATTTCCTCATAAATTCATGTAACTACGCTGCAAGGTGTTATAGGAAACCTACAGTCTTTTTTCTCAGTATAATTTAATTTTTCTAGTACAACAATGACAATAACAATGGAATAATAATTTTTAACTATAATTATGCCATCTTTCTATATATAAATGGCTAAGACAGTTTTTTTCCTGTTTGTCCTATGCTGGACGCAAGTTGATTGGCTAAGAGAGATTTTCTTCTCTTTGTCTGTGTGTTGTTGCCACCAGCTTTTCATACTTTAGTTAATTAAAAAAAATCTAATTGTCCGATCGATAAGTTAATTAAACCGACGGAATCAGAAAAAATGCCCCTTTCATTTGGTATCTTATTTGTAACGAAATTTTGATTAGATTTTTTAAAATTAATTAAAATGTGAAAATAACATCCTGGAAAAGCTTTAAAAATGGATATTTAAATTTTTAATTGTTGCCAAAAAAAAAAAAAAAAAAAACTGTTTTTTTTTCTTTCTTCCAACATAAAATAAAATATGCTTCACGTGGAAAAAAAAATAAAAATAAAAAATAAATAAACAAATATTAAATTTGCTCCTGCACATGAAAAAATGAAAATGGAGTAAAGAAAATAATAAAATAAAATAAAATAATTAATATACCTCAATTTTGATTCCCCCCCCCCTTTTGTTTAAACAGTATGTTAAGTAGATGAATCGTGCTTGGCATGAAAACTAATTCAGCATTACATTAAAGAGCTTTACTTATTGATAATCCTGGGTAATTTTTAAAATTTTGTTGCTGATATAGATCGGATATTTTTCGCCAAGAATTCAACTTTCGTAAAAGCCACTTTAAGCCAAGTAGAGCGCATAAAAAAATATAAATAAATTATAAAATGTTGAAAAACAGAAAAGAAAGAAAAGGAAAGGAAAACGAAAAGAAAGAAACAAAACAAAATAATAACATAAATTATGTATTTTTGTCTAAAGTGACGACGAAAATTCAAAAGTCGCCAAGCTACATTAAAGCTGTACCATGATCAGATTTATATATTTCAGTATTTCATTATCTATTTTTCTATATACCAACTACTATTAAATAACTCAACTGCTATTATAACCACAAAAATTAATTGTTTCATGCGATAGACGTAGCCGATCATAGCACATTGTAATATTATATTTGATGTGAAATTGTTGTCATTTTATGGTTGATCGAATAAATCAAATAAATATAGAAAGTAACGTGAAAGAAAATATTATGAACACCACGTATAGTGTTGTTCATATGTAACTGGGATTCAAATATAAAATGCCTACTTCAATTTTTTCGATACTGTCTGTTTCGAAACTGTCATCTGATAAGCACCCAAATGGAAGCCCACTGGTAAGCTACTGTCACAGGCAATAGGGACAGACACCCGAGAGCCTGCGAATTGAGTGGGTCGCTGCCCAAGGCAGCGGGGAACCAAAGCGGCTTTAAAATAATTTCATGTTTTCTTTAAATTTTATTTTTGTTTGTAAAGCGATATAGAAAAGAGTTTCCTTTAAATATAGTGACCAGCGAGCGAGAATAGCCTTCGTTGGTTCACTACCTTCATTGATTTCATGAATTAAAAAATGATTTCGTTAACAAACTTTGATCTATTGGCACGCAGGCAGCATCAGGCCGAGTTTTGTACATTTCGAGTTTGATTTTGAAATTTTTCCCGCATTCAGAATTCGGTTCGTTCCCGAACCAGTGCTTTGCTAGAATGATATAATAAGTGTTATAATAAGTGTTAGAGAAGCTTCTAATTCTTAATTTTCTCACAATTCCATGCTACAAGTCGGTTTTTATTTCAGGAATAATTAGTCATCAGCGGCGGCGCAGAAATTTTTTCAGGAAAGGTCAAACTGAAAACTACAAATGTTTCGATATATTTTAGAATTCAGTTTACTTAAATGGTTGGTTGGTTGATTTAGATGATAAAGCTAGCCCATGTTTAAGCATCTGCAATAGCACATTTTTATGCAAATAATTTAAGCTAAGACATATTTTTGGAAAAATTGCTTAGTTTGTTCGAAACCACTGCAAATAAGTTATTATCAAATCGACACATTTGTGCAGGAAAGTGTTAGAACCAGCCTGACCCATACGTCATATTAGTTCGGTTCTAAATGGCTCTGTGATGTAAATTTAATTTGATAATTGAGATAATTATCGAAACTAGTGATATAGTTTTAAGCTTAACTATAATTAAATAATAATAATAATAATAATAATAATTTTTTGAATTTTCTATGAAGGAGCAAATGCCCCATCCCACTTGCCCATATCTGCCTACGCCCATGTTAGTCATACACTTTGTCTATGTATTACTATTACTTTAAATTTTAAGCTAAAAAGTGTGTGTGTGTGTGGGGGGGGGGAAGATAGGGGAAAAAAGGATCTGCTTGGAACTTTTTTAGTGTTAGGGGACTCTCTACTTATAGTCATTGGAAGCCAAAGCCAGTATTATTGTATGGGGAATTTTGTTCTATTATAACTCATTAACTAATACATATTTTTAAATTCTGTTTTCACATTCAATAAATTTACCACTATTAAATTGATTGTTGTCATCTAAAAATTGTTTTTTTTTTTAAGTTTTAATATTTTATTTTGAAGCTGTAAAATGCAAAATATCACCTAATCGAAATTTGAAACATACTCTTAATATATTTTATTTTTGAACTTATTACAAAACTTGCAATATATAACTATAAACATTTGAAGTTTAACTTTTTTTTTTTTTTTTTTTTTTTCAAATGTTATTTTAGGATTATTTTAACAGGGTTGCAAACAACCCTGCACTCAGGATTTTTAAATAGTACCATAATTCCCTTGTAATTGTATCTAGTTATCGTTTACAATACTTTCTTTTTTTTCCTTTCTATTTCCATTATCAGTGTTCTTAATCATTTTAAAAGCAAACTCAACATTTTCTTTCAGTTTAAATTAATTAACATTGCTCTTAAGAATCACCAATTACATTATAACTGAAAAAGGGCTGATATTTAAATCAAACATTTCATGCAAAATGCATATGTCGTATTGCATTTGTTTTTTCTGGTTAATTTTTTTTTGTTGTTTTATAAAATTTAAAAATTTACATAAATCTCAAATGTTTCTAACTTTTCTTTACACACTTGACACTTAGTCTCTTTTTTCCTTTCTTTTTATGTATAGCAATATCATATTATACGCATATACAGATATTTTATTCAAATAGAGTTCATTGAAAAATAAATACTCAGACCTGGGTATATAGTATATACCGTGGGTATTTACCCCTAAAAATAAATACCCGGGTAATTTACATCACTATACAGAACGCCTACCAATTTTCTTGAACTAACCAACTATATCATTCGAAAGGACATCTAATAGAGTGTTTATACAGCAATTTTGAAGAAAATCGTTATAGCCGCTTTTGAGATACGGACTTCCGGTTTCGAATTTCCCATTTCCGGTTTTCCAATTTTCACCAAAATTTGGAAAATTCATCTGTACACCAAACTTGTTTCAATTGCTGAGATGATATTATACAAATCATCTAGCATTTCCCCTGCGAAAATGTTTTGGAAGCGAAAAGGAAAACAGCTGGTACAGTCGGTAACAAAAGTGTCCGAACACTAGCAAAAATTCCCATGTAAAAAAAGTACACTTCAAATGGTTTTGTTAAATAAATCCTTATCGAATCATGTTCTTACACTGACTAAGAACATGATTCGACAAGGATTTATTTAACAAAACCGTATGAAGTGTACTTTTTCCCCATAGGAATTTTGGCTAGTGTTCGGACACTTTTGTTACCGACTGTACATAAGCATTCTTACGCGCGAATAGTAGAACGTAGCATAGGTAATAAAACGATGCTGTAAATGTAGAAAAATGCGCCATAAAAATAAAAACGTATAGAAATAGTTGTATGCACGGATAAAATCAAGTAAAAGTTAAACAATGTAGTGAAAATTTTGAGGAAAAAAGGGATTTAGAAATTATTTTATAAAGGATTCATTTAGCTGCTCGCCTTGGTGGACAACAAAAGTCAGAAACTTGCTTTGAATAGAAAATATAAAAAGGGTCAAATATAAAAGAAGTGCTGCGTGGTCACTGACGTATAAATCGTTCGATAAATGTCGAACTATCGTAAAACTCATATCGTAAAAATCCGTAGACTGAGACTAATAGTCCTCAGTGACTTTTGCTGTACGAGTAACAACTTCAACTGTTTCCAGAATATTCGAAGAATTAACACTACTACACTGTTAAAAATGGTTTCTTAAAAATGAGCTAAATTGTCTCAAAATAGGTCCGAAACAATATATACTTAAATTTGAAAACCCACGTACTCATTTTTGAGTATACTGACATGCTCAAAAATGGGGTTGACCAATAAGAATTCCAAATGTTTCACATGTCAATATACTCAAAATTGAGTATATGGGTTTTCAAATTTAAGTAGTGTTGTTTCGGAGCTATTTTGAGACAATTTAGTTCATTTTTAAGAAATTATTTTTAACAGTGTATTGGAATGTTTTCAAGAATATTCGTTTTAATAATAGTTTTGTTGAACAGATTTGAGAAGTTCAAAAAATATTTGATATCGCCAAGTAGGTCCCATCTCCCATACTAAAGCTGTGACGAAAATAGTCGCCAATTGAAGTATATTTATTTAGAAGTTTCAATTCTTCGATTAAAAAGAAGTCATTTAACCCTTTCAACCCCACTGGGACATATATGTCCCAGAGATATTTTTAATTCACCCAATGGGATAAATAAGCGTGAAACTTATTAGATTGCATGTCCCACTGGTTTTCTGTGATAACATTCTTATGTTAGTATGATTTTGTGTATTTTCAAATTTTCATGTATATACTCGTATTTTCAAAAGTATTATAAAATTAATTTAGAACTAGGAAACTGAACTTTTCACATAGTACTTTATATCCTCGCTTGAACTCCACTGGAATACATGTGTTCCATCTAGAAAGACTAGTGTAATATACATGTCCCACTTCCACAATCGCTCCTACAGTTAATTTTTGTTTTAATTATGGCAGAATATTCCTATTTCTATTTTATTTGACCTACTAAAGCCCTAATTTATCTTATTTTTGGAAAGGAAAAAACTGGTAGTGAAAGGGTTAAATATAGTGACTAGCGAAGCGGGCAAAGCCTGCTAGTATTCATATAATTCAGATATATTACTAAATTTCCAGTCAAACGAATGATTTTGTGTTGCGGTATATACACACAGAGACATTTTTTGATTCTCAACAAGGAAGCTTTGCTGATGTTTAACCAATAATAATAATATTAATAATAATAATAATGATCGAAAGCGTAGATCATAGTTTCACTATTGGGGCATACCGCATCATCCCTTCCGTTGAGAGCTGGAGACTTTCATGTGGGCGATATATTATCACAGTTCAGAATTATTCACTGGGAAGTTGTCGGAGAACAGTCATCTCAACTACCTTAAATGGTGGTTGGACTTTATTTTTATTGAGTAAAAATGCGCTGGTTCTTTTTTTTTTTTGTTTGTAATTTTAAGTTATGTTTTAAACCTTGTTTATTTTATTTTATTTTGTTTATTTTTCTCTTTAACTTAATTTATTTTTAACTATCCTTAAACTCTCTCCTTTATTTTATTTTTATTTTATTTATTGTTAATTTAGTGTAGGTTTGGCGGTTAGCATTCAGCTCTGTTATTCATGCCGAAAAGGAGCCTATTTCAAGGCTACACTGTCCTAGACAGACCGAGTGCCGGTGAATACAGACTGTCTGCGAATCCGCCCCCGCCCCCATCCCCGTTAGGTCCCTTTCTTTCTGTTTTTTTTTATTTTTTTTTTATTTTTTTTTAACCATTCTGCATCCATATCCAAGCTGTTATGTTACCATCTCATCTCTTCTCTGATGTCGTCAAATCATCACGCCGGAGTTCTCTTCGAACTCCCTTAGTTTATGGTAGGCTGACCATATGTCCTCGAATCTCGAGGACAGACACGAATTTCGAGGACAAACTACCTTTGTCCCCAAAAAATTACAACACATTTGGGGACGCCGGTTATAAAGTTATTAATGTTTTATTATAGTAATTTATTATATGTATAATACATAAGCTGAAATAAGGTGCTTTATACATAAAAATTACTAAAATTTTAGAATTTAAGGTGATTTAATTATTTTTTTGTCCTCGAAATTCGAAGACACCGCCATCTTTGTCCACAAATTGAAGGAAAAAAATATGGTCACTCTAGTTTATGGGTCCGATCCTCTCGAAAATGCAAGCCCCCTTTCTGTGTTTGTCTTCCTCTGGTGAAGGTAAGCGGCTGTTTCGACGGCTGTAGGTACTTCCAAAGCGCGTGATGATGATGATGATGATGATTTTTAACAGATTAATATTTCATACTATGAACTATTATGAGAAAGGTCGTGTTTGATTTTTTCCCTCCTAGTAAAAGGGGTGATGGTGCAGTAAAGGTTGAGAATCTATAGTGCAGTATGTAGATGAACAGTTCGAGACCTTAATAAGGACACGGAAGGCAAATATCCTAAGAATTAACAACAGTCCTGTTAAAACATTTTAACATAAAAAGAAATAGTAATGTTAATTAGTGTTTCTCATAAATCACTTTATTTTTATTTGTTATTCATTCATTTATTTATTTTTTCAGAATCCAGGATACGCAGGTCGTCAAGAATTGCCAGAAAATCTGAAAATACAGTTCAGAACTGTTGCAATGATGGTTCCCGACCGTCAAATTATTATTCGTGTAAAACTCGCTAGTTGTGGATTTCTTGAAAATATTACGTTGGCTCGTAAATTTTATACATTGTACAAGCTGTGTGAAGAACAACTCTCAAAACAGGTTTGTTTAAATAATATTTTATATTATTTTTATCATTATATGATGGATGAAATCAATTATGGATTGTGAGGGCTTTTAATAAATAAAAAACTTCGTAATCAAACACAACATATTGTAAAAATCCACAACAGTTGTTTCACATCCCAACAACAGCACAATCTTCTGTCAGGTGTATCCCCCCCCCCGCCACCCTACCCTCTCCCTGGTGAAAATTTGACTTTTTTTTTCCTGACAAAAGGTCGTGCTATTATTTAGATACGAAACAAAAGTTGCTAGTTTTTTTTAATTTATAGTGTTTATTTACGAAGTTTTTTGTATGTTATATTTTAACGTCAGTTTTTGGTGCATTTTACTGCTATGAGAGCCCTAATATTTTAAGTCCAAATATATATCTTAGTGTTGCATTATAAATGGGAACACTTTTACAGTAGCATTTTTTAAAATGAAATTACAGAAACAAATATTATATAAGTTAAAATTATTTCAATTTCTCTTCAAATGTTATAAAAAAAAAATATTTTAGAATTTGAAAATTATATTTAATGATATGTTTTATGTAAATTTGTTGTAATTTATGTTATAATGAAGCAGCTGATGCTATAAGGTTGGAAAAAGAAGTATGAGTATAATATATTTATCGCAAGCAGTTACAGACCACAAATATAAAAATCTCACAAATAAACAATGGACTGCTTAAATTCAAGAGAAATATTTGACGAAATGGTCATAAAATTGGCTTTTGCAGTAATCAATGAAGGTAAAAAACTTAAAAAAAACATACCGTATATACTCGCGTACAAGTCGCTATTTATAACATTTTCAATTGAGAACACGTCAAAGTGAAATTAAATAACATAAATCAACTTTAAGACAATCTAAAAATGTGTACGGAGATTCGAGAGTAGACAAACAGACTAGAAATAGAGGAATCGAAGTCTTACGGTGATATTCACCAATAACTTCAACTCCCGGTTGTGTGTGAACACGACAACTTGAAAAGCGTATATAAAGTCAGGGTTCAACTTTTTAGCAAACTTTGACGCGTTGCATCTGCCATCTAGCGGCATTGTTATTTTCAGATTTTTTAGCTGAAAATAACCAATCAAAAAATATATGAAAACTTTGACGCTAGATGGCAGAAGCAGAGTGCCAAATTTTCTTGGAAAGCTGCACTCTGCCTTTAGACGCTTTTCAAGTTTTTGCTCTGAACTGGGAATTGAAGTTAATTGTGAATAAGCGGCCAACGGAAATAAGAAAGAAAAAAAAAATGCGTTTGTGTATTTATGTCATCGTAATATGTGTGTGACCTCTGAAACGTGGTCTTATGGTCATAGCATGATTAACCCTATAACGCAAATGAAGCACAAACACGGTTTGGAACCTCCAATGAATTATCCATACAAGATCCATACAAGTCAACTCAAAAAGTATTCTGCCGTAATTTCCTGCGTTTAATGCACGAGTTAGATAAATCAGTTTCCACAAGAAATTTAAATTAAGAACGTATTTTTAAAAATTTAGCTATTTTAATTAACTAAAAGTACCGGTAATTTAAATTAATAGACGAAGTTATAATTGTACGATGCATTTCTTTGCACAAATCTTGCTTTTCCTATTAACTAAAATTTCTGGTTATTTAAATTAATAGACGAAGTTATAATCATACGATGGATTTCATTGTAAACTGTTAATTAAAATTTCTGGTTTAAAACTAATTTGTGTCTGATTTGCATTTTATACGCACGAAATTACGTTTATTGTTATTAAATACAAAACGTAATTAGTAGTTGCGATTGGGGGTAAAATACGAGGTGTGGTTATTAAATAACGAGACTATTGCTGTAAAACATTTTATTTTAAATTTATACATATTTAGTTATTATCACCTTCAATATACACCCCTCCTCTATCCCTACAACACTCCATGCGACTTTTCCATTGTTCGAAACAATGCTGGAAATCTTGTTCTTTGAGCTCCTGCATGAGGCGTGCCGCTTTTTCTTTCACAGCTTCAACTGACTCAAATCTTGTTCTTTTTAATGCAGATTTGACTTTGGGAAACAGATAAAAGTCACATGGAACCAGGTCAGGAGAATAAGGCGGATGGTCTAAAACTGGGATGTTGTACTTGGCTAGAAACGTCTTGACACACAATGCAGTGTGAGCTGGCGCGTTGCCTTGATGGAGAACCCATGACTTGTTCTTCCACAATTCGGGTCGTTTTTCCCTTACTCTTTCACGGAGTTGAGCAAGCACCCCAAGATAGTAATGATAGTCAGACAGAATCAAATTAGCGACTTTTTTGATATTTTCATACGTTTTAGACGTGGAAGGGCGAACCGGGCGGTCATCATCTCCAACGTCTTCTCGGCCATCTTGGAAACGCTTGAACCACTCAAAAACTTGCGTACGTGATAAACATCCATCGCTATAAACTTGTTTTAATAAAATATAAGTTTCACTAGTGGTTTTACCAAGTTTCCTATTACAGAAACGAAGGTTACGCCCAGACTGATTTCTCGACAAACACGCGAAGCGCTGCAATCGAAAGAGAAGGCTTTACGCTGCACAGATGTCGGTCGTTCGGATTTGGTACATGTGTAGTTCATCTGTAGCAGCAATAATCTCGTTATTTAATAGCCACACCTCGTATATTTGTAAATCTGCATCGTATTAGCGTCGAAATACAAAGTGACTAAAATGTTCACTTCTTTATGTGATATAAAATTATTTAACTTTAAATATATGCATACATTCAGTTTTATAAAGTATTCTTAAACTATTATCGAAAATTACAAATTAAAAAGCAGGAGACTGACAATCATGTATTATGCACTTCATTAAGAGACAGCATATAATCTAGAAGTGTTTTTTATGTAATCAATTTTCTGATTCTGACTGTCTACACGGCGATTCGCTACCGATATGACAAACTTAAAAAAGGTGTAGAAGACACAAAAACGATTCGGAATCACCTAACAATGTAAGGTCGGAAGTGCAATCCTGGCGAAGATAAGGGATTTTTTAGCCCTTTCATAATTCTTTAAACCCAAACCAAATGAGGGCAGCGGTAGCGCAGTCGGTAGAGTGCCGGCCTCTTAGTTGGAAGATTGCGGGTTCGGTACTCGAGCCGGCCAAAGACCGTCGTGTACACTAATGGTGGCTGGTGCACGTAAAATCTGTCGTGGCCGCAATGTGCTCCATGTTCCCATCAAAAATTATACCTCTGGGGGTCACCGAAGCGGGAGAGCCAACCCTTCCGTGGAGGATCAAAATTGCGATGGCATGTTTCCGGACCACCTCTAGGGATGAGTCCCAGATCGTCGCCAATTGCCCATCTGCGCAGCACTAGTGCAACGTAAAACCAAACCCAACCAACCAACCAACCCAAACCAAATGATTCTAATTTTTATTGAATTCAAGACATTTGTGTTAAAATAAGCGTGTGAATAATAGGCATTTTCATTCACTTCATATTTTTTAATACATTTTAAATAGTATGATGCAGATTAATGCTTTCTAGTTCTCTAAAATATCAACAAAACAACAAACAGAAGGCGTGATCAAATCCCGTGGATTTTACGTACAAGAGAGTTACTGCGTTAAGGCTGGGATTGCGGTGCCTCGTTCTTAAGTCTGATCTTAAATCTTAAGAACTTTCGTAGAATGGTCGTGGTTAAAAACGATATTAACTTGGTATTGCGGTACCTCAAGCGTAAGTCCTCCGGCGTGTCCTTGTAAGAGAAAGAAGCCAGCCAATGGGAGACGCAGAGTGAGCTATGTTGTGATTGCGCGCGCATCCAGTTACGATTTGACTTAAGATAGCTTTGAGTTTGTTGTAAGATAGTGAGGCACTGCAATACGACTTGCGTTGTGTTTACAGAGTTTGTGCGTAAGATAGTGTTGAGCGAGGCACCGCAATCCCAGCCTAGGGGCTATCATAGGAAAACTGTCAACAGCCATTCCCAGAAGTGTTAAGGCCGGTTTCCACTGCGAGCTCTAGACCAAGGTTCTAAAAGTCATTAATCACGCTTCCGACACAAAGAGACAAATGTCTTGTCATCAGTTGTAGTCCCTTTTTTATCAGATTGCGCAGTTACTTCAAAGGAAAGCATGCAAAATTGACAAAGATATCTGCCTCTGGCCCCTCAATTATCTCAGCTGGGGGTTAGAACACGCTCTTTCCCCTTCGAACCAACCTCGTTGAACCTCGTCGAACCAGGTCCAAATGCTTGACCACATCAAAGGATTCTGAATGGCGCCGCTCGAAACGACTTAGGACCTGCCTCAGTGGAAACTGCACTTTAAGATGAAAACCATGAGTACAATGTGATCGTGAAATGACCTTCAAAGGCCGAAAGCTTAAAATAAGCTATGAGTTTCTAATTATTATATTATACCCCCCCCCCCAATCTCGTTAGGATTGCATTTCTGACGCTGCATTTCTATGTGCCTCCGAATCGTCTTTATGCCCCCTACATATCCTGTAAGTTTATTGCACCGGTAGTGAATCACCCTGTATAAACAAATAAATATAGTCAGATAATAAAGTAGGCAAATTTAGTGCCCTGGTTTGCTTAATTTTAAGCCTTTCCAATATCTTTTTGAGGAAGCATGTGCTTCTCATCTGTATTCAATAATCATAATCTGTTTACGGTAATCATTTTTCAACCAGAGAAGTTAAAGTCGAGGTTATATTTTCTTTAAACACGCTGTATTGTAAGACTTCTAAATGTAATTGATAGTTGAATATTTACTAGAAAATGCAAATTCAAACGTGATTTTAATGGCTGAAGAGTAAAATAAGAAATTTACAAATGTCTGTGTAAAATTCAAGTGTTATGTATTTATATACATTCTTCCTTTGTATATATATATATATATATATGTTTTTTTTTTTTTTTTTTTTTTTTGCCAACTGTCATACCGTGCTGAAAGTACCGGTTCTCGTCCATCACCGAAGTCAAGCAGCATCGGGTGCGGCTAGTACTTGAAAGGGTAACCAGCTGGGAACACTGCGTGTTGTTGGTATCTTTTTAAATACCATCAAGAAAATTATAGATTTTAGATATCTTCCACCCCCTTCCTTTTCTCTTCCACTTCTTAGGCATCTCCATCTGACATCATATCATCACGTAGAGTTCAATCGAACTCACTCATGTGCACCATCCAACACCTTTGATCACGTACTCTCTCTTCAGGTGGAGGTGAGCAGTAGTTCCGACAACCGTAGGAATTGCCAAAGATCACGGGATGATGATGATGATGATGATAATTTTATATATATATATATATATATATATACTAGCTGACCCGACAAACGTTGTTTTGTCATATAAATTATTTCTAGAGAATATTTTGCTAGAAAAAAATAACTAACTTATTGTAAGTGTGTAAGGATGTGGTATATAAGTGAAACAGGTATGGAGCGCTGTGAACGGTGACTGTGTATTCCGATTATAACGTAAAAGACATAATTTCCGAAATTTTTGCTACTTGCTTCTTGCTACTTGGTACTTTCTACTTGCTATTTGTTATTTAAAACCTCCGCTGAATGTCGAACAGCACAAAATTTTATTTCATATGGCAAATATTTCAATTTATGAGAGAATCTCTGATAGCAACGAATTTCACATGAAAATTTCGTCTTTTTTGAATAAGCTGTAACAATCTGGACCGATTTGATGAAAATTTTTATCAAAAAGTTATTACAATATCTAACATCATTACATGTACATTTATCACAATTCAATCAATCGCTGCATGTGAGTATGTGTATAGTATGAGCGAAGTGAAATGTAGAGTTCGTATTAATTAAAAACTTAAACTCGTTTTAATTAAAGGTGAAAAAGTTGAAACTCAATTTATTTTATAACAGGTATATTTTTTAATCTACAAAAACTTAATTTATCGTAATGCCATTGGATGTACAATATTTTTGGTTAATCCTTGAGAAGTATACACAAACAAATTCGAAGGTTTTCCAACCCTGGAACACGCAACATATAATTGGCCGTGAGAAAAGCACGGATTTTCTAAATCTAAGCCACAAATTGGGACCCCTTTGGTGACTTTAAATATTTTAAGCCATTTTTGCGATGAATTGAAATGGCTATCTCAATTGTGGAACTAAAGATCTTGGCGAGAAGCGTCCGAGCTACTTCGGTTGCAAATTTCAAATTTTGCCAAAGGGATCCGATACTAAAGGTATTCCATACAAAAAATAAATAAATAAAATATCAGTGACATACACACGCACAAAAGTATGGGACCCCATTGGTGACTTTAAATATTTTAAGCCATTTTTGCGATGAATTGAAATGGCTATCTCAATTGTGGAACTAAAGATCTTGGCGAGAAGCGTCCGAGCTACTTCGGTGCCAAATTTCAAATTTTGCCAAAGGGATCCGATACTAAAGGTGTTCCATTCAATAAATAAATAAATAAAATATAATAAATTAGCTACACAAATAAATTTGTAGGTTAGGGTGGTTGTTAATCAACGCGCGTGTAAATTTGATAGAAAATTATATAAAATACTCACTCCAATTCCGCACTAAATTTGCAAAATGTATAGTTTTTTATGCACACTTCAAAACTCTTCAAACACTAATTATCTTGATGTAATATTTCAATTAGGACACAATTTCTTGTATAACAATAATAACACGAAGTTACAAAATATTTTCCTGAATTTGATCGCAGCACCAAAACTGTCGGGACAAACTGGAATTACAATAGAATATACGCAAGCGAAGTGTGACGTCACTGACCGTCAGTGGATGCAAGAAAAAGATTTCCTATGTTAATCTCCCATTGGATTTTTTATAAAAATTATTAAAAATCGAAGAAAATTATTTCTCGATTTTAATCCCCGTATTTGGGTATAGATATGTATTAGTTATCGTATACATGTGTTAGATTGAGTTATTTTGCTCTCAAATTGATAAAATTTTAATTTTAAATTTCAAAACTCTGTCTTTCTTGGCGTTTTTTGTATTTGGCGATCAAAAACGTAATACGAAAATATACATGCCAGATGTATATTTTCGTAATATGTATTGTACGAAATTGTTTCATATTATTCATTACTCTCTTAATATAAGTTTTTGAAATAACCATTATTTTTGAAAGAAATTAAATATGTTCGCCAGATGATATGGCGATATTTTTTTTTCGCCAAGGATGACAGAGTTTTGAGATTAAAAATTCAAATTTTATCCATTTTACAGCCAAAACAACTTAATCCAACGCATGCACATGATAACTAATACATATCTATACCCAAATATGGGGATTAAAATCGGGAAATAATTTTCCTCGATATTTAGTAATTTTTTACAAAAAATCCAATGGGCGATTAACATAGGAAATATTTTTCTTGCATCCACGGACGGCCAGTGACGTCATCACTTCGCTTGCGTATTATTGAATCGATACTACGATCGTAGCGCAGTCTGCCGGATCCAATGTGAAACATTCCAAAATCAACAACAATTTATAAGTAATAAATTAATTAAATAAACAATTTAAATTGGACTGAATTGTAAATCTAAACCATTCTCGAATCCACCTGAAGACACACAAAAAATTTCATTAAACTCGGTCCAGCCGTTTAGGAGGAGTTCAGTGACATACACATGCACAAACGAAATATATATGATAAATACAAAGGCAGAGCTTTATTATAGACCTCCCCCCCCCCCCCGCTTGTCGACTTTAAATATTTTTGGCCATTTTTGCGATGAATTAACATGGCTATCTCAATTGCGTAACTGACGATCTTGGTGAGAAACGTCCGTACTACTTCGGTGCCAAATTTTAAGTTTTTCCAAACTAAAGCTGTTCCATACAAAAAAAAAAAAAAAAAAGAAAAGAAAAACTGTTTTATGATATGTACAAAATAAAAATTTCTAATAAATTCGAAATTATTACTATTTACAATTAAGGTGAAAACATAAAAGAACCTTTATAAGTTACATATAAAGTATCAATTAAAACGAAAAATTTTGTTTTACTGTAGAAAAGAAAAGTACTACTAAATTAAATAAAAATTTTAAGCTAATACCAAGTATCTCTATAAAAATATTTATTTACACGCGAATATTTTCATAGTATATTAATATTTTTTTTTTCTAATTTTTATTGTTTATCACGCGAAATTAAAAATATTTTATTTCCGGAAAAAAATAAATAAACGTGAATTTTGTTTATTTTGGCATCAAATATATTTTTCTTTTTAATCATTTTAAAGTTAAAATGGAGTTTTTATTTAATATCTTTTGATCCAATTATCCGATTGAATTGAATTTTAAATCTAAACCATTCTCGAATCCACCTGAAGACACACAAAAAATTTCCTTAAGATCAGTCCAGCCGTTTAGGAGGAGTTCAGTGACATACACACGCACAAAAGAAATATATATATAAAGATATGTTATTGATACCTTGCTTAAAGTGTTTCCTTCCTCGTTTTTTACCATTAAACTATTGAAGTACTATTATACATATATATAACCAGGATAAATGGCAATTTTTTTGGAAATCAAAATAATGGATTTCGAGTAATGAAATGTAATTTAATTTTAACTATTGATGAAAATTAACTTTCTCTCAAATTCATTAAAATCTTCGCTAGTTTATTTGTTGAAAAGATGATACCGAAATTTATTACTTTTTTAATAAAATGTGTCTAAAGCTCATACTAATAACAAAAGAATTACATTTTTTTTTCTTTTTGAATTTAAGATTATTTATATTATTTTATAATATGATTAATATGATTAATATTTTTTTTTTTATTTATCATAATTATTTAAACTATAAATATATATATATATATATGTTTTCTCTAATTTAACTAAATGTTTTGACCGTAATTTTTCGGTTTATAGCGGTGGAATTACCAACGAGATATATATATTATATTAGAGTGCTGATTCAATGGATGAAGGATTAGCTTTCCGTGGTTCAAGATGAATCACGTGACATGCTTGAATAGGTTGCTGTGTTTGGCCCGTTATCGCTATTTTTGCATTTAAAATATCAGTTCGACAAATTATCATTATTATTAGGTAACATGACAGTCCTATGACCGAAATAAATTGTTTTTTAATTATTTTACACATATTTCATATTTTAATAAATAATAAAATACCTTTTTTTTCCTCGTTTCCCAACAATGTTTAAAAGTGTTTATGAAAGAAAATTTAAACTTTTAAAGAGCTAAATTTAACAACAAATAATAATTTTTCAACTATTTTTAAGCATTTTGTCGATTAAATTTCAACTACACGAAATAAAAAAGAAGTAAAATCAAAATCATTTAGAACAAAAGAATTTTAAACTACATTAAGTAAACAAAGTTAAGTAAACAAAATTAAGTAAACAAAAGTCTATTAAGTAAACAAAAAATATTCGCGTTTATGACTTATAAGAAGAACAATCTCCAAACCGTTGCCGTAGAAATTTACTGAAAATAAGCTGTTACCAAGGGAAACACCGAATACGCAGGTGCAATGGAGAGCATGTCACATGACTCCTCTTGGACCTTCTCAAGGGTTACCATTTACCACTCTAATTTATATATCTCGTTGAGAATTACATCTATTTTTTTTTTTTTTTTTTTTTTTTTTTTACTGCTTTTTACTCTTATTTGTTTCAAATCACAGATAAAGTTTTTCTCAATGCATTATTGCTACTGTGACGTCATTTCCCCCCTTCTAAATTACCCTTCTTCCATTATTTTGTTCATTCCTTCAAAACAAGAATGAATTTTGTTTTCTGTATTTTAATATTTTTTTGTAGCCACGACGTTACTTTCCAGCGCTTATATTATTAT
Organism: Salticus scenicus; assembly: GCA_963930645.1. Lineage (NCBI taxonomy): Eukaryota > Metazoa > Arthropoda > Arachnida > Araneae > Salticidae > Salticus > Salticus scenicus. The sequence goes on from OZ005660.1 coordinate 107,791,691, forward strand.
TATTATTGGGCTTATTATTACTATTATTGGGCTTATATTATTATTATTATTGTTGCTGTTTTTGTTGTCATTGTTATCATTGTTATTATTATTTAATCAACTGAATAATTGATTTCTTTCTATATCATCTGATATTAGTTTGTAATTTCAAAGATATTATGTTTCAGGTGCATTACGATTTTGGTCTTAGAAACATTTTATCAGTTTTAAGAACACTTGGTGCAACGAAACGTTGCAATCCAACAGATTCAGAGAGTGCCACAGTTATGCGTGTGTTGAAAGATATGAATTTGTCAAAATTGGTAAGTTGAGAAGATTATAATGAAAGTAAATTTTTTCCCCCTCGTGTTTTATATTTATCTCATTTGCGATTTTGCACTATTTTTTGTTGGATGACACTCACACCCCAGAAAATTGAATTAAATGTAAATGATGAAAAAATGCGTAATAATATGCATCATTGGATTCACTATTTTCAGTAAAAGAAAAAACATAACGACAGATTTTTACAGTCAGAAATGGCTATAGGTATAATCAGGGAATTCTGTTTCCTTTCTTTAGCTTCACATTAAATAAATAAATAAAAAGGTTCATGAAAGATTCCGTGTTAAAAGATGAATAAATTTTAAAATTTACGAGTTTATACTTTTAGTCTAGACTAAATGTAAATTTTTATTAGATTTTTTTTTTTTAATAGTTTCATAAATTATCAGTATTGTTACGATACCTTGTCCACTTTCTTGTGTAAGAAAGAAGTTCTTAAAAAAAAAAACCAGGCAAGTTCTAGTTCTTTATTCAGCGTGACTTCTCGAATCAGTACTGTGATTACAAAGAATATTTTCGAAAGAGTCCAATAGTACTTTTAATTCATAGAATATTCTGGTAACAGTTTAATTACTTACTCGTACCGCAAAAGCTACTATTCGACGAATGTTCTGGAACAATCCAAGAAAACAGTCCTTTGTTACTCAGGAGTAATGCAAATAACATCAAATACTTCAAAAGCAGAAATTTTCGGTAGCTCAAAAAGAAAGTTCAGTCGCTTGGAGCACAGTTTCCTAAACGCAACTTTCTGAACAACTCTGAATCACAATGACTACACACTCTCCTTCCTGAAGTCAGCTGACTTCTATTTATATCTTTTGGTGATGGGGTTTGGCGATAATTCTATCCAGAATGTCATGGAAATTTCGAGATCTTGGCTGCTATTCATTGCACAGCTTCGAAACTTCGGGAACCTTAAACTACTATTTTTCACTATATTTAGTCACCAAGTCACCAAATTCGTAACCAAGTCGCCCAGACTGACCTCACTGAAAGTGAATGAACTGCTTCTTTTTCTTCACTTTGACTGCAAAAGTACTTTCACTGCAACAAGACAAACGATACAGGGAAAAATATTCAATCGTTGTAACATTACTCCCCTCTTCGAAGACTGCGCATCCCGTGCAGTTTCTTTACATCATTTCATAATTTGATGCACGGTATGAAGCTAACCTATCTATGTAAATCATTTTCGGTTCACTACTAGGCGATTTCTATATTCTCGCAAGGACATAGCTCAATTTCTCAATTTATGATGTGTGGGCCTTCTAGTTTTATTGTAGTTTTGGATATTCATCTTCACGGAGCTTTGGGTTGTAAAAACACACACGGTCATCTTCTTTCAGATGATTATCAGTTGCTTTTGCATCTTAGCGTGTCTTTATTCGGTCGCTGACCAGGTTTATTCTTTCTCGAACGAACTCATGGATGCTTTCCATACATGCCTCTAAATCTTGTAGGTAGTCATTAGGAGAAGAGGACATATCACATGGTCGTCCGAACAGGGTATCACAAGATAAGGGAAGTGTTCTTCCAAACAACATTTCGGACGGTGTCTATCCCGTGTAGATGTATCAAAAACTTATAACTGGATTGTTTTATGATTACTATATTTTCTCCACATAGTATATGTTTGGAAAGTAAAAATGGAGCATCATTTCATTTTTTTCCTCCAGTTTTTTTTTTTTTTTTTAACCCATATTTTTTATTTATTTATTTATTTTTTTATCAAGCCTTACAAAAAATTTTTAGAGCAAAAGTTTTGAAATGGGTTTTAACCCTACAAGGCACCCAGTTCCATATGTGGAACACCGACTTTAATCGTTCCTATAGCTATAAAACTATTAGCAACGACATCTCTTGACATCTTGATAGAATCTACTGACATTTAGCAATGTAGTAATACGAATCTTTACCTAAAGATGTCGTTCGTGTTTTTGTTACAGTGCACTCAGTGTGAAATTTGAATGAAAGTGATACGTTAGTCGTTTGTCTGAATTCAAAAAAAAAAAAAAAAAAAAATAGTTATTGAACAGTTTTGACTCGAAAAAAAAAAAAAAAAAATACTGTGTGTTATAACGAAGTGTATATTTTGCAGAGGTAAGTTTTTTTTTTTATATTACAATAGTAAATGTATTCGTAAATCATATTTTTACGTATGTTCCACATACGGTACGTTGAGCTAAAAAGTTGATTTTTCCGTAAAATATGGTTTTATTGTTATTTTTATAAGTTTTCCCTATCTTCTGATCACTAATTACAACCTATATATTTTTGACGCGCACTAAAAAAAAAAAAAAAAAATTGAGACTTGTAGGGTTAAATTTGATTCCTTACACTCACAAATATAATATCTTGATGAATATTAAAAGTAAGCTTGATACTATCTGGAAGGATGGATATAAATTGTAAAGGTCAGAGTCTTAACTACTGCTGAATGATGACCAATAGAAAATTTAAAAGCAAACACCATAAATGTCGTTAGAACATTCATGCTACTCTTGTCTCTACTTTTTACACTTGATGAAGGGCTGTGCTTAACTATTTTAATTAAAATATTTGCTACATTTTTCTTTTAATTTATGGTGTTTGCTTACAAAGGTACATAAGATAATTGAGCTTTATTTGAAGAGAGGGGGAAAATGTAAAATCTAATCGATTAATCAACCCTTAAAGGGATACTTCATCTAATTCGACCGGCAGTCTAACCCAATTTTATTCCATGAAAAATTTGTTTTATAAATTACTCATTACCTAATGTATTTTTTTTTTTTTTTTAATTCCGTTTTCACATTCTGAAAATTCACAACCGTGTATTTTTCGTTTTTCAAAAATTAATATATTTTATATTTTATATTTTATGTTTTATATTTCGTTTTAAAATTGTAAAGTGCGAAAAATTAATTACGAGGATTTTTGTATTTTATAGCTTTAAAATGAAATATTAAAAATTATAAAAATGATAATTTTTGGAAAACGAGAAACATTTTAACAGTTGTGAAATTTTTAAACGTGAAAACGAATTAAATATATATATTTGTTAGTGAGTAATTTACAAAACAAATTTCCCCATACAATAACATGGGATTAGACTTCCAGTCAAAGTAGATGAGATATCCCCTCAAGAGAACTAGGCACCTTTGACTTGGCACGACTGAAGGTTTCATATAAAAGCTTATATTTCTATTTAATATTTATAAATTGAATTATGTTTAGATATGGTCAATAAAATACATATTCAGTCAACAACTCTTATGGCTTTTGACATACTTTTTACAGATTTGAAATCTTTAAATTATGTTTTCTCAATTTAATACACTTTTTAATTTTTTATTCAATAACCACCAAACAGTAAATTTCAAAACCAATTCCTAATTATTACTTTCTTCTATATTCAATAGGCGAAAGTATTGGATTCGTAAAAATTTTCGACCTCGGGTTTTTGATGGATTTACACGTTTTGAGAACTGTAGAACACGATTTGACCCTTTTTAGAAAATGTCTGTCTGTCTGTCTCTGTGTGTGTGTATGACAAAATTTTGTGGCAACTGTATCTCAGGAACTACTGCACAGAATTTTATACAAATTGGTATGTAGTTGCACCTTGACATAAAGTAGTGCCTATCAACTTTTGGTAAAAATTGTCGTACAGGTTGCGTTGCCATCCCGCTTTTTATAAATTTTTAACATGGTGATATAGGACAAAATTTTGTATAAATGTGCATAAAGAGAATTATTTTTTTAATAACCATTATGAAATTCACAAGAATTATTTATAATAGAGATAGTCAACTTGGAAAATTTTTTGTATGTGTAGGAGCTTCGCCCCCCTCCCCCCTCCTTCCTGGGAGTGAAGTTCCCCCTCGATGGGAGTAAATTTTCATGATGGATATCTTTCAAAAGAGCTTCCCAATACCTTTAAAACGAATGGTTGAACCATCAATCTGCTATAATTTAAAATAAAGTTATTGATTTTCTTCATTTTTAACAAAAACAAAAACAAAAAAAAATAATGTAATATTGACAATAAAATTGACATTTTTTGGATATTTAGTTTTACACTATTTCTCTAATATGGAAATCGTCTGTATTATCATGGAAGATAGTTTTTTTAAATAATAATTTTAATAAATTATTTTTACTAAGTGAATTTGTATAGGAAAATGTAGAAGATAGTCATGTGGTGGCTACAACATACTAATTTTAAGTAGGTTCCATTAAACACCCAGAAAAAATATATTAAATCTTTTCTTAAATATCTGTAGACGTTTATCATTTTAAACCTCATGAATTGATGAAAAAATGCAAATTGAGAAAACGCAATTTAAAAATTTTATAGCTGTAAAAAATATATATGAGAAACCATGATAATTGTTGCCTGAATATATATTTTATTGAAGAAACTTGATACAGTTCAATTTATAAATATTTAGTAGAAATATAAGCTTTTAAATGAAACCTTCAGTCGTGGCAAGTTGCCTTAATATACATTTAAAATTCAGCAAGCAAAAATTAAATTTCTAAGCATGTATTAAATAGCTGATTATTATAAACTGTCTGAATACTTTAATTAAGAAAATATTTCTAAATTTCGATTCATCTACATGAAAGAATTAATCTGTATTATTTATTCCATTAGATCGACGAAAACGAACCGCTGTTTTTGTCGTTACTTAACGACCTTTTCCCAGGCATTAAAGACTATAAAAAGGGAAATACGGAACTGGATGAAGCTATAGACGCTCAAGTAAAAGAGCTTGGCCTAGTTGCTTATCCAGCGTGGAAGGTGAAGCTTGTACAGGTAAGCAAAAGTTTCTTACGATAGGGATGAATTTTCTTCTCGTTTAATCGTAATCGAATTTATTTTATTCAGGTCAATGAAAAATCATGCTGGTATAGCAAAATAACACATTTATATTGAATTTAGACTGCAGATTACCATAGTGATAGGGCACACCCGTAAGCTCAATCGTAACCAAAATGAAACTACAGGGACGCTATACGTAAGCGCAGTGATGACGTCACTGGGCCATCCGTGGATGGAAAAAGATTTCCCATGTTAATCGCCCATTGGAGTTTTTGAAAAAAAACAATATTAAAAATCAAGGAAAATTATTTCCCGATTTTAATCCCCATGTTATTTATTGGTCAAATCTAAACCTGTAGATGGCGCTGCGCGCCGATATTAATGTTTTGTTTTTCTTCTTTTCTACTCAGTGTGTTCTTCGTGTTCGTCTTTGTAGTATGTAATAAATGTATGTCTCAAAATGATATCCTATTAATTTCGTTTTAAGACTTCAATCGACTCCAATGAATAGAAAGGAACCTACAGTGGCCGGCAGTCCCCACGAATCTGGACCGATAAGGTAAGATATTTACCTTATTTAAATTTAATATTCTGAAAATGTTTATTAATAACTATTTATGAAAAGATATATCTGAAATGAGTCGCCAAAGTAGCGACATGTGTTTGAATGATGATTTTTATAAAGTCGTTAAGAATTTTAGCGACATAAATATTGACGCCCGAACAGGGACTGCCAGGCCCTTAAAAATGATTTAAAGTGGTTACTTATACTATAGTTCAAATTTATAAATTAACAATATGGCAACCGAAGTAGAAAAGTTAAAACGAAAGCGTTCCACCCTAAAGGGATTGTGTACGAAATTGATTAATACGATAAATATAAAATTAAATGAACCCGACGAAGGGTTAAATGTTTTCGAATTAGAATCACAGTTAGAAAAACTGCAAGTAAAGAATAACGAAATTATAGAAGTTGAAGATCAAATTGAGGCCAAAATCACGGATCTCAACGAGCTACAAACTGAAATAGAATCGAGACAAGAGTATAGAGATTCAATTATTGATGTAAAGGCTCAAATTATAAATAAGATAGAGAAAATTAAAAATTTAAATGTTACTCCGATCTTATCGCAGCCAAGAAATGAGCAAACACCCAATCTGCATTTAGAAAGAATTAATGCTAGTTCTGTGAGATTACCCAAGTTATCAATTCCTGTTTATGACGGTTCTCCAGAAAACTGGATGGAATTTTGGAACCAGTATGAAATCACAATACATAACAACAACGACATTTCTAATGTTCAGAAATTTGTGTATTTACGCAGCTTTTTAAAAGCCCAAGCTTTAACAGCTATTCAGGGTTTAGCACTCTCAGATCAAAATTACAATACTGCAATTGATTTATTAAAATCTAGATTCGGAAAAAAAGATATTATAATAAGATATAAAATTGACGCGTTATTAAATTTGAACCCTGTTAAATCTCCAAATCAAATTAAAGAATTACGCTTACTGCACGACGCCCTTGATGTTAATATTAAATCTCTCGAAAATTTAGGTGTGGATTTAAAATCTTACGGAAATTTGTTATTTCCAATTGTTACAAAATTAATACCCACCAGTATTATGATAGACTATAATAAAATGAAAACAGAATCCGAGGAATGGGATGTACAAGATTTGTTAAAACATTTAAAATTAGAAGTTCAGACTAGGGAAAAAACTTTTTTATTTTTAAAACGCGAAGTAGAAACTCACAATAGCGGGTATAAAAACTCAAATTCCAGATTTGATTCAAAATCATCGGAGAATAATAATAATAATGCTTACTACCGGAAATCTGGTTCGGGATATAAAAATTCTAACACAATGCAAAAGGCATCAGCCTTTAAATTAACTGTTAGTAAATGTATATTTTGTGTTGATGCAATAAATGATCATGACAGTAAAATGTGTAAATTAAATTTAGAGGATAAAAAATTGTCTTTACGCAAACAGGGAATCTGTTATTTATGTTTCAAAAGAGGTAAACATACCGCTAAATTCTGTTTATCGGGTCTCAAATGTGACACATGTTCAGGAAAACACAATACATTAATTTGCTATAAGCAAAAATCGGAAACTCCAACGGCTCATATGAAAGATAAAATTCACTTCGAACATACCCAAACAAATACTTCTGAGAACAGTGCTTGCGAAAATGATAATTCTGTATTGTCCTATAAGTGTCCTGTACAAAATCCGCTTGAGAATAATGAAATATATTTACAAACTTGCTTCGCAAGAATAACAAATAGTTCTAATTTAAACTCTCTAAAGTGTGCCGTATTATTTGATAATGCATCCCAAAGAAATTTCATAAACATATCACTCGCCCGTGAATTAAAATTGCCGGTGATTAGAAAAGAAACTGTCATAATATATCCGTTTTCGTGTGAACAGCCCCAATCGAACGAATATTCAGTCGTAAATTTCGAATTGTCTCATTTAAAAAACCACAAACAGAAATGTTATGTAGAGGCATTGGTCGTAAATCAAATCTCTTTTACGAAGTTACAGATTCTGGATGACGCATCATTTCGAAAACTTTTGGTTTCGAGAGAGGGGGAAGAAAATAAAATTGCGCAATTCCATTCGAAGGCTCCAGAGATATTAATCGGCGCAGGTTTATTTTGGAAACTGCAAAAAAATAAAAAGAAAATTAATCGTTCGTTGTTTGCTGTAAATACATTATTCGGATGGACATTGTCAGGCAACAATAATTCAGGAAGCAATCCAGACAACTTAATTACTGGCGCCACCGTGTTAAAGGTCGAATGTGGTAACTCTTTTTGTTTACATGAAAACCATCCATGCATGAAAAAAAAATGAATCATCCGATTCTACGGGTAATGATTTGCAAAGGTTATGGTCTTTGGATTTTTTGGGAATAAATGATGATAAATTGATTTCTGCTTCCGATCAGGAAATAATAAATAAATTTGATAAACAGTTAGAATATAAACAGGGTCATTATGTTACTCATTTATTATGGAATGATCATGGTATTGACAAATTTGAGAATAATTTTGAAAACGCTAAACGCCAATTCAATTATTTGAGAAAAAGATTAAAAGCGGATAAATGGATTTTCGAGCAATTTAGGCAGATAATCACAGAACAAAAACAACTAGGTATCGTTGAAGAATGCGGTCGCTCAAAAAAAGAGTATTTCGCTCCACATCGAGAAATTGTAAGACGGGAAAAACAAACATCAAAGGTACGAATTGTTTTTAATTGTTCCAGTAGAGTAGCGGGGTGTAAATCTTTAAATGATTGTCTCGTAAAAGGGCCATGTCTTACACCACCAATTTTGGATGTAATTAATAGATTTCGAATGTTTAAGATTGCGTTTTGCGCAGATATTGAAAAGGCGTTTTTAATGATAGAAATCGCGGAACCCGATAGAAATTTTCTAAAGTTTTTATGGTTTGACGAGGACACTCAGAATTATAAAATAATGCGAATGACCAGAGCTACATTTGGTTGTACAACTTCTCCTTTCTTTTTAACGGCAACAATTAAGAAACACATTAAGGAATATAAGGAAATTTATCCGGATAGTTATGAAATGTTAAATTCAGCTCTGTTTGTGGACGATTTGCTTTATGGCTCCGATACCGTAAACGGTGCCTATGAATTAACTACTACTGCGGTAAATATTTTAGCAAAGGCTGGAATGAAATTAAGAAAGTTTAGTACGAATTCACAGAAATTAAAGAACATGTGGGATAAAAATGATTCTTTTTCGGAGGTAAATAATGATAGTGTAATAAATATTCTTGGATTGGTGTGGGATAAAGATAGTGATAAATTAGGATTAGCTTTGAAATCTATAGTTGAAAATTTGGATATATCGGTATGTACGAAAAGATATGTATTACATACAGCTGCAAAATTTTTTGATCCTATTGGGATTATATCTCCCTTTTTAATTAGGATAAAGTGTTTTCTTCAAAGAATGTGGGAAAGAGGTATGGATTGGGATCACGAATTACCGGATGATCTTAAGGGAATTTGGATAAAGTGGTGTAACGAAATTAAGGATTTATTAGAAATTCGAATAGATAGATGCTATTTCACGTATGTTGATTTGAAAAATTCGCGTGTAGAACTACACATTTTTTCAGATGCTTCACCACTTGCATATGGTTGTGTTGCATATTTTAGGGGTATCAGTAATGATAAAAAATGTTATGTAAGTATGATTATGTCAAAGGCTAGAGTTGCGCCGCTAAAGAAACTAACACTACCAAGATTGGAGTTAATGGGAGCGGTGATAGCAGCTAGAGTAGCGAAATATATTTGTGATATATTTAAGGAAATTAACATCGAGAAATTTTATTGGACAGATTCTACTATTGTTTTACACTGGGTGAAGGGATCGGCGAAACAGTGGTGATTGGTGATTGGGTTTTACGTCGCACTAATGCTGCGCAGATGGGCAATTGGCGACGGTCTGGGACACACCCCTAGAGGTGGTCCGGAGACATGCCATCACAATTTTGATCCTCCACGGAAGGGATGGCTCTCCCGCTTCGGTAACCCCCAGACGGCGAAACAGTGGAAACCCTTTGTTAAAAATAGAGTAGTTGAAATTCAAGAATTGTCAGTACCCGAAAATTGGTCATATTGTAATACAAAGGATAATCCCGCAGATTTAGTTACTCGTGGTATTAGCGCAAATGCGTTAGTTAATAATGATTTTTGGTTTAAAGGTCCAAAATGGTTATCTGAGCTAAATGGTAAAGGTAATGATATTGGGGAAAAGGTAGACACGCAATATATTACCGAAGAAAAAAGGAAAACACATGAAAAAATAATTCAGTTTAAAATCTCTATAGAAACAGTTGAACCAATATTGGATCTAGAAAAATATAGTAACATTTTAAGAGTCCTCAGAATTACGGCATGGATAAAGAGATTTCTTAACAACGCGAATCCTAAAAACGAGAAAGTTAGCGGTCCATTATCGGCAGAAAAAATTGGTAGTGCGCAATCAATGTGGGTTAAATATACACAGAAAATTAATTTTCCGAATGAATTAAACTGTTTGGTAAATGGGGAACCTATTTCTAAAAATTCAAATTTAATTGAGTTCTCACCATTTTTGGATTCCGAAGGAATAATGCGCATCGGAGGAAGGCTTCAGAAATCAAATTATTCTTTTAACGAAAAACACCCGATCCTGTTGCCTTCAAAGGGTAAATTAATTGATTTGTTAATAAAAAATGCGCATGAAAAAGTTTTCCATTTTGGCATTAATGATACATTAGTACAATTACGGGAGGAATTTTGGGTAATCAAGGGCAGACAGGCAGTAAAAAGCGTATTAAGAAGATGCAGAATTTGCATAAAATTTAATTCTAGAGCTGGAGCGCAGATATCAGCTCCGTTACCTGCAGATCGTATCAATGAACAAAAGCCATTTGCAGTGATAGGCCTTGATTTTGCAGGCCCTTTATACATCCGAAATAATGATAGCAAAATATATATATTGTTGTGCACATGCGCAGTTACAAGAGCAGTGCACCTAGAATTGGTAGAGAACCTATCTACAGAAACATTCTTATTGGCCTTCAGAAGAATAGTAGCAAGGCGTGGTCTTTGTCATACAGTATATTCCGACAACGCTCGAACCTTTCATCGAGCTGATATTGAGTTAAGGCACATTTGGAAAATAATTACCCACCCCGACGTTAAAGATTACTATAGTAGTAATAAAATAAAATGGAAATATATCATGGAAATGTCGCCATGGTGGGGAGGCTTCTATGAACGACTTGTGCGATCTGTAAAATCTGCCTTAAGAAAGGTGGTTGGGAAAACCACTTTAACACACACACAACTACATACAGTTATATGTGAAATTGAAGGGTCAATTAATTCGCGACCCATTACATACGTCTATGCAGACTCAGGAGAACCTTCTCTAATTACGCCAGCACACTTCTTGGTAGGTCAGCGACTTACTACCCTACCTATCGTGCATATGAAACCACATGTGCTTCCTGGAACTTCACTAACATATATAAAGCGTTTCAATCAAAAACAACGAATATTGGACCAGTTCTGGTCAAGATGGAAGAAGGAATACCTTCTTCAGCTCAAAAACGCCATGACAAGTCGACACTCCAGTATTCGTGAATATTCTCCAAATGATGTTGTTTTAATCCACGACGCTAAGTTGCCAAGATACCTGTGGAAGTTAGGAGTTGTCACTCAAGTGTTTCCCGGTAGAGATGGAAAGGTTCGATCTTGTGAGATAAAAACCTCTACAGGTACATTGAGACGTCCTTTCCAGTTGATTTATCCAGTTGAAATTTTTGAAAAGGACTAAATAAACTTTAAAAACTTTCATTTATAAACTATGACATTTGTGTGGACTTACAATTTGAAATATATTAGATATAGAAATATTAGATATAATTACAATGGGAAAAATGAACATAAAGTTAATGTTCATCCGGGGGCCAATGTGTTATTTATTGGTCAAATCTAAACCTGTAGATGGCGCTGCGCGCCGATATTAATGTTTTGTTTTTCTTCTTTTCTACTCAGTGTGTTCTTCGTGTTCGTCTTTGTAGTATGTAATAAATGTATGTCTCAAAATGATATCCTATTAATTTCGTTTTAAGACTTCAATCGACTCCAATGAATAGAAAGGAACCTACAGTGGCCGGCAGTCCCCACGAATCTGGACCGATAAGGTAAGATATTTACCTTATTTAAATTTAATATTCTGAAAATGTTTATTAATAACTATTTATGAAAAGATATATCTGAAATGAGTCGCCAAAGTAGCGACATGTGTTTGAATGATGATTTTTATAAAGTCGTTAAGAATTTTAGCGACACCCCATATTATTTGGGTATAGATATGTAGTAGTTATCGTGTGCATGCTTTAGATTAAGTTGTACTTGCTGTAAAATTCATAAAATTTAAATTTTAAATTTCAAAACTTTAGAAAAAAATATGGTAAACTTCCATATTCGATTGAAAACATAAACATTTTATCTCAAAGGATGATATTTGCACAATAAATATCCAACTAATATACTAATTAAAAGGAAAATTATAAATATTCTATCATAATTTGAAATCAAATTTGTTTTCAAATGTTTAAATAAAGTATCTGATATAAGATACTAACCAGTTGCAGAGGAATAGATTTCGTATCAGTCATCCTTGGCGAAAAAAAAACAATATCGACAAAGAATCTGGCGAACATATTTAATTCCTTTCAAAAATCATAGTTATTTTAACAACTTATATTAAGAGAGTAATGAATAATATGAAACAATATTTCGTAACAATACATATTACGAAAATATACATCTGGCATGTATATTTTCGTATTACGTTTTTGGTCGCAAAAAATGCCAAGGACGACAGAGTTTTAAAATTTTGTGAATTTGACAGCAAAATAACTCAATCTAACACATGCATACGATGACTAATACATATCTATACCTAAATATGGGAATTAAAATCGGGAAATAATTTTCCTCGATTTTTAATAATTTTTTACAAAAAATCCAAAGGGAGATTAACATAGGAAATCTTTTTCTCGCATCCAAGGACGGTCAGTGACGTCATACTTCGCTTGCGTATGGACTAGAGCTCCTTATAGGAGTCTTAGTAGGGACAACAGCTGTAAGCTTCTCAAGCTTTCCACTATTCACAATCGCTCGTGTTATTTTTTTATGGCATACAACTTTTTTTTTTTTTTTTGGCATCAGTTGAATTTTGTTATAGTGTACGATTCGAACGTCAATCACAATTTATTTTAAAAGAAGATAACTAAAAATTAAGCAAATACGTTTGGAAAATATACGTCAACTTAAAAAAAAAAAAAAAAAAAAAAAAAATGATTTTTATAACATAATTTAAACCAATTAATGTTAGGTACTTAATTATTCTATATTTTCATTTCAGAATCATGGTTTGTAATTCATGTTAATGTTCGAAGAAGGAAGCGTTTAACAATATGTATTTTTAAACATCATGAAAAAAAAAAAAATATATATATATATTATATTAACAGACGCTTAGGTCTGAATCTTTTAGTATGCTTTTATGAATAAGAAGTTTTTAGAAAATGAGTAAAAAAGAAATAACTTTGCTTCTAATCTGCTATTACTCCCTAAATCCAAAAAATAATTTTTGATCAAAGATGCTCTTGAAATAGACTGCACACATACTAATACAATATGCAGAAATCTTTAGTCCCCTTGTGTTGCCCTAGTGGTGCTAGTATCGCCCCAGTTTGTGTCTTAGCTTCAGTGTCTTACCTTATCGATAGAATAACTGACTATCTTGGTAAGCTATAATTTAGACTAGCAGTTATTTAAAAATATATTAAATGTTGCCTGAAAGAGACAATTTCATCTACAGTAATCTACTTAAACCAGAACTCGAATCCGGCACCGGTTAACTGACGGCCATAGGCAATTTTTTCATAATTTTTTGAAAAACCTGTTACAAAAAAAAAAAAAAAAAAAAAAAAAAAAAAGCTTTAATACACTAATTATTTAATCGATACAAAAGAAAGCGAATGAACATGAATTTGTATATTGTTTTAAATTTGTATTTTGTACAGTAAAAGGAGGAAGTGAAAACAGTAATGCGTTATTGCAAACATTTTCCTGTCTTATGGAGAATGAAACCCGTTGCTTAATCAGCGTAGAAAATGAAGGTTTCACAGGTAATTGAAGTTTTATGAAGATAATAATGGATTTTCTACTCCTTTGATTGATGTCGGATTCATTTTATTCGGGTCAATGAAAAATCATGCTGGTAGCAGTGTTTAATCTGTGAAACATCATTTTAAAATTATTTTTACTTTCCTCCATATGCATAAGAAGAAAATGTTTGATCCGTGAAAATTTTCGAACTCCGGTTTTCCATTGATTTATATGTTTTGAGATGTCCAGACATGATTTGACCATAATAGCAGGAGACTTAGCGTTGGAATATTAAAACAGGAATAAACTACTACGTCAGAAACGCCAAAGAAAAATTATTGAGGTGCATACAGCTGTTTCGGTAGCCTAAAGCGTACCGTCTTCAGTGCAAAAAGAATTTGCACTGAAGACGGTACGCTTTAGGCTACCGAAACAGCTGTATGCACCTCAATGATTTTTCTTTGGCGTTTCTGACGTAGTAGTTTATTCCTGTTTTAATGATTTGACCATCTTTAGAAAAAAACATCTTTAGTTTGACTTTCTTTTATCTGTGTATGTTTGTTACCAAAATATTTTGGACGCTCTATCTCAGAAACTTATAGACAGAATTTAATCAAACTGGATATTTCGTTAGATATTGACTTAAATTCGTGCTGATTAGCTTTTGGGATATATCCTGCGGTATTCCTTATTTAAAAGAAGGTTATATATTAATTTTTATAGTGTAGAAATGAACCAAATTTGGCATGTGAAATGAATGTTATGTTAGACTAACCTGATTCAATTTGGGTGCATATCGATTGACAGGTGTAAGTTGCAATTTAATCTCGTTTACGGAAAGGCAATATATAAACTATGCTATCATATATAAATACATTGAACCTGGTATATGAAATGGATATTATGTAAAATTATACTGATTCAATTTGAGGTCAATTGACAGGTGGTGCTGGTGCTGATAAATTTTCTCAGATTCAATGTTACATAAACACACCAAATTTGGTATGTGAGATACATAGTACGAAATAATATGGTAATTCAATTTGGATGCATATCGACCGAGAGGTCGCAGTGCTATTACTTTCTGCGATTTTCCAGATGGCTATATCTCAGCATCTAGTGAACAAATTTGTACCAAATTACGTACATAAAATACTAATTGTGAGAAGCTGATTAGGTTTTGTGAATGTGAAGCGGTAGGTGGCGCTGTTATAACCTGAAAGTTATTTATATGGGAATGGGAGAAAAGATGAATATCTATGATGTCTTATAATCAGAGTTCAAAATGTTTTTTATTTATAAGGCTACTGAAAAACGGATCAGAAAAACAATAATCAAAAAAGTGAATACACTGTAAAAAATATGTCCTATTTGCTGAAAGAAATTCTCTGTAATTTGAGAAAATACGCGTAATTTGCGAAAAAATTACGTTGTCAGAACGTATTTTACCAAATTACAGAGAATTTCTGGCAGCAAATAGGACATATTTTTTACAGTGTACAAAATGTATTGGTATAAAAAACAACCCAGTAATTTAAAGTTTTTTTAGGACGGAGGCTTATTATTTTCAGTTAAAAAGATGGAATAAAAACGTTTTCTTTTTTTCCTTTGGCACTATGTCAAACGACGGTGCTTTAAACTACCATTATTTTAAAAAGCGTATAAAATCATATTTTGGGAAGAAATTTCAAAATTATTTATAAGAATGAAACGTATATACCTCGCTTTAATCTCACTACAAGTCACTAGACGCTACATAAAGCCGTTTATGTTCCAGAAAGGATTTCATAGAGTGCTCTCGCAGATTTCTCTTGGCATCTTACATGATCTTCAGGTGCATTACAATTAAATTTCTAATATTACCTTTAAGAATCTCGCATCAAACCTAGAAAAAGTATATGGAACATAAGAAGTAAATAGTCTTTTACACTTTTTTAAGGTACAAATATTTTTCGACCCTTGTGTATCAGTGGTATACTAAAGTACCACATGACAAAATCTTCATTAACTGCTATGATGAGGTGATATGCATCATTTTTATTGCATATATTTTTAAAAAATACGCTTAAGTAACTTAAAAATAAATAAATAAATAAATAAATAAATGTTTCAAATACATTTTTTTTTCATCTTTTTCACAATGTGGCAGATAAAGGGTTAAAATGAACAATTTATAACTGATTACAGAAAAAAACTAGTTGGCATAGGTGGACTCTGCTCAGTTCCCCATCATATATATATATATATATATATTCATAAATTTCTAGAACAGGATATTCTCTTAACATAGTTGTCATGTTAAGAGAAATGAATTCGAAAAAACGCTTGACACAGTTGTGGAGAACGCCAGTTCTCCATATCAATTTAACTTTAACTTATAGTTCACTTAAGGTTGAATGCCGCCAACTTACTTATTTAACTTTAGCTAGGAGCTGTAAATGAAATACTTAACTTATGAAGAAATGACAGAGTCCCAAATATATAACGTAAATGAGCTTTAATAGAGCATAAATAAGGAGGGGGGACGCTGGACTTTGGCATCTAGTAATTTACTTCGTTTAAATGGGCAGCCCTCTTAAATACCTTGACATCAATGAATAACCCCATTACTTTACTTTATTTTATTTTACTTAATTACTCGCCAAGGATCTCAACTACTTTTATTTAAATTAGCTTCTAAAGCCGAGTAGTCTTTCGATTAGCAGGCGGATTTCCCTGACACTGCTATCTACTTGACTTACATCCAACTATATCCGCTGCTAACTCTCTTAAACAATCTTCCTACCAACTAACTTTAACTCCTCTCCAATTCACTCCCAAAAGCAATCTTCTTTCTCCTTTTATACTATCTTACTTTCCAAAATATTTGCATATTTCAATTTACAAATTTAAGTTAGGATTGGAACTAACTCTATTACTTAAATCGAATCTTACAACCTTCGTATTCATGTGTTACGCATCAAGTGCGAGTTTTAATTGTAGCATTACTTTGCTATGCCTTACAGTTCCTCCCCCGAAAAAAAATTTTGCGGAAAAAATCCCCCCAACGGGTTTTTACCCGTGCAAATTTTAAATTACTGCAATACTATGCAAAGAAAAGTTAGCTGCAGTGACTTAGTGCTTAAAATTCAACTATATAATATTTTAGAAAAAAGGAAAAAAAAAAAAAAGAGGGGGAAACTTAAATTTTACTAGACTGCCCAACAAGAAGTATATTGTTTTTAAAAATCTAATAAGAAAAAAATGTTTAAGAGTACACAGCCAAAAAACTGGACACTTGCATATAATTTTAAGTAGCTTAAATAGCTTTAAAAAAAAAGAAGTCTTTTAACCCCAAGCGCATATATACATACATTGACTTTTAGTTAAAAATACAAAAGTGACAATAAGAAAATTCATTTGATACATTTTATACAAAATTTAGAAAACATATTTAAGGATACAGTATTTTCAAAAACTTTTCAAAACTGCAGTTGATTTCTGAGGAGGAGAAAAATTAACATACATAGAAATAATTTACAAAACGATAGAGAAAAATGTTTATACACTTATAAAATTTCATTTGATACAATATAAGACAGTTGAGAAATATATTTAATGAATATATACAAATTGTTAAAAAAAGTTTTCAAAACTGCCGTCGTTGCCTAGAAAATACAAGCATTAGAGTATATACATTACATCATGTCAAAAACTGGAGAGAAAATTTATATAGAAAAAGGTAAGAAAAGTTATCTTACTAAGCACTGCAGGTGATGGCTAAAACAAACACATTTAAGTACATGCAGATATAGATCATTCAAAAACGAAAGAGGGGGAAATGTTTATATCAAAGTTCAAAAAGGTTTTTTACCAAAAACTGCTGGTGATGGCTTATAAATAAAAAGACATTAACATACATGAATATATTATATACAGAAAAAAAAATTTATGACATGTAAATAATACATGAATTTTCCGAAACTGAAAGTTCATGCTTCAAGTTTAAATTTAGATTTTTGATTTTTCAGAAAATTCAAGGCTTTTAGTTCATAGTTAAAGGTCCAAATGAAAGTCCATAAGTTTTTACTACATGTCGTAGACTTTATCACTGCTCTGATAACCCAATACTTGAAAAAAACTAAAATAATGAACGATACGACCTGACAAATTGAGTCCTTGATATCAGCAAAAGAGATGCAGGTCAGACTGGCCTGTAGAGTTGCAGCGTTGGTGGCTTGCAGATTTAGGTGAGACGTTGCAGGATCGCTAGTGTCCTGAGGGGGGTTCGAACATGGTGCCTGGTCACTCTCAGGAGGGGGTTTCACACCCAGAGCCTTTTCACTGTTCGGAGGAGGTTTTAAACTCTGAATCTGGTTCTTGTGGTGAGGGGGTTTCGGGCCCGTCACCTTATCACTGCCCATAGTTATCACAGAGGACTGCGTTCGCTCCGTGCTTTTAAATTCAGGGCTGCTAGAGTTTCTAGAGACTTCACCATAGGTTACATGGCCTTTTGAAATTACCTTTTGCAAACTAACATCTTTTTCGTTCACTTTAAGCGGCATGTCATTTTGACAATTTAAGTGCGATTTCTCAATAGAAACAACCGATTCCGGCGGCTGTATAGATTCGAAACTGTCCTCTAAAGGCGAGTTACCAAGATTAACCGCATCATTTATTGCTTTTATATTTTCGCTAAGTTTAACAGTGTCCGCAGCAACAGTTATTTTACTTGTATTTTCCTGAAAAGCAGTTGCGAGATATTTGGAGGCGCACTGGTTAACCTTTTCAGTTTCGTTTACTACAGTTTGTGCGAAAATAACAGAGTCCGTCGATTTGACTGTTTTTAAATATAAAACAGGAGATGAATTTAAATCAGTAGAAAGGGTAGCCGCAACATTTACTGGCTTTACACTTAGTTTAACAGTTTCCGCAGCCACAGTTATTTTAATTGGATTTTCTTTTACAATTCCCGTCGCAATAGGACACAATTTTTCGGATTTAGTATCCGTAGCAAAATTCTGAATAACTGCCGTAAATTGGTTTGTATCGCTGTTTAAGGGCGAAGTTTGCTCGTTTTCATTCACTTTTATTTGACGTTTGTCACTAGAAATAATAGTTTCATCGGTAGTTTTAGGTTGGTTTAAATTATAGGAGCTTGCTTCCTGTGACTTAATAATTTCTTGTGGTTTTTCCACCGGGTTTATTACTGCTTCCCACTGACGTTCGTGGGGGGGAAGGGAGC
>OZ005660.1:107810972-107932278 GCA_963930645.1 Salticus scenicus
GAACTAATAATTGATGTTCCATATATATATATCTTTATATATATATTTCTTTTGTGCGTGTGTATGTCACTGAACTCCTCCTAAACGGCTGGACTGAGTTTAATGAAATTTTTTGTGTGTCTTCAGGTGGATTCGAGAATGGTTTAGATTTACAAATTAAAGTTGTAACTTAATTAGTTCTTTCTTAATTAATTTTTAACCAACTCTTTCAACAACTTTTCCACCTAGATGGCGTGAGTTGTCGTAAACACGATGTCAGAATTTATTTAATGTTGAAATGAATATTATTATAGTTTTAAAAAATTAAAGAACACGCTTTTATAGAAATGTGAACTAAAAAGCACGAAATATCTATCTTAGTATTAAAATTCAGGGTAAGAGAAAATCGTGTGAGTGACACACCGTAATATTTACATACATTTAAATCTTTAATTAAAATAACTTGGAATTAACAAAAACCATTTTTAAAAAATCTCCCCTAACGGGGATCGAACGCTGGACCTTTAGATTCGTAGCGCGGCGCCTTACCTCGACGCCGCATCGTTCACGTAGGGAAAGTATTTTTTTTTACAATATAAATTTTTTGTTTGCTCCCAGAGAAGTTACAAACATACATACACACATACATACATACAGGTGAAGCTAATAAAAGCGTGTTAAAAATGAATTTTTAACCGTATCTTACGAAGTGTTTAAAATATTTTTTCAAAATTAATATTTTTAGAATCGTAACCGTATCTTACGAAGTGTTTAAAATATTTTTTTCAAAGTTAATATTTTAGAATCGTAAACACGATGTCAGAATTTATTTAATGTTGAAATGAAAAATGAATTTTTAACCGTAAGTGTTTAAAATATTTTTTCAACGTTAATATTGTTAAAATGTTAAATTAGTTAAAATGGTATATTCTTTTAAAAAATTCGTCAATATCCGACGGAGTTATTTTATTTTAAAATGAAAGATGAATTTTTAGGCCATTATTATTTGTGCAGATGGAAAATGTACTAAAAGTTTTCCGAAAAATTTCACGATCACAAATGTTGACGGATATCCAATATATCGTCGAAGAATTCCCGATAATGGCGGACAATCTTATCATCTATGGCGATCATCTATGTCAACATCATACATATTGACATTAATAACCGATGGGTGGTCCCATATTCGTCTCTGCTGAGCAAAACATTCAATGGTCATATTAATGTTCAGTTCTGCAGTTCAGTGAAGAGCATCAAATACATTTGCAAGTATGTGAATAAAGGCAGTGATATGGCTGTATTTCGAGTTGAAAATACCAATGTGAATGCTCCTCCGGTGAATAACAACGATGAAATAACACTTTACCAAATTGGCCGGTACGTCAGCTCCAATGAAGCTGTTTGGCGTATCTTTGGTTTCCCAATTCATGAACGAGATCCAGCAATTCTTCATTTAGCCGTCCATCTTGAAAATGGGCAGCACGTATATTTCACGAGCGAGACAGCGATTGATCGTGCTATAAATCCACCAAAAACTACACTCACCGAATTTTTTTAATTGTGTAATCGTGCGGATGCTTTTGGTGCTTTTGCACGGACATTACTCTATTCTGAAGTACCACGCTATTTCACATGGGCTCCAGCAAAAAAATGGATGCCCCGCAAGCAAGGCACGCCGATTGATGCATGTCTCGGTTTATTCAAATCAAACACCTTGGAACGAGTATTTACGGTCAATCCAAGGCAGACTGAGTGCTTTTATCTTCGACTGTTATTGGTTAATGTCATCGGCCCTTTGTCATTTCAAGATTTACGTAAAGTGAATGGACAACAGTATCCAACGTATAAAGATGCATGCCTTGCACTCGGCTTGCTGGAAGACGACAACCAGCGGGTGTGTATGCTTGCTGAAGTAGGACTGAACTGTACAGCAAAACAAATTCGTCTACTATTCGCTATAGTGTTGACTACATGTTTCTCGGCCCGAGCAGAGACATTATGGGATAATCACAAAGATTCAATGACTAATGATATATTGCATCAACATCGTTCACGGTGCAACGATCTAACGATAGTATTCAGTGACGCTATGTACAATGAAGCATTGATTGCTATTGAAGATCTTTGCATTATCATTGCCAACTTACCACTCAGTCATTTCGGTATGCATTCAACAAATCGAAATGCATCTGATTTAATAAGCACTGAATTGAATCGTGAACTACAATACAATACTGTAGAAATGGCAGCGATTGTTGCTCACAATGTCCCACTAATGAATGAAGAACAAAGAACCATTTACGACCGCATCATGCTCGCAGTTTTGGCAGGACAAGGTGGATTCTTTTTTTTTTTTTGGGTGCACCAGGTGGAACTGGCAAAACATTCCTTATTTCGCTAATTCTCGCCGAAATACGATCAAATAATGGCATCGCATTGGCTGTTGCATCATCTGGCATTGCGGCAACTTTATTGGATGGATGCAGAACAGCTAATTCATTATTTAAACTGCCACTAAATATTCAAAATAACCCAGACGCAGTGTGCAACATAAAAAAAACAATCGTCCATGGCCACAGTGCTGAAATAGTGTAAAATTATTATCTGGGATGAATGCACTATGGAACACAAACATTCGATTGAGGCGTCGAACAGGACATTGAAAGATATAAAAAACAACGACAAACTATTTGGCGGCACTCTGTTTCTCTTTTCAGTTGATTTCAGACAAGCACTTCCCGTTATTCCGCGTTCAACATACGCTGATGAGATCAACGCGTGCTTAAAATCATCGTCATTGTGGCTTAATGTTGAAAAAGTACAACTGAAAGTAAATTTGTGCGTTCAAAAGCTTCAAGATCCATCCACTGAAACATTCTCAAAACAATTGTTAGATATCGGCGATGGAAAAGTTACTACAGATGAAACTGGATGCATAAAATTACCGACCGATTTCTGCACAATCATTGATTCTCAAGATGCTCTTATTGACCAGATATTTCCCGATATACACACACGATACACAAATCATGAGTGGCTGGCAGAAAGAGCAATTTTAGCAGCAAAAAATGTGGACGTCAACGAATTGAATCTCAAGATACAACATTTGTTACCAGGAGACTTGGTGTCATACAAATCTAATGATACAGTTTGCGATGCCACCGAAGCTGTAAATTATCCAACAAAGTTTTTAAAATCATTGGATTTACCAGGCATGCCACCGCATATTTTACAACTGAAGGTTGCATCTCCGGTTATTTTGCTTCGTAATTTGAACCCACCACGGTTGTGCAACGGCACGCGATTAGTCATAAAAAAATTAATGAAAAATGTTATCGAAGCCATCATTTTAAATGACAAATTCCGAGGTGAAACTATATTACTACTGCGAATTCCTATTATACCCACAGATGTGCCAATTCAATTTAAACGCCCTCAATTTCCAATTAGATTGGCATTTGCAATGACTATCAATAAGTCTCAGGGCCGAACGATGTCTGTCTGTGGCTTAGATTTGAGCACATCATGTTTTTCCCACGGACAATTATACGTGGCTCTCGAGTGGGCAAACCATCCAGTTTGTTTGTATTGGCGAAAGATGGGATAACAAAAAATATTGTACACTCTGTTGCATTAAGGGAATGATATTGTTTTTTAGTAATATTGTTATAAGTAGCGATATGAATATAATTTTAAATAATCAATTTTAATAAATTAAAAAAATAAATGATTGGTGTTCTGTTATTTTTATATTCTTTCACCGTTCACAGCGCTCCATACATCTTCCACTTATATACCACATCCTAATACACTTACAATAAGTTAGTTATTTTTTTCTAGCAAAATATTCTCTAGAAATAATTTATATGACAAAACAACGTTTGTCGGGTCAGCTCGTATACATATAATTTTGTAAATATTTCAAAGAGGAACTAAAAGAAAATGATGATAAAAATATATAAATACATAATACAGCATAAAATGGGGGAATTACTGACTTACATTCTGTTTAAAAAGTATTGCCCTTTTTTTTTGGGGGGGGGGGGGGGGCTTAAATTTGTATTTTCCATAAATGTTAAAGTTAAACAAATTTTCCCTTAAAATATCTGGCAAATTAGAATTAACAGCATCATGGAAAATATTTATTGTTTACTCTAGAGGAATTTAATGTATTCACAAAAATATTAACATTAATAATTAACATATTAAAAAGTTGGTGGATAAATTGATTACCAACAGCAACTAACTTGTAATAAAAATATCAGTTTTAACCACCTTAACAAAAATACATTTCTTTGAATAACTGAAAGTATTTTAACAAGTACTATAACTGAAAGTATTTTACAAGTTTTTTTTTTTTTTTTTTTTTTTTTTTTTTAGGACTGAGGGCCTATTAGTCTCAATCTGGGATTTTTGCGTTGTGGTTTTCGATAGTTGGACGTGTGTCCAAATCTAAAATTTATCGAAAATATAATTGAATAATTTGAAAGCGATGTTCTAATTTGAAAAAAAAAAAAAAAAAAAAAAAAAAAAAAACTAATAGTCCTCCGTCCTAAACTAAATTCTGCTTTTGCCAGAATTTCATCAAAATCTTTTTTTTTTTTTTTTTTTTTTATTATTGAAAAAAAAGAAAAGAAAATTAATAATAATCAGTATCGTTACAAGTAATATCGAAAAAGTTTTTTTTTTTTTAAATAATTTTGAATTAGGAAATAAGAAGTGCGTGAGCAATATGATATAAAAATAAGTAAAAAAAGGAATTTAATGGTTTAATTTTTATATAAAACAAGATTGCGTGCTATCTTAAAAAGCAGATGTAAAATTTAAAGTTTAATTTTTTTGGCAACAATTATAAATTAAAATAAATAATTTAATGAAAGTTTAGAAGTTAGAACTTCTAGTTTTATCTTATTATACAGTGATTTCATTAGAGCAAAAACTGAGCGCAAATTTATCTTCCTGGCTCAGAAACAAATGCGACTTCTAAAAAGAATGTGAGAACAACAACAACAACAACAACAACAAAATAGTTAAAAAAATTCTGAATGAATGTAAATTGCTAATTATGTTTAATTTTAGCACATTGGTAAAATTTCAGCTTAATCACACTTAATTGATTAAATATGATGATTTTTTCAATGCCGATCACTGAAATTGGCAGTTATTGCACAGCAAATTGATGTGCGAAACTTACTTTTTTTTTTTTTTACGGTCAAACTACGAGATAATTTACCTAAAAATCGAAGTTTGTTATTTTTCTGATGTTTAACTGAAGAAATATAATGTACTTTATTTTTTTTAAAGTTATTTAACAAAGCTTTTAGTTTGAGTTAGCCTGTATATTTTGCTTTCAAATTATGCGAATTTTGTTTTTTAAAAATACTTTTCGCACGTGCAGTTGAAACATGTTTCATATAAATGCTCACAAGAAAATTAATACTAGTATCGCCCAGTGGTCGAAATTCGACCACAAATTTATTCAAATCTCAGAATTCTTTTAAGTTAGCACTAAATAAATAAATTTAGAAATTTAAAATTTCTCTGTAAACAATATTCTTTGTAAATACTCTTTCGTCACTAGCTAAATGACCTTGCCCACTGTGTTCTGAAATATAAAATTTTAAGCTATTGAAAGAACGGACCCGACTTGCTGCAACATAAAATTGACCGTGTGTAAAAACTGGTTCTTTCAATAAAATACCAACCTTTTCAAACGTTTGTCCTTGTGACTTATTTATAGTCATTGCAAATGCAAGTATAATTGGCAACTGGGTTCCCTGGAAATCAAATGGTAAGATAGTACCAGAATATGTCAGATTTATACGTGGAATCAAAATTCGTTTACCACGGCTTATTCCCGTCAAAACATCGCAATCAATAGCATTTCGATGCATAGCTTTAACACGCATTCTTGTCCCATTAACCAAGGATTCTGAGGTATTGAGATTTCTGATAAGTAAAACAATGGAAATTACTTTAAGTGCTAACTTATGAGATGGTAAACCACTTACACTCAACGAATTTAAAAACTCTATGGGATAATTGTTAACCTCATTCACGTCATCACAAATTATTTTATCATAACTATAATACAGTTTCTCTTCTCCTGATATACGATTGAGAACATCATTATTGATAAAAGTGCATGATTCATTAGTTGGAGCTAGAATAACTGAATTTACTGTACAATCTAATAATATATTTTCCGCTATGTTTCCAAAAGTGTCTTCTATTATTATTGTTTCATCCCCAACTATATCTGGCGGAATTTCAATAACATTTTCTCCATACTGTGGAAATTATGTAGCTTCACCATTACCAATTTTTTTTTAGATAATTAATAAATTCTACTTCTTCTGGTAATGCTCGCATATTTTGTGTTAAAGTTAGGTGATAGAATGAACCAAACAAATCCCAACTTACAACGGAATTTTCGATTAATGTCGCACGTGTTCCGTGTGGAACTACAGGTAAAATTTGACGGAAATCTCCGCACAAAAGTATTGTTTTACCTCGAAATGGTTTATTTTTATCTTCTTCGATCGTACACAAATCTCTGAGTAATTTGTCAATTATTTTCAAAGCTAAAATGGAACACATTGAAATTTCATCAATAAGAATTAGAGATGATGAATTTATGTATCGACCTTGTTTTCCATTTGGAGTTACATTAGCCGTAGAAATTTCAGAAATCGGAATAGGTAACTTGAATACATTATGTAGAGTTCTACCACCAATTAAAAGAGTTGAAGCAATTCTACTGAATGCAGTGGCAATACAATGAAGATTAAGTGAATGTATTTTATGAATAATGGCCATTTGCGTAAAAGTTTTTCCACATTCTGCATGAGCAGTTAAGCAGAATACATTTGAGTCAGTGTCATGATGGACAACTTCACGAATCACTTGACTGATAATATTTCGCTGCTCTTCGTTAGCAGTTTTGTAGAGTTCATTAAATTGAAACAAATCATCATCAGGATCGGACATTTCAAATTGCTGAACGCCAGCCAAAATCGTTGGAAGTGGTAACCCGATAGATTCACATGACATATTATGTGCGAACAAAACATCTTGAATTTCTAATAGTGCATGATTGAATGAAACTTCTTCATTGTAATCTCTTAAAAAATCTTCAGCAAGAAACATTTTGAATTCGTCCCACAGTGCTAACGCATTTGCTGGCACATTTAGTGCACAAATAAAGCCAAATAAATCACGCATTTTTTTCGGTGTATGAAATTCCTTTGCTTCATTTAAACATTCTCTCCATTCATTATCATTTGAAGCTATTCCTCGAGCATAGCACGCTTCAACAAAGTATTGTATACTATTCCATCGTAGGATTTGACATCTTGAAATGATTTTGGACCAACAACATGTAATAAAAGAATTCTCAAATGGAAAAGTTCTAAGTTCTTTGGAGATACTGAATACATGCGTGAGATAATTTTATCACCACCACGTTTTCGCTTCTGCCATTTTTTGCTGCCATCAATCCAAACATAATGCAATGGAATTTCAATATATTTTAATTGATTAGCAGATGTATCCTCACGATTCAAATCAAAGAAAGCCAACAATTTTGTTTGCCTGCTATTCTGAACAGCTTGGCGTTCTTCCCCAGGTCTAAAGTAGATACTTTGTCGATATGGCAAGTGAATATCAAGACGAATTATGACGTGAGACTGAAAATGCATTGGAATTTCATAGATTCGCCACATGGCTTCAGTGGAACCCACATAATGACAATTCAAAAATTGTTTAACTTCATCAATTTGAACTTCACTTTTTTCTTCTGTTTGTATACTTCCCATTTCAACTGTTGCACTGTCATAACCTTTATACACATATTTATATATGTATTTTACACTTCTGACAGTGGTACAAACTTCAACATTTATGTAGCAATTAAATTTTGCAAGCAAATACGGATTGTGTGGAACAACGTAGCGATTATCAAGAGAACTTCCTCTCACATCAACACTTACACCATTATCCCGCCTTTTGTAAACTGGATATCCATTTACTGATTCGCGTGTGACTTCACAAAAATTCTTCGGAAAATCTTTTGAACACTTTCCCTCTCTCATACAAACAGCATTTGGATTGTGTACACCACATGGACCATGCCTCATGTGTTTTAAAACATACTCATGCAGTTTGGGTTGTGTGTGAACATCTGGGATTTCTGCACAAACAACTCTATCAATGTCGATAGGTCCAGCAATTTTGTCATTTTCTTCTAAAGTTAGCAAAATATGAGCATGAGGCAAACCTCTTTTTTACAATTCGATTGTATAAATCAAAGCTCTCACTTTACCGAAAATGTGTTTGTGTGTAATTGCTTTGAATAGCTCTTTTAGTTTAGCATTGAATACACGCACAATAATCTCAGGCCGGTAATTTGGAGACTCTAATGCTGCGATGTGCGTTATAATTTCAGGCCACTTAGGGTTGCAAGTCATTGTTATAAATAATGAAGGTTTACCATGAACTTGAACAATCGACATTGCATCTAAATAGTTTTGAAACAAATTTCTTGGAGATCCATTAAATGAAGAGGGCAAAATAACTCTTCGACCAATATTTTGGTTAGCACCAACATCGGGGTTTGACTCCAAAAAATCAGTTAAATTATTATAAACTTCTGCTCTTAAAGTTACCTGATTTTGCTTTATATAATGCAATCTGGTGCCCTCAATGCGCACATACATATCTACAATATATTGCAAAAATAGTTTCTGTGCATAGTGCAGGAAACTAAAATGATCTCTAATAGCAAATCTATAACATGCATATTGCAGCAATGTCACTTTAGTTCTGGACGCTCTCGTAGTGGACGTACTTTGTACTTTATGTGCCATATTAGTATGCCACCCAGTATCACCATTTGGAAATAAAATTGGATACGCTAATGGATCCAGTGATGAATTCAAAACTGAAATATTTCGTATTGTTCCATTTGTTTTTGAAAATGCAACCATATTTCGTTCAAAAGGTGGCTCCCCGTGCACGGTGCTGAAAATAACGGCTACATCTGTTTCAACTGCATCATTATATCGGTGAGTATCTAAATTATGGTTCACTTTAATGACCATACAAATCTCCTTACTTTGATTTTCGGGAGTACTGCAGTGATCTCTCATCGTTCTGAATGATCGCACAAAAGGATTGACACGATCCAATTCGACAGATATTTCATGCATTAAAATCCTATCGCACGTATCATTCTTTTGTTTACAAACTCTGTAATTTACAGCAGTGTCTACATCATAAAAATATAACTGAGCATAAACTGGTGCACGGCCATAAATTGTAGTCATGGGACCTACTCTGTGATAGAATGTATCATGAATTTTGAAATGATACACACCATGTAATGTTGTGTCGGAAGTTTTAGCTTCAGAACTGACCATTGCAAATGAGGAATTATACCTACGAATATTATTGAAATTTTTTTTGAAAGGCCTTTAATGCTGCGATCAGTTGAAAAAAGACCATCATAAAGTTTTTTAAAAAATACATTTTCTGTTAAAGCTGGTAAATTAATTTTCCCTTTATGACAACATGAAGTAAATTGCGTTAACTCTCTTTGAGTGACTTCTGATTCAAAATGTTTAGCATTGCAATGTCTGCACAGCAAATTCATTGATCCAATATCAAAACTATTAAAATTCGTTGGAACTACACTTAATGCTGATTTGAATGCATCCTTCAAAAAAATATCACTATCATTATCTTCATTCACATGACGATGCATATTTCTACTAATTTCTCTACGCCTTCGGCTTTCAACTTTAGGCGTCAAAGGTTTTCTTTTAGGCATTTTAATAGTCAAGTTTTTGTCAGTCAAACGACAAAAGAACCAAATATTTAAATAAATAAATAAACTCACTTTTTGTTGCCTAAAGACAAATAACAAAGAACATTTGGATTTAAATGAGCATTTAATAGACAATTTTTTGTCAGTCAAACGATAAAAGAACTAAATATTTAAATATTAATATTACTCCGTGATTTAAATAAATAAAGTCACTTTTTGTTGCCAAAAGACAAATAACAAAGAACATTTGAAGTTTCAAAAATTAAATAATATATATTATTTACATATTAATGCACAAACATGAAATTTATCGTACGGTTAATATTTCTTTAAATTACAGCTAACATAAATCATAAAACAAAAAAGAAAGAAATTAGATCATAAATAAATTAGAAAATAAAAAAATGAATTCTCATAAATCAAATGCTTAGGAAATCTTTTTTGTGGTTCCACAGACAGACAGTGACGTCATCACTTCGCTTGCGTATATTGATGCTACATTATACAAATTACTGTGTCTATGGTTTTATTTGAGCTTTATGAAATTGCCAGATTTAACAACTTTCTACTTTTAGGTATTTTTTAATGTAAAGGAATATGTGTATAAAAGGGAAAAATGCATAAAAAATAAATGTATTTTTAAATACCTTCTTGACATCGTAAGAAAATAATATTTGTATTCGCACCTTCCGGCTAACCATACCTTTCGAATGATACCATTTTCAAACTTCTACTCCCATAATTAATATGTTAAAAAGGGACAACAAATTTTATGCTGCCTATTAATATATAGATATTTATATTTCGATTCTTGCATAAAAAGTGCTCTTTAAATTTAAAGCGATAATACTTTGAAAGGGACAATACACTTCCTAGTATATAACAACAGCAACAACAACAACATCAACAATAATAATGATAATAATAGTAAAAGCTTTTTTTTTTTTTTTTTTTTTTTTTTTTACGTTCTAAAATATACGTCTTTGACTTTTTTTGGTATGCAATATTCTTATACAGAAGCATATAATTTTTTTACACGGTTTATATTTGCATTCGCTACAATTACAGATCAGTTCATGCTTTTCTAATGGCATTTTAATTACACTAAAAATCGAAACAATAATGTACCATTAAAATATACAATTAAAATATTCAAATAAACATAACATAAATTTATATGTTTTGAACCTTATTTTAGGCTCCTCATCTGAAAAAATATCATAAAAGTAAACGTTGACGTTGAGATGAATGGATAGATTTCTTCTACAAAATCACAGCGTATTCATCAGGGACTGAGCATGTTTAATTAAGAGGTGAAAAATGTAGTTTTTAATACCAGCCCTCAAAGAAAATTCTAGAATTCTCACAGTACGTAAAATATTTGCCATAGATTCAGAAAGTTTTTATAGTATGGAATAGTAATGAAGGATTTATGTGATTCGGAAGAATTAATATCATAATTGTCAATGTTAGAGTCGTATTCATTTAATTTTCTTTTAAGCCAGCGAGGTGGAAAATTGTTACGTTTTAAATCTAAAAAAGTTCTTTTTAATTCTAATTGAAAAAGCTTTTCGGTATTGAAATATAATGTAGCACGGTGAAGTAAAGTATGGAAAACAGCAGACTTGTGTGAAGAGGGGTTTACTGAATTAAAATTAAAATATTCGCCTGAAAAAGTAGGTGTTCTATAAACAGAAGTAAAAAATTTAGATTGAGTATTAGAAGGGAAACGTTCAATTAAAATATCTAAGAAGAGAGTTTATTATCTTTTTCTTATTCTAACGTAAATTCAATTGATGGATAAACGGAATTAGCATAATTAAGAATACTATAAATATGTTGATTATCAGTAATAATAAAAATATCATCCACATTTTTACGAAAAAAATAAATTTTGTCATGTAAATCAGAATGAACTTAATTTTCAATAAGTTGCAAGACAATTTCCACAATACGGAATGAAATGGGGGAGTCCATATCAGTGTCATTATAATCAACATATTACTGATAATCAATGTATTTCTAGTAGTCTTAATTATGATAATTACGTTAATCCATCAATTAAATTACGTTTGAACAAGAAAAAGACAACGAACTCCTCTTCTTAGATATTTTAGTTGAATGTTTCCCTTCTAATACTCGGCCAACAAGCGGCCGAGTGGTTCTGCGCTCAAAGTTGGTAGACGTAAGGTGCTGGGTTCAAACCCAGGAAGAGCTCGTCGGTCTAGCTGTTCGGAGTTTTTCGTGGTTTTCTCCTAAACTTGTTTAAATACGGGCTAGGTCCCTTAGAAAGATCTCCACGGAAGGCATTTCCTCTCAGGCCTAAGACCCTAGAGCAGTAATTCGGCCTTATTCCCAAACATCAAACACACCCTTCTAACACTCATTCTAAATTTATTACTTCTATTTATAGGAAACCTACTTTTTCTGGCCAATATTTAAAGTTTAATTTAGTAAACCCTTCTTCACACAAGTCTGCTGTTTTCCGTACTTTTCTTTATCGTGATAAATCATATTGTAGTATGGAAGAACTTTTTCCAATCAGAATTAAAAAGAATTATTTTAGACTTGAAACTTAATAATTATCCCCCTCGCTGGCTTAAAAGAAAATTAAATTAATCCGAATTCAAAATTGATAATCATGATATTAACTCTTCCAAATCACCTAAATCTTTCATCACTATTCCATACTATAAAAGCTTTCTGAATCTATGGCAAAAATTTTACGTACTTTTAATGTGTCTGTTTCCATAAATCTCAATTTCTGATTCGTAATTTCCTTTCTAATTTTAAACCTGTTATCCCCCCTTTTCCCGTACTGGAGTTATTTGTAATATTCCTTGTAAATCTTGCAATTCTGTTTATATTGGTGAAACCAGCCGTTCCCTTCATACTCGAATTCTTGAACATAAAAAAAAAATTCAAAAAAATGTGATATTCGTCCTAAAGTTGTCGAGCATGCCATAAAAACCGACCATCTACTTGATTTTGACAATACTAAAATAATTGTATCTAACTGTTCAAATTAACATTCTAGAATTTTCCTTGAGGACTACAAAACTACATTTTTCACCTGTTATGTGCAGTCCCTGCCGTATATGCTGTACTTTTGTAGAAGAAATCTGTCCGTTCATCTCAACGTTTACCTTTATGATGCTTTTACTGATGAGGAGCCTAAAATAAGGTCAAAAATATATAAATTTATGCTGTGTTTATTTTAATATTTTAATTGTATATTTTAATGGTATATTAAAATAGTCTCATTAAAATGTAATATAATTTTACGAGACGTGAGGATTTTTAAATATTTTAAACCTACACTTAATTTAACACTATAATTTCTGCAATTTGAAAAAAAAAAGACACTGATATGAAATAGTGGTAGTCAAAGTTTTAAAAAGTTTACACGGACATACTTCATAACTGGGAAAGCTTAAAACACTATTAAATCAAAATATCTTCCGTTTAAACACAAATACAGAATATTTCAAACAATATCAAGTGATATGTATACGAGAACTGTTGTCTGTAACAAAGAATGTTCAATATGTAAACAGTATAGTTTAAAATAATAATAATAAATCTTTAAAAAACTTCTTTAAAACATTAAAAATTCTGAACTACCAAGAAATTAGCTTTCTTGATTTTCGGAAAAACTAGAACGTTCCAGATTGACAAGAAAGTTAATATTCTTCAATCATATTTAGCAAACGGACTTGTTGAATATGTTTTCTCAAATTAGAAACAGCTGTTTTAAAATTAAAATTTTGCTTATCATAAAGTGGTTTGTTTTCACAGACATTTAATTGTAACATACGACAATAATTAATTAGTCTTGGCACTTTTACTCATATTAAATAGTTGAAAATAGTCTAAAAAAATTTCAAATAAAAAAATAATAATAATAAAAAAAGAAACTAAAAATTAAAAAATCAATATTTAATTTTCTTATCAAATTATTCTTATTTAAACTCAAACAATATGCTTGGTAAAAACCACAATAAATAAATGTCCGCGATCACTTTGAAATATGCCATATGCGATTACGAATTTTCAATTCCAGCTCTTCCACAGACTATAGTGAATTTCAAATACAAAAAAAAAAAAAAAAAAAAAAAAAAAAAATCTTTTCATCTCCTCCCTTCTATGCCAAACATCCTTTCTAAGCACCTTCCATCGTCTTCAGAAGCTCACCCGTAAAAAGTGAATAGAAACCTAAGTAGTAAATTCCGATTCCTCATCCCCATGTCGAAATAATTAACATCAAATACTTATCTCCAATCAGTCTCATGATTCCTGTTTAAATTAATATTGCGATGATATTCCGTTAAACGGTGATATTAAATATCTTCGACGTTAATTTTCACGTGCATAGACCATACTAATATTTAAACTAAACTAATACACCCTAATTGTCAGTTTAGATAATACTTTTATTAAAATATTAGAAAGATGTAAAATAATTAAAGCTATTACTTATTTTAAAAAATTATTTGGTATAACTTCAGTATAACCCCACAACGATATTTGGCGATTTTTCTTTGGCGCCGTTTTGAATGATAACGATGTCGTTCTGGACTGTTTGCGATATAATAATATGCAGCCTATATGTTGTTTATTTTGGATTTATGATTTTATGTTTTATGATTTAGATTATGGTTTTATCATTTATCATTTATGATTTTTAGATTTATGATTTAGCCATAATCGCCAACAAAAAATCGCCAAATATCGTTGTGGGGTTATACTGAAGTTGACTAATATGTAGCTTACGAAATTAATGAGTATTATTTATTTAAGTCGTGAGATAAAAGCTGATTAAAACATTTCACTGCTTTATTCATTTCCTGTTAAAAGAATAACTTTCACTCAAAAAAAAAAAAAAAAAAAAAAAATCTGGTGTGAAACAACCATACGACTTCCATTACCTATTATCATACGTATTATATGTATTTTTGAGAGATAATGTGAGCAGAAAACATAAAAGTGATCTAAAGAAGTAGAAACCTAAAATTTTTCCGGTAAGAGAAACTTATAAAGACATATAAAACGAAGCTTACATATAGCGAGGTAAAAAATAAGTGAATTTTTTTTATTTTAGTTACTTTTTGAAGCACAAATTTCCGAGATTTCATCTACCTAAGCAGGAAGACTATTAATTTTCCTCTAATAACCACGCAATACACGAGAAAGAAATGGATTTATATAACAATTTTCAAGAAAATCGTTAGAGCCGTTTTTGAGATACTAACTTTTACAAAAAATCAATTATTGACCGTAAAACAATAATTACATACAAAAGTATATATAAAAGTGAGTTAATATGGCGAGTTTGAAAAAAATCCGTACAGCCGTTTTCAAAGGAACGCGCTTGCAAGACCTGAAAGTGAGCTATTTATACAGGACGCCTATCAATTTTCCTGAACTAACCAACTATATCATTCGAAAGTACATCTAATAGATTGTTTATATAGCAAATTTGAAGAAAGTCGTTCGGGCCGTTTTTGAGATACGGACTTACGGTCCCACTTCCGGTTTTTCAATTTTCAACAAAATTTGGAAAATTCATCTGTACACAAGACATGTCTTAATTCTGAAGTTTTGTAGTTCTATCTTTATTAGTTTCGGAGATATGATAGCCAGAAGGTTCCACTCACACGCACACACACACACACACACACCTTAAAACACCTCAAGGGACCTTAAAACGTGTAAATCAGGTGAAATTTCGATATCGAATGTTTGGGCCAAATATAATACTTCCATTACCTATGGTAGTAGGGTAATGGAAGCAAGTTTAAGTCTGTGTTATATTGGCACACTGCCATAGAAATGCCCTTTTTTTCTTTCTTGTTCGCGCAGAGATGAAAGCGTTATTTATCGAATAGGGTCTTTTCGGTAATATATTACATTGCTAATAAGTTCTTATACAGTAATAGCATTATTTATCCTATTATGTGAAATAAAGACCATCTCTAGTTAGAGCTGCTTACGAAATTTTTATTTATTTATTATCTAGCGATCACGGCAAAGCGCAGCTGTGCAGAATGAAGTTGGGATTTGGTTGATTAATTTGGATGTTTTAAATGACAATAAAAAGCATAACAACTTAAAATTTTAGAATATTTAATACAACTGATCATATTTAATGATATTCCAGCACATTTTTTTAAAATTTCAAGATTTTCAGGAAAATAAAGACAGGTACTATCCATGTATATTTAACATTCTGTGATCACTCTTTTTGCCTATGAAAATATTTCTTCTTTTTTATGCTTTTCCATGGTTTCATTTTCACCCCCTTCCACTCCTTCCCATCTCACCTTTTTTTCATTTTATTTTCTAGATTCACTGTTATAAATATTTTTTTAGATAAAACTTGTTATTGAATATGTCTCTTATAATAAAAAAGGGGATGCATGATTTCACGTGCTTTAGTAAGTTCAAACTGAAAATATGAATAAAAAAAAAAAAAAAAAAAACTGATCATATGGAAGTTTATATTACTTGATCAGTATATTAATCTCACTTTCACCAGAGTTATGTTTTATTAGCTGAGCATTTTACTGTAAATTTATAAAAATAAGCTTTCCTTAAATTTTGATAAAAATTGGTCCCTTGTTTGTCAGTCCAGTACCAATGTTTGCTTGTTTGCTTCAATCCCTTCTTCCAATTAATATACTATTTTTTAACTTTGCCATTTTAGGTATAGGTATTTTGTGGCATACGGATATGAGAAATGTGAGGTTTAGTTGTCTTTGGTACAGGCACCTCATAAATATGGTAATAGTTTTATTAAGAGCTTGCCATATATCTGACAATTTCCTGGTGACCAGATGACTATTTTTTGTCCTTTTATTGTTTTATTTTCCAAAAGCTGGGTTTTTAAGAGCTCAGCAGCAGTCTGTATCAGATAATATTTTGGGACGTACAGAACGGTTATTTCTACACATGGTTTAAATATATTTTTTAAAATTACTTTTTAAAAATATATTTTGGTTTAAAATAAAATTGAATAAAAATCTTAATGTATTTTCTTTTTAGATCATAAAGAATACCATTCATTACGAATACAAAACTGGATCGCTAATCCTTCTTATGGAAATAAAAATCATTTTACTATAAATATTCCCAGCAAAACCTGGGATGATGGCCAACACGAGGCCAAGTGTTGGCTGCCAACAGTAACAGCTGCTGGCCCGTTGGTGGCAAAAGTTAAGGTTCCGAAGGGAATATGTTACGCCGGCCATCAGATGGCCGCATTCGGCCGATCCACTGCTGGCAGCTTGCAGTACGATCGGAATAAGTCAGTGGGCCACTGATGGGTCATTGCTGGCAGCGAGCTATCGGTTAAAAAAAGGTTGTGGGCCACTGATGGCAACCAACAATAGGTTAAAAATCGTTAGTGGGCCAGTGTCGGGCCACCTGATAGCAAACATAATTTTTTCGTATTGTTGCTGGAAGCCTTCAGTGGGCCAGTTGTGGCAAACATAAATAATTATATTACTCCGGGTGTTTTTGTTGGCCCTTTATATTTTCCCATTAACGGCCCTCTTCATTTACCGTCGCCGGAAGCCCGAGCCAATGTTATTCTATGGGGAAATTTTCTTTACAAATAACTCATTAACTAATACTTATTTTTAAATTCTGTTTTCACATTCAAAAAATTCCCAACTGTTAAATTGACCGACCTTTTTTAAAAATGTATTTTTTAATTTTTAATATTTTATTTTGAAATTGCAAAATGAAAAAATTTCACATATCGAAAATTCGTATTTTGCAGCTTCAAAATAAAATATAAAAAATTAAATAATTTTTTTAAAAAGGTCCGTCAATTTAACAGCTTGAAATTTTCAGAATTTGAAAACAGAATTAAAAAATATGTATTAGTTAATAAGTTATTTGTAAAGAAAATTTTCCCATAGAATAACATTAGCTTCGGTTTCCCGCGGCGGTGAGTGAAGAGGGCCCTTAATGGGCCAATAGTGATTTGGTTATGACTATTATTTTATTTTATTTTATTTTATTTATTTATTTATTTATTTATTGTGATACCTTACATTTTATTAATGCTAATTTCTATGCATCCAATATTTAATTTGGTTTTGTAGCAACAGAGGGTGATCAAACTATTATTATTATTACTTTTTTTTTTTACACTTTTTTTATCTTGATTTAAAAAAAAAAAAATGCTTGACTAAATGATTTTGAAATGCAGACATATAAAAACGTTTAAGAACTCACATTTTCTACTATCGATTTAGTCCAAAGTTCAATTAAGGGACCAGCTATAAATTAAAGAAAAGCACAAATATTTTGGATCACCCTGTGTCATAAAAAGCTTCAAATGACTTGTAACTTGAATACATTATTGCTCTTACTATATACAATGTTTGTAAGTTTTTTGTATGGGAAATACACAATTTTTTAGGCATATATATATATATTATTATTATTATTATTATTATTATTATTATTATTACATTTTTGGCAATTTTTTTGCTTATAACAAGAAAGAATTTTCACAAAATTTTACAAAACTTGCAGAAAAATTGATAAAATATTAAAGAAACATTATTCTGAAACATAAAATTCATATGTGTAATTTTCGAGGAGATTTGAGCATTTACATTAATTTTTATTTATTTATTTATTTTATTTTTTCTGAGCGTGCGCGTAAGATAGAAATTTTTTTATTACGTAAGTCGAAAACCAGATATCTTGGGTAACTTATACAAAAGTTTATTTCAATGGAATAAAAATTAAGTAAATTATTGGTAAAAGAACGAGCCAGATTTTAGATATGTTAAACCATGTTACAAAACGTCATTTTTGTGAAAATCACCTTATGAGCTCACAGATCGTACTAAATAAATAAAAGTATGTTAGAGTTACAAGTCCAGAAGGATTTTTTCACAAAGAAGAAATTTTGAAACATGGTTGAAAAAATTTAATCTTCCAATTAAATGCTTGGCATGTGAAAAACCCCTTATGAATTTTCAAACCTGTATATACCTAAAATCTGCCCCATTTTTTCGCAACAACTTGCTTAATTTTTCCTTTATTGAAATGAACTTTCGATATAAACTGCCCAATATATCTAGCTTTTAACTAATGTGATGAAAATTTTTATCTTTCCCACAAAAGCAGTAAATAAAATATTTATTATAAATGCTCATATCTCACCGAATATTACACGTATAAATGTGTGCTTTAGAATAATATATTTCTTGTGTTTTGTATTTTGTTAAAATTTTGTCAATTTTTCTGTAAGTTTTGTAAAATTTTATTGAATTCCATTCTTGCCATAAGAAAAAAAAAAAAAAAAAAGAAAAGAAAGAAAAGAAACTTGCCCCCCCCCCCTTGCCAAAAATAAAAAAATAAAAATACACATATTGTTTATAATATATGCAGTGCGTTAAGGTTACAAGTCATCGATAGCTTTTCACGATATAGGGTGATCCAAAGTATTTGTGCTTTTCTCCAATTTGTGGTTGCTTCTTTAATTGCACTCTTGACTAAATCGATAGTGGAAAATATGAGTTTTTAAATGTTCTTTGCATATTAGAAGTTCCAGACCATTTCATCCAGTATTTGCTTTAAAATAATAATAATAATAATTGATTACCCACTGTATTTATAGTTCAATTAAATTTTTACAAGCATTTGATTCTTAGACTATGTTTATAAATTTAGGATTTCTAGTACAGCGTTAGAAACACTCAGCCGATCCGTTTTCATTAAAAATAAATCTATGATAAGCTTTTTATTACTTTTGTTCTATGCAAATATAAGATTTTGATAAGATAAATATATATTTTGTTCTATGTAATATTATATTCTTTGTAAATTTTGTTTCAAAATGTTAAATTTCAAAACGTTTATTTAACTGTGTTAATTTTTTTTTTTTATAAATAAATGTAACGTTGCAAGTGACTAGATAAAATATTGAAATAAAAAGTTTCTGATTTAAGTATGCAATATAGAGAACATTCAATAAAAAAATATTTAAATCAGAATTAAGGAGATAGTAAATATTGAAAATCGTTCTTTGAAATTTCTTCCTTAATGTCGTGATTTAATACATAAGTATTGAAATGTATCAGTATTAAGTACATTAAAATTTCTCATAAACTATTGAAATAAAATAAATAAATAAATATTCAATGCAACATAATTTTTAAATTTTCCACTCGATTTTACATCATTGTAATTTATCAAAATTTCTAAACATATTTGGGTATAACTTTGTGGATTGATTGAGAAGTTACTTTTTGAAAAGTATTTTGTACAACATAAAAGTATTAAAAAAAAAAAAAAAAAAAAACTCACCAACCAATGCACAAAGTAAAAACCTAATTTATTTTGAATATATTGATACATTACAATACAATGAAATCAGGGTAAGGGGAGAATTTATTAAAAATATTAATCGCATAAAACACTTAAAATCTTTTGAAAATTTTTTATTTGATTTTTTTTTTTTTTTTAAACATATTTAAATAGTTTTCCAGAAATTTTAATATGCTTAGTATTGATACATTTCAAAGCATATGTATGTAAACTTTAAGAAATCTAAGACGCTAATTTCAAAGTACGATTTTCAATTTCGTCATCCCCTTAAAAGGGATTTAAAAACTACTAAAGTACGGAGTTCTGACACTGAAGAATAAAATAATAAATTACCATAAATCGGAAAAAAAAAAAAAAGCAACAGTGACCCTTAGTCAGGCGAACAAAAGTGGACACTAGTGTAGCAAATGTACTTTGCCACACTCGTGCCTACTTTGTTCACCCAGTGAAGAGCCATGGTATTATTTCCACTCGAAACAAATGTTGCTAGTATTTTTTTTTTAATTAATGGGTTTTCTTACAAAGATTTTTATTATTAATAACGGTTCTTTGAATCGTTTATTACTGTAAAAATAAATAAATAAATAATAAGATATTAAAATAAAATAAAAATGCAACAGATGTCACCACTATTATCCTTAGTCAGGCGAACAAAAGTGGACACGAGTGTAACAGAAGTGTTTTGCTACACTCGTGCCTACTTTGTTCACCAAATGAAGAGCCGTGTATCACCAGAAACAAATGTTGCCAGTTTTTTTTAATTCAATTATTGCGTTTCTTTACAAAGATTTTTATTATTAATACCGGTTCTTTGGTGCATTTATTACTGTAATAAATATGTGCTTTAAAATTTATTTTTATTTATTTATTTTTTAATTTAATTTTAATTTTAATTATTTTTATTTTTTTACAATTAAATTATGTAAGTAAGCATTTCTTTCTTTTCTTTTTTTTTTTTTTTTGCATATATTTGCTGTCATAAAAATTTAAATTAAACATGCATGCATGATCCTGGAAACCAATTGAAAACCATTTCTTTTTTTTTTTTTTTTCTTATTAATTTATTTAAATAACTAATTCATCTAAAGTTATGGATTACTTTTTTTAATAAGAAAACAAACTAACTGCCAAGTTTATTATTTAAAGCGCAGATTACGATTTGAGATTCAAATTCACATTTAAACTAGTATGTTGTGGCCACCACAAGACTTTCTTCTATATTTTCCTATACAAATTCACTCAGTAACAATATTGAAAAAAAATAAAAAATAAAAAAAAAATCCAAGTTTTTTTTTCGTTAAAAGTAAAAAAAATTCGATATCTTTGTTTTAAATTATCATATATTTATAGTTCAACCATTCGTTTTAAAGGTATTGACGAGACCTTTCGAAAGATACCCATCTTCAAAATTTACACCACCCCGGGGGGTACTTCCCCCCAGGGGGGGGGGGGAGCGATGCCCCCACATGCACAAAATTTTTTTCTTAATTGACTACTACTATTAGCAATAATTCATATTAATTTTACAATCATAGGTTAAGAATAACTCTCATTATGTACATTTATACGAAATTTTGTCCTATACTACCATGTTAAAAATTTAGACGAAATACGGTCACAGCGCCTCCTGTTGTGCGATTGATCCCCAAATCTAATCAGCACCAGTTTATGTCAAGAGCCAACTAAATACCAAGTTTGGTTAAATTTAGTTTAAAAAAAAAAAAAAAAGAAAAAAAAATAAGATTTTTTTTTTTTTTGCTTTTTTTTTTTTTTTTTTTTTTTTTTCGTAAAAAGTAAAAAAAAATCGATAACTTCGTTTTAAATTATCACAGATTTATAGTTCAACCATTCGTTTTAAAGGTATTAACGAGAC
Organism: Salticus scenicus; assembly: GCA_963930645.1. Taxonomy (NCBI): domain Eukaryota; kingdom Metazoa; phylum Arthropoda; class Arachnida; order Araneae; family Salticidae; genus Salticus; species Salticus scenicus. Next base: position 107,833,004 of record OZ005660.1, read on the forward strand.
CTTTCGAAAGAAACCCATCTTGAAAATTTACTCCCTTCGAGGGGGGACTTCCCCCCCCCAGGGGGGTTCACGAGGCTCCTACACATGCAAAAATTTTTTCCCAGTTGACTATCTCTATTATAAATAGACGATTTTTACCAAAAGTTGATAGGCACTAATTTATGTCAAGGTACAACAACATACCAATTTGTATGAAATTCTGTGCAGTAGTTCCGGAGATACAGTTGTCACAAAATTTTGTCACACACACACACACACACACACACACACACACACACACACACACACACACACAGACACAGACATTTTCTAAAAATGGTCAAATGGTCAAATCGTGTTTTACATCTCTCAAAACGTGTAAATCCATCAAAAACCCGAGGTCGAAAATTTTTACGAATCCAATACTTTTTTCTATCGAATATAGAAGAAAGTAGAAATTACTTAATGCATTTCGACATTTTTTGAACTGATAAGCGCTGTTGCTAACCTTCAAAGATGCTTAGACAGAAAGCATTTGGGGCCATCTGGTTATAATTGCTGACTAAGAAAAATATTCCAATTCAAAACTAACACATTCGTACTGCACTGATTGATAGACGTTGGTTTGGTTTACTTTAAAATGAATTTATTAAATAAAGACGTAAGACGTTTTCAGTTGCTCTGAAAGATTTCATCATAACTATAGGGAATTACTTATTTCAAATCTTACATAGCGAAAATGAAACAGGATTAAAAAATCTGTTTTATACACAGATTTAATGAGAATGACTATTATTTTAATTATTTAGTAGTGGGTGTACATCAATGATTTATTTCCTTCTAAAGAAACCTTAATTTTCCTGAATTATTATTATTATTTGTTGAGAAATAAAACAATTTGAAAAAATGAAAATACGGGATGAAGGTAAAGAATTTCGATTATTTACTTTTAGTTGAAAACCATTTTAGAATTACAGAGACACTGGATAAACATTTTAAAAAATTTATAGTCATATTCATTTAAAGTTTACTCAGTGTGTCTTACTCACTTAAAGTTTAGCAGTCAAAAGTGATCATTTAAATTACAAATATAAACAGGATATATAATTTTATGATGAAGTATAGTCATAATAATAATGCAGTTCAAAGATTAACGTCTGTGATAAGTATATAATATCTGAGAGAAAATTATTCTAATCTAAATATTTTTTTTTTATTTTATCTTCTTGTCTTTATTTATTTAATTGAATTTATTTTTATTTATTTGTTTTTTATTTATTTTGTCTCACATCTTTATGCGGCGAAAACTTTATTAGTTTGTGAGTGTTATCTGTGTTAATAATAATAATTTCGGAATTTAAAAGGTAATAATGCACTTGTTATTCATGAAATATGAATAAATTGATTCAGATTTAGGACCATCTTCACGATTCTTGACTTTTTGAATCATACTGGTGGTCAGGAATGAAAGAGTTCCGCTTTTTTGCCACCACTAATTTCCATAAAAAATTTTTGCTCTATAAAATCACAAAAATAATATAAGAAATATGATACAAATTTCTCTATTGAAACACTTTTGGCAGAAAAAGCAGAACTCTTTCTTTGCTTGGGCGACGTTTCTTTGGGATATAATTAGAAAGTCTAATACTTATTTTGATTATACTTTTTGCTATTTCTCTTTTAATTAATTTATGGCAATACTTCATTTTCTATTTATATTTCTAACATATGGGAATTTTTAAATGCTGTTTACTATTTTACAAGTACATTTTTTTAAATACTTTATATATGTAAGGATCTAGTCAAATATATATAGAAGGGATAATTTTTAAGATTTGTTTATTTATTTTTTTTTCAAACGATGCTCTCTGGATTAAAAAGAAAAAAAAAATCTTGGCTGACTGTTATTAACATAAACATTTATTTATTTTATTTCACATCTAAAACTTAATTCTCATTATGTGCATTTATGCAAATTTTCCTCTCATACTGCCATGTTAAAAACTGGGGAAAAAATGGGATGAAAGCAGCATATTTTGAAGGATTGATCCTCAAATGTAATTAGCACCAATTTAAGTCAAAGTCCAACTAAATATCTAGTTAAGTTAAATTGTATTAAATTGTTCATAGAATACAGCGTTCAAAAAATTACTGATACACACAAAGATAGACAGATAGTTTTTTAATGAAGTCAAATCGTGTTCAGAACATATCAAAACGTGTAAAACAACCGAAAAACGGGAGTCGAAAATTTTTACGTATCAAATACTTCTTTCTTATACATGCAGAACAAAGTAAAAATAAAAAGGTTACAAATTTATAATTGTCCTAATAACTTTCCCACAGTTATATTATACAAATATAAATTTGGATCCATAAACTTATTAGCGCTATTAAAATAATAATAAGAAGAAATAATAAGAATATAATTAGAAAATTAATGACTATCATAGCTCATTTTAAACGGACCAACGAGATATTTGCTGTACTTTTCTAGAAATCCTAATATTTTAATAATAATTCTAAAATCAAACGCTTCTAAAAATGATTAAATAAAAAATACAAAACCAAATTAAAAAATGAATCATTTACTCTTACACTTTTTATGAGATCATTTAACCTTTTAGTATCTTGTACGCCGCAGACTTGGCACGAAATGGCGAAGCGAAATGAGAGGGAATTTCAAATCAACAGCAGGTGAATCGCAGCGCCCTCTATGCATTCGAATTGCAAGTGATGGTCCGGTACCGGCCTTATAAACCGTGGCCGCAATATGGCAAACATAATGTTGGCCGTGTGCTGGTACCCTGCAAAAGGCCAGCTGTTATTATGCCGCTTCTGAGCCACCGGCCTTTTCACTGTAGGCTGGCTTCAATGCTGGCAGCCGTAAGCGGCCCACTGCTTCAGCTACATGTGGCAACCTGCAGCTGATGGCAAGTGCAAGATGCCAGCTGTAGGCCAGAACGAGCCCATCAGTATAAGTTTTGCTGGGTTATCACCTGCTTTACCGTTTTTCAATATGTGATTGTTTTTCATATCTTCTTTGTATATGGTATCAATTCACAAGTGTAACTTACTCAATTTTAAAGATACAGGAGTGCGGATTTTTTGTAATGATATTATTGCATTGAGAAGAAAAACTTTGTATGTAACAAGATTTGTGTAAAAGGATAACATAAAAATCTAATTATTGTAGTAAACAAAAAAAAATTATGAAAAATTTAAGTGTTACATTTTAAAAATTAACTTAAAAAATATCTATTAATGTGGTCTAATTTTGAGCACTTTTCCAATTTATATTGCCCACATGTATTTAATAATTGAAAAATTAAACTACGTTGAAATCTTTTTAAATATCCTACACACACTCACACACCGATATATACATATATTTAAACAGATGAGATGAAAAATATGTTGTAGTCTATGTATATGTGTACGAGGTGTGTTCTAAAATAAACCGAACTTTTGCTGTATCAGCTTTATTGCTTATTGTACAACATTTTAAGCACTGTTTCTTTCATAATAGTCCCCTTTACTGGCAAAACACTGCTCCCATTTCTTCTTCCATTTTTGGAACGCCTCCTGGAACCCGTGGGACGAGACGCAGGTTTTTCGTTGCAATGTTCTGTATCTCCTCTATGGTTTGGAAACGACGTCTTTTCAACGTGTTTTTCAGTTTAAGAAACGGGAAAAAGTCTGCTGGGGCTAGGTCCGGAGAATACGGTCGATAAGGCAGAACGGGAATGCGATGTTTTGCAAGTATAGATGCAGACAAGGAGTGACTCGTGAGCTGGCACATTGCCGTGATGCAACATCCAACTCTGGTTTTCCCACAATTCACGCCTCTTCCTGCGCACAGCATTCCTCATGCGCATTAGGATTTCCTGGTAGGTTTCCTTGTTTACCATCTGACCACGTGACACAAATTCATGATCAATTCATTCCTTTGTAGTCAAAAAACACAACCAACATCACCTTAATCTTTGACCGACTCCTGCGTGCTTTTTTTGGACGAGTCGACTCTTTGCCCACCATAAGCATTTGAAATGTCTGTGTGAAAGTTTTGCCAGGTTTGTAACAGAATTTCTCACACTCATGTTGTTCTTCAAGCTCCTTCATTTTTACTTTGTCAATAATCCGACGAGCAGGCTGTACACGTGCTTACTTCAGTGGCTGTGGTTCGCTTGCTAATTGTCCGAGCGCACGAGTCAAACGACAGTTTGTTGTCTAAACCTTCCGCTAGGTGCGCTCAGTAGCCGCAGAACGCTCTCTCAGCTGGCTGGCGCGCTATTTCAAAAGTTCAGTTTCTTTTTGAACACACCTCTTATGTCTGTTTTCTACACCTATAACTAAACTATACATATATTTTACTAAACGTTTATTGAACGCAGATGTTACACGTGCGGAATTTAAATTTTTTTTCTTTGTTATTTTTGTTTTTATCATGAAATCCTATTTCTAAAGAAAATTCTGTTAATTGTATTTTTAGAAAGAAAAAATCGTGTGCCATAAAATATGTTTAAAACACAACGATGAAAATACACATATGAAGAGACAATGTGAAATATCAAATTCAGCGTATATATGTATATATATATATATATATTCCTATTGATATCCATCTAATAAATAAAGAAATGACGATTTAATCATAAATTAAAAACGAAAGATTTTTTTTTTGTAAAAAATTAACAAATTCACAATCAAAATGATCAGTACCGTGAAAGAATTTTTCATTTATCCTCCATACAATAATATTTAAAAAAAATTTCCCATTTGAATATTGGAAAAGAAATAAAAAATTTAACTTCGAATTTCAGTTTTCTCATTTTTCATTTAATTTTCAATTTTTCGTACATTTAATAACTAGTTGTCGAGAAGATTAAAAAATATATTCTTTGAAAGTTGAAATGAAAATTGTCACTGCTCGAAAGCTTTGTAAATTCAATAACTGTATTTTTATTACTTCTCAGAAAAACTTGAGATTTAAATCGTTAGTAATGATTAAAGAATTTTCAAAATTAAAACAAAACATCAATTTCAAATGTAAATAAAGAATTCATTTATAAAATTTAATATGTAGTTTTTACAGCTTCTTTTTTACAATATATTTTGAATAGGATTCAGGTAGAATACATATTTTGTATAAATTGAGATTTGCAGAAAAAAATGCATATATACTTTTTTAAACAGATTATAAGTTAAAAATGTTTGTTCTCTGAAGGAATATTCGAAGAAAGGAAGAAGTCTGTAGACATTTAAAAAAATTATAACTATTGAAGGAATTGATAGAATTGAACGCGGTTTGCAAAAAAAATCATTCTCGTGAAGGGGGATTTTTTTTGGTAAAGAAAAAAATATAGTTAAATTTTTTGTCGACGATAGTTAGACAAATAGTTAATTTTTTCGCACGGATGGGAAAGAAAAGCGGACACATGGAATAGGATTTATATACCTGTAAACGTTTGCATACGAATAAGTACAGTTTTCCATGAAACATGTACATTTCCATGTACAGTTTTCCAGTGTGCTCTGGTCACGCACAGCGCCCTCTAATCACAAATAACTTAATTACTATTTTTTCTTTACCACAAAAAAAAAAAAAAAAAAAAAAAAAAAAAAAAAACCCTCCATCACGAGAATGATTTTTTTTTCGCATACCTCGTTCAGTTCTATTAATTCATTCAATAGTTTTTTAAAATATCTATAGATTTATGGGACACCCTGTATGTATATGCAATTGGCTTTTATAAGTTATTGTGGCGAATTATGCATCTGTTTAGTTTTCGTTCTCATTCCTATTGTTATCACATAATATAATATAATATATATATATATATATATTATTGCTAATTTGTAAATAATAGTTGTTTTTTTTTTATTTAATTTTCTCTAAAGAGGCTTAGTCTTGTTATAAATTGTTATTTTTCAACGTTTCTACCTTGATTTGGCATTAAAATAGCTTGTATCCTTTTAAAAAGCCATTAAACAGCTTCACCGAAGAGAGAAATGGGCTTGGCGAGGAATTTGACGCCAAGTTGAGTTTACTGTCACTTGGTGAGATTTTTGGCGACTGTAGTGAAAAAATCTTTATTGCGATGCACTGATTAGGGAAGTTTAAATCGAATACAGTCGGCAGCAAATGTATCCGAGCACCAGCAATAATCCTTTTCTAAAAAAAGTACATTTAATATACCTTTGTTAAATAAATCCTTGTCGAGTCATGTTCTTAGTCAGTCTGAGAACATGATTCGACAAGGATTTATTTAACAAAATAGTATTAAGTGTACTTTTTTGCTATCGGAATTATTGACTAGTACTCGGATACTTTTGCTGCCGACTGTATAAGCCAGAAATTATTAGCCAATCGAAATAGCCAGAAAATTCTGTAAATATACGCGGCTATAAAAAGATTGCATTGCAGCCGTTCCAGTCAGATACCTTCCCTTTTTCCCTTCCCATGTAATCCAGTGGGACTTTTGTTGCTTTGTATTATCAGGATATCTCTTTCAAAAGAAAAGAAAAGAAGGTTTTTCGAATTCCCTTTTTTTTAAATTTCACTCATCGAACAGTCACCTTTTATCTTACATTAAAAATGAATAAATAAATTAGTTAAATAAATATTTCTTTTCGAGATTGAAAATTAGACCTTTAAGTATTCTTAAGGGAATTATTTAAATTTATTAAAAAAAAAAAAAAAAAAAAAAAAAAAAAATGCTCCCTAAGAAAAAAAGCGACATGTTTGAAGAGTGGAATTCATGAAACAGAATTCAAAAAACTTTATTTTTCAACGAGATATCTTTGATTTTTATATCGTCACTTATTATTTAACCCGTTAACGCCGGAATTAATTTTGCAAAACATTACTAGCTGATTTTTTTTCTCTTCTAAATTAATATAGACAACTGGCAGTAAAATATATTAACTTAAACAATTTTTCTGATAGTTTTACACTTAAAGTCTATCCTCAATTATTGACGTTTAGTGTTCTAACAAGAAAACTTCGCGATAAAAAAACTTGAGATAACAGATTAATTTCCTATTATATGTTGACAAAGATCTCGAAAGTAAAGTATTATAACATATATTATTATTCAAGTGGATTTTAGTTAGCATACCTGCGCAAAAAGCAAATACATGCGCGTTGAATGAAAAATCATAAAATAACTCTACAGATTATGAAACAATAATTAATAGTAGGCACATAAAACTTTCAGGGATCATTTAGTATAAACTGTCACTAAAACTAGTTGGCATAGGTGGACTCTTAATAACAGGAGACTTGGCGTTGGAATATTAAAACTTGAATAAATGACTACGTCAGAAACGCCAAAGAAAAATATTGGAAATGCATACAGCTGTTTCGGCAGCTTTAAGCGTGCCGTCTTCGGTGCAAAAAGGATTATGAATCTGCAGAAGTGCTCGTATATATAGGAGAGCGGCCGAATTTAGTTCAGCCAATAGAATTACGGGAAAGGTGGGGAGAGTGGCCAATAGGAATTTATTAAAGTTAGCTGTGTAAACAGTAGAAAAATTAAGAAAATGTGGACTGAATATAAAATTTTCAACAGTCAGACAAATAGGGAATAGCGAAATCACAATTTACAAGGTTTTTAAAAATTTTATAAATATGAAAAGCTTCAAAGAAATCGAGTTCATGAATGGATTTAGGTCTGCAAATTATTTTAGCTGAATTAAATTTAAAATTATGATTTTCCTCCCAGCAATGTTTAGAAATAGCCGATTTATTGGTTTCTTGCTTGCGGACGTAATTCATATGTTCTTTTAGACGTTCTTTTATGTTCTTAATTCATATGTTCTCATATATTGGCCAAACTAAACGCAGTCTTAAATTTCGTCTAAAAGAACATATGAATTACGTCCGCAAACAAGAAACCAATAAATCGGCTCATTTAAAAAATAATAATTAATAAATAAATAAAATAAAACAGTTTGTTATGGCTACCACTTTTTTTTTTTTTTTTTTTTTTTTTTTTTTTTTTTAAGTTTCCTATAATAGTTTATAGAAATTACATTTGAAAATTATTATTTATGAAAATTATTTTCTGTGATGGAGGGTTTTGAGATTCCTGAACTCGATTTGACCATTTTTAGAAAATTTCACTCTGTAAGTGTGTATAAAAAAAATTGTGGACGCTGTATCTCACGAACCAATGGACGAAATTTAACCAAATTTGTTATTTAACCAAACTTGATTAAAATCGTTCCCGATTACATTTGTGGATCATTCACTCAACACATGGCTCTATATTTCTACTTCTTCGTAATTTTCAATATGACACAGTATAAATGATTTCAAATAAATGATAATTATTTTTTTAATTTGTATTATGAATTAAAAAATAAATATTTAAATAACTAACAACAAACTAGGAAAATTTTTTTGTATAAGTTGAAGAATCGCTCGCCCTTCCCCATGAGGGGATAAATTTTCAATGCTGGTATTTTTCAAAAGAAACTCATCAATAACTTTCAAGTAAATGACTGAATTAAATTTGTGGAAAATTAAAGCAAAGTTATAAATTATTAAAAAAAAAAAAAAAAAAAAAAAAAAAAAAAACAAGAAGAAGAAGAAAGCATTTTTTCAGAAGTTGGCACAAAATTGATTTTATTATTTTTATTATTATTATTATTGAGAAACACTGTTCTAAAATGAAAATCGTTTGCATGCATTCAGGAAAATGATTTTAACAAATTATTTGCACTACGCGAATTTGCATAATAAAAAATATAGAAGAAAGTTTTGTGGTGCCACATCATACTAGTTTTTTGGTCAAAAATTAAAAAATCAATAAATAATAATAATAAATAATAATAACAATAATAAAATACTAGAAAGTTAGCGGCTATCATAATTTACTAAAACGGGTCAACTGGATATTTGTTATATATTTCTAGAAATCCTTTTGTTACAACAATAGCTTTAGAGTCAAACATTAAAAAAAAATAGTATTTAAAAAATAATACAAAAACAAATTAATAATTGAATTACTTACTCATATATTATTTTTACGAGATTTATTCTAACGAAACTGAAATACTTCTCCCCTCAATTTCCCGTAACGTATAAGAATATTTTTGAGCATCATTATTAAATGAACCACAAATATTTATTTTATCATTTTTGATCGGAACCATTTCTTATTGCATCTATAAAATTTATGTTGATCTGTATTTTAGCGTTGTATAAAGATTTTTACGTGCGCTGATAAGAAAAGTCTCTTTGACTGTAATGTATCCAAGTTATTTTATGAATTTTTATACTGAAACCGTTTGGGTTACCTGTACAACTTTTTATGACAAGCGTCCTATTGTAAATCTCGAAAACCTGTATAACATATATGAGTTATATGGAATTCTAAAAATATTTTTCAAATAGGTAATCGCGGATAAATTTATCAAATATTTACAGCTACAAAGACAAACGCACTCTCGTTTTTCTGCCTAATTCCGTTATCTCTTTTACTCAACCGAACGATATATATATTTTTTTTTCAGCTGAAGAATCTGCTTTCCAAACCTAATGAAAATTAATTGGCACAGGTCAAATGCTGAATATTCGCTTAAAGTTCAAATAACGTCATCTGTATAAAACTGCAAAATCATCTTTCGGTATGGCACGTGTCGGAAAATTATTCACTCAAGGACTTTGAAGAAGTTGGAGAGAGAGTAAAGATCCCACTGGACTATCAACAACGCGAAAAAGTTCTTTGTGGCGGCCTGGTTAAGAGTGACAGCTGTGATAATTAATTCTAAATGAAGATAAACACAGAGAGAAAAAAAAGGAAGCTGATTCATCTGGCCTGCTGTTTTAAAAAGAAGGGAAAAAAATTATCAACTGGGTACCATTTGATGTAGGAGAAAATAAAAATATTCAAGATTTTCTGGATACTTGAGAGTTATAATAAAAAAGCACCACAGAATTGGTGTTTAAAAGTAATAAGAGTAACCACAATAAAATGTAAGAGCTCGCAACAATCGTTTCGGATGGAAAGAAAACATGATCCTTCATCAGGCAAACGAAGTAGGCACGAGTGCGGCAAACAAAGCGCAAGCGTTACTGCCTCCGTTTTGTTTGCAAAATTTTATGGTGTTTATTCAAAGTATTGTACATGTTACTTGAGAGTATACTCCAATTTTTTAAGAAATCGCACCCTCGGGCGGCGTAACCTAGTTATTAACAAAAGGACGTTCGGAATGGAGATGTCCGTTTTCTTATTGCCGTAAATCAGAAAGTGACCTAAAATCCGGAAAAGTCCGAAATCCGGAAAGGCCACGGTCCGGACGATTCCGGATTTGAGATTTTGTACTGTAGTAATAAATAGAAAAATTTGTAAATAAACATAATCATTGCCCCCCCCCCCCCGAAAAAAAAAAAAAAAAAAAAAAAGATGCATCAGATCTTTTAGGTTGAAATAATAACACATCCCTTCGTGAGTTTAACAAAAAGCACGATTGCAGCAAATTACTTTTGCTGCACTCGTGCCCACTTTGTTTCGCCTGATGAAGGGTCTTCGTGCTATTTCAACCGGAAACAATTGCTGCAATTTTTTATTATTTATTTATTATTATTTTTTTTTAGTTTATGGTGTTTTTTACAATGCTCACTTTATAACAATTTTTGTTTCAATAATTTAAAATTTTCACATGTAAAGTTACATTTATTTATATCAAATAGCGTAACAAAGTTAAACATATTGAAATTTGAACACTTTAAAAAAAAAAAAAAAAAAAAAAACATAATCTCCTTTATTCCAAAAAATGTAATATAGAGAAACATTTGCACTGAAAACAAAAAATTAAACTTTTATCATAAGGAAAATGGATCAACTGACTATTTCCTATATGCTGCACTAGAAATCCTGAATTTACAACCATAGTGTATGAATAAAATACTTGTAAATAGTATTTAAAAATGAATATGTACAAAATCAAATTAAATATTGGATGCATAGAAAAAACTGGCTGCTACTTCTTCAGAAGAAAGAGAGAGGAAAACAAAAGAAAGAAAAAGAAAAAAAAAGCACGAATAAAATTAAGGGTATCACCAATAAAATAAATATATTAGCTATAACGAAATCACTGCTGGCCTATTAACGGCCCTCTTCACTTACCGTCTCCGGAAGTCCGAGGCAATGTTATTCTATGGGAAATTTTCTTTACAAATAACTTATTAACTAATACATATTTTTAAATTCTGCTTTCACATTCAGAAAATTCCAAACTGTTAAATTGACGGACCTTTTTAAAATGTATTTTTTTAATTTTTAATATTTTATTTTGAATTTGCAAAATGAAAAATTTCACACATTGAAAATTCGTATTTTGCAGCTTCAAAATAAAATATAAAAAAATAAAAAAATATTTTTTTTAAAAAAGGTCCGTCAATTTAACAGTTGGGAATTTTCAGAATATGAAAACAGAATTTAAAAATATGTATTAGTTAATAAGTTATTTGTAAAGAAAATTTCCCATAGAATAACATTGGCTTCGGCTTCCGGCGACGATGAGTGAAGCGGGCCTTTAATGGGAAATATAAAGGACCAATGAAGACTGCCGGCAGTAATATGATTTTTTATGTTTGCCACAACTGGCCCACTGCAGGCTTCCAGCAATAACATAGAAAAATTATGTTTGCCATCAGGTAGCCCAACACTGGCCCACTAACAATTTCCAACCTAATGTCGGTTACCAACAGTGGCCCATTACCTATTTTCATCATACTGCTAGCTGCCAGCAGCGATCCATTCACTGGCCCACTAACTTATTTTTAACTTACTGCAGGCTGCCAACAGTGGATCGATTGAATATGGCCTACTGACGGCCGGCGTAACATATTCCCTGCGGCAACGTTAACTTTTGACACCGACGGGCCAGCTGCAGCTACTGCTGGCAACCAGCACTTGGCCTCATGCTGGCCGTCATCTGAGGTTTTGCTGGGTAGTGATAAAAATGGTATGTAAGTATAGTAAAGTGGCCCTGCAGTACAAGGTTAAACCGCTTGCTGCGCCACCTGGTGGAAAATAGTGGAGTTAGTGTTCCTATCTCGAAAACAGTTCTAGAGAAAAAAAGTGAATTAGAAAGTTGAAGATTATCATCGATTTAGTACAAAAAGATAGTTTAGACATTCATGCTAGCGTTTCTATCTCGGAAACGGTTCAAGACAGGGGGAAAAAGTGAATTATAAAATTGCAGAGCATCATCGATTTAGTACGAAAAGATAGTTTTGACATTGATGCTAAAAGTACAAGGCTAAAAACGTTTTTTTTTTTTTGTTCGCAATTTCTTACAGTATACACACTTGAGCTACATTGCTCACGTAGTAGCGTAGCTGGTGAGACACACGCTATATAGTTCGAAATACGGTTACTTGAAACCTTTTTGCTTTGTTTTAGAGATCTTGGTCTGAAGTAGGTCCCATTATAACATCTTTACAATCTAAAGACAATAAAGTGCCATCTGGTGAAAAACAGCTGCATTAGCGCTCTTATCTCAAAAACGGTTCAAGATGAGAGAAAAGTCAATTACGAAGTTGTAGAGTATCATCGATTTACAAAGAAAAGACAGTTTTTAGACATTATTGCTAAAAATAGAACGCTTAAAACGTGCAATTGTTTGTTCGCAATTTCCTACATTGTGCACATTGAACTACGTTGCACGCTTTACAGCGTAGCGGATGACACGTATACTCTGTGGTTCAAAGTACTGTTACTGTAAGTGGTCACTTCGATTAGCGCAAAGTCGTTTTCAACCAACTTCAGAAAAGAGGGTGTTCTTAATTTTTGCTATGTGTTGTTGTTGGTGTTTGTAAGCTAATAACTTCGTAAGAAATGCTCTAATTAACCGACTTCAAAAAGGAGGAGGTTCTCAATTCAAAGCGTATGTTTTTTGTTTTTGTTTTTGTATTTGTTTGTTAGCTCATAACTTCTGAACGGATGATCCGATTTTGATACTTTTTATTTTATTGTAAAGGTCTTGGTCTGAAATAGGTCCCATTGTAAGATCTTTACGATCAAAAAAAAGTACAGGGTGCCCAAAAAAGTCAGTCATGACTCTTTTAATTGTTGAACAGCTGCAGCTAGAGTCATAAAAGTGGTATGTAGGTACAGTAAAGTGGGCATGTACTACGCGATTCAACCGCCTAAAGCGCCACCTGGTGGAAAAGAGTGGAGTTAGCGATCCTATCTCGGAAACGTTTCAAGACAGGGGAAAAAAGTGAATTATAACATTGCAGAGCATCATCGATGTAGTACGCAAAGATAGTTTAGACATTGATGCTAAAAACAGAACGCTTAAAATGTGCATTTGTTTGTTCACAATTTCCTATTTTGTGCACACTTGAAAAACATTGCATATGTTGTTGCGTAGTGGGTGACATTTATGTTATGTAAAATTCAAAGTATGGTTATTGTAAGCGGTCACATCGATTAACACATAGCCGTTTTAAGCCGACTTCATAAAGGAAGAGGTTCTCAATACAAACCATGTTTCTCGTTGTTGTTGTTGAAATTTGTTAGCTTATAACTTCGTAAGAGATGATTTAATTTTAATACTTTTTTTGTTGTCGTAATGATCTTGGCCTGAAATAAGTTTCATTAGGATTTCATTAAGATATAAACAAATTACAGGATACTCACAAAAGTCTGTTCTCACTCTAACTGCTGAACGCAAACAGCTACACTGGTAAAAGCAGTGTATAAGTATCGATGTTGAAACTTCTGTCCGTCAGCTGCAATGCATATTTTGCTCTTTGTTTGAAGTTTACGCTGCGCAATTTCCAGCGCAGCGGGTGACACGTATTTACTGTACAGTTCAATATATATGCCTAACAGAATTTTCGGTTACGAATAGAGCGTATCCTTTCTTTACATTTCTAAAGATTTTTTAATTTAACGTATGTTCGTTCAATAGATAGTTTTTTGGTCATATCCGATAAAAGCAAGAAAAGTGACACAATTTAAAAATGCAGCATTTGAGAAAAATTAACTTAAAAATAACTTGACTAGAATAAAACTGGCACAACTGTCTGTAGAGTGGATAACTTTCTAGATGGAGATGCAACTTTTTTGTTCACATTGGTTGCATTTAATGTATTTTTCAGTGACATAAACCATTTTTTGAGTAATGTCACTTTTCTTAGAAGTTGTGATTTGTGAAACTTCCGTCGAACGTCTTCTGATGCTCTGCTATATAAATAAGTTTTCACTGAAAAGAGAAAAATAAAATCTTTTTGTAAAAAAATAGAACCGACTCCAAAAAGGAACTACTATTCAAACAACTAAAAATGAAAGAAAATTGGCATAAAATGGAACTGTAGATTGCGCCTAAAAGTATAAAATAATTTCCTTCGCCAAACAACCTATAACACTACAATTAATCATAACTTTTGAAGTCGGCGCAAAATTAAATAAAAATTGATACCTTTATTCAATACAAAAATCAAATCCTATTCAAAATGCACGTCTCACATTGTTTCCTGCAAAACGCAGCCGAAAACTACTTTGATTCAAGAAAACAAATAAGATTTCGTAAGCAGCAAAAGTTGGCGAAGCTGCTGGTATCTGACGTCCTTGGTGAAAGAAAAATCGCAAAATTATCTGGCAAACATATTTAATTTCTTTGGGATATCATGATTATTTTAATAAGGTATATCAAGAGAGTAATCAAGAATATGAAACAACACATCGCACAATATATATTATGAAAATATACATCTTGCGTGTATATTTTTGCCTTACGTTTTTATCGCCAAATTTAAAAGCCATCAAGGATTATCTAACTTCGTAGAAACATAAATACCGCATTTTGAAGAATGTTGACTGTTTTATGTAGATGCTACTAATGGACCAATTGTATACAGTGATAAAATAATAAAGGAAACATGAAAATGGATCATTCGAGACAACAGCATTTGTTGCTACCGATCTAAAGACAAACCTTTAAAAACTAATTAAATTTTACTTAATTTTGCGCCGACTTCAAAAGTTATGATTAATTGTAGTGTTATAGGTTGTTTGGCGAAGGAAATTATTTTATACTTTTAGGCGCAATCTACAGTTCCATTTTATGCCAATTTTCTTTCATTTTTAGTTGTTTGAATAGTAGTTCCTTTTTGGAGTCGGTTCTATTTTTTTACAAAAAGATTTTATTTAAAATCAAACGCATTCTGGCATATTGCATAAGATTCATAAATAACTGTAAATCAGCAAGTAAAGTTCATGTCTCAACAAATGATTCTTGTTCCCCTCTTACATGTAGGGAAACTGAACACGCCGAAGAGAACATCATTCGATGGGTGCAAAATAAATACTTTCATGAAGACTTAAGACACATCAAGAATCAAAACATTTTGTCTAAAAAATGTCATTTACACTCTCTACACCCATTCATTGACCAGAACGGTCTGTTACGGGTGGGAGGTCGCTTACAAAATGCTCAATTATCATTTAACGAAAAGCATCCGGTAATATTGCCGTCTAAACACAAATTGAGCGACCTTATTATACAAGAGAAACTGAGAAACATATTGCACACTTGCATGCAGGACCATCATTGTTATCCCACATTATAAAACAGGCATATTGGATCATTGGTGGAAAAAGATTAATCAATAAGCTTGTTAATAAATGCGTGAAATGCTTCCGTTTCAAAGCTACTTCTACACCCCAGCTCATGGGAAACTTACCACCACATCGAGTAAATCTCGAGCGACCTTTCTTTGCATGTGGTGTGGACTATGCTGGTCCAATGTATATAAAATTTAACAAGGGTCGTGGCTCTAAAACAACAAAAGGATATATAGCTTTATTCATTTGCCTTGCTACAAAAGCAGTACACATCGAAACTGTCAGCGATTTGACGACTGACGCATTTATAGCTGCCTTACGACGTTTCAGTGCTAGACGTGGTTCACCTAGTCATATTTACAGCGATAACGCAACCAACTTTGTTGGTGCTAAAAGGAAACTCGATGAAATAAAACAAATATTGTCTTTACCAAGAAACGAATGCGTTGCACATTATTTAACACAAGGCGCAATAGAGTGGCAGTTTATTCCTCCCGCATCACCTCATTTCGGAGGAATTTGGGAAGCTGCAATACGCTCCTGTAAATTTCATATTAAACGAGTAATCGGTGATACACGGTTGACATTTGAGGAATTGAGCACTTTATTAACACAAATTGAATCCTTATTAAATTCACGTCCCCTCTTTAAAAGTACTGATTCTGATACAGACTCTATTAATGTTCTCAACCCATCATATTTTCTTACAGGTGATGTCATGCTTTCACCTGCAGACGAACCATTATCCTGTAGCAGGAATCTCAAGAACCGATGGGAAATGGTGCAAAAAATGAGACAAGATATTTCTAGGGCTTGGAAAAAGGAGTATCTCAGTTCCTTGCAATCAAGAAATAAATGACTACATCCTGCATCAAATATCAAGGAAGGAGAATTAGTGGTAATCATAGACAACAGCTTGCTCACCTTTATCCTGGCCAATTGGTCGAATAACAAAGGTTCACACCGGTACCGACGGGCTGGTAAGAGTGGTGTCTAAAAAAACTAAAGACTCTGTTTTTAAAAGATTTGTTAACAAAATTGCTGTTCTCCCTTTATATCAGGACTAGCGCCCTGATAGGGTGGGAGTCATGTTCGATTTCCACCATCCAGTCATATTCGATTCTTAACATAATCGAACTCCGCACTCAATGACACTTTCGATTTAACTGTTTTCATCTCAACTTTACTTTTTTCTGTTCAACAGGTACGAACATCTCAACTCTACTCGAACAGAAACCAAAAAGAACAGTTTATTCTTTTTCATCCGCACGGTAGCTTGCATGTTATCTTTCGCATTATTCACAATTATTACTTCACATTATTATTTTCGCATTATATTGTTTATGTTAAATATTCAGTCGCAATGTTTCAGCACAACTTATGTCGTTAACGCATATCAAATCTGTGTATTGTATGTTTAATATAGTTTTGGTTTGTGAATGAAAGAACGAGTATTTATTATTATCTTCACACCACGTCAAATAACAATGCCAGTCACATAAATAATATTTCGAAAGTGGTTTGACATCTTTACGATGAAAATATCCCTCAAGGTTGATGTTTATGTGAAATTTTGCTCTATTCTCCCATGTTAAGAAATTCGTAAATTTCCAATAACTTACGAAATTTTTATATTGGAAAATTCATAGTCATTAATATTCATACCAGTGTCCTAAATAATATTTTCAAAAGTAGTCTGACATCTTTACGATGAAAATATCTCTGAAAATTGACGTTTATGTGAAATTTTGCCCTATACTGCCTTGTTAAGAAATTCGTAAATTTCCAATAACTTGCGAAATTTTCAAAGTAGCATATTTATAGTTACTGATGTTCCTTCCGGCATCAAAACTGATATTTTAAAACTGGTCTGACATTTTTACAGTAAAAAGGTTCTATTTAATGCACGTTTAAGTGAATTTTTGTCCTATTCTCCCATGTTAAGAAAATCGTAAACTTCTAATAACTTACGAAGTTTTTAAATTCGAATGTTGCAAATGAATAGGGTTCTTGCCAATGTTGAAAGTAATATTTTAAAACTGATCGGACCTCTCTGCGACAATTTGTTCTTGAGATATCGTGTACACAGTCTAACGGACTTACACACTAACACACTAACAGACTAACAGATTAACAGACACCCTACAGACAGACGCCATAGAAATTTTGTCATTTTCGCATTCCTCACACCTGAAAGCGTGTAAAAAAGTCAAAAAACCGAGGTCGAAAATTTTGACGATTACGTAAGTTCCCCATACCTATAGTTTGATGGGGAACTAAAACAATACGAATCAATAGAAATTTTAACAGAAAAAAATCAAGTTTGTAACGAAACAACCTCTTTTGAATTACCAGCGGTTTGGCGAGATATGCTGTCGAATTCCATTGATAAATAGCGATAATTTTTCTGTCTGGATATTATGTTTTCAATTTAACTTTTCTTAAGGAAATTTCACCTTTGAAATTTTATAAGTATATTTTAGCAAAAGAAAATTGTAGTTTTACCCTAAAGACGACACAGTTTGTAGTATATGAAACTAGTTGGTTTATATTATATTATATTTTATTCAGTGTAAAATGAAATAAAATTGGATACATTGTCATTTTTGGTTTTAATTTAACTGAATTCCGTAATCAATTAAATAGACATTTCATTTATCTGTAAAAAAAAAAAAAAAAAAAAAAAAACTACTTCACAGTCATTTATATTTTTTAGTCAACTATTTTTTGCCTATTTGTTTTGCACGTTATTTATAAACTATATAAATAATATTTATTTTTATTCACCAAATGTAGTTGATCGATATGGTGCATAAATAAATCGATAAGAACCATAGTATTTCATGTTTAATCATTTGAAATAGAAGTCAGCATAGAAGAATTTAACAGGGAGCAGCCCCCGTTCATCGCTATTAGAGCGATGTTGAGCGATTCAATGTCGAGACAAAGGGGACTACTCCGAAATTTATTGAAAAAAAAAAAAATACAAAGTTTCGCCAGGCTTGTATCAAGACCGACAAAGGGCGAGAGAGGTTAAAATAATAATTCAGAGAAAAGTCCTTAGTTTGAATATATTCTGGTCGATAAAGTTCATTTAGAGTTCATGAGGTAAACAGCTGAAACATATTAGGATAAGTTCTGTGGTGCAATCACCTGTTGCCGGGCGTGCGCTTCTCGCGGCAAGGGGCAGCAGGTTACTGATATTTGAATCCATTTCTGCAGCAGAGCATGTGCATGATACTTTTGTATACGTTGCTCTTGACGAGGTCTAGGTTCCTGTCTGAGCCAGTAGGCAGTGTTATTGATAACAACATTAATCAGTGGCATTTGATATATCCATTAATTGGGAGAAAATCTTATTGAGTTTGTTAATTAGATTTGGTCTAGTTAAAATGTTGTCCAGCCAGTTTACTGGTCTGGGGGAGGGGTTTCTGATATGGTGGGTAGACGTGAGGACACAGTTAAAGTAATAATGCAATGCATTTCCTTCCTCGCCACAGGGGCACAAGGGTGAGCGTCGGCGATGAAACCTGTGGAGATAGCTTGAGAATGGGCCATGGCCCGTCAGGAAGGCTGTTATAGGAGGGGTAAGTTTCCAGTCATTGGTTGTGGCTATGGGGATCAGGTTGTGCGTGTGCCTACCTTTTTCTGAGACATCCCACAGAGATTGCCAATTTTGAATCCGTTGAAGTTTTAATTTTTGTTTGACGAATGAGGGAGGGCCGCGCAAGGAATATTGTATAAGGCTATTTTCAGTGGCATTTTTTGCCAGACTATCAACCAGTTCATTTCCGACGACACCCCTGTGGGCAGAGACGTGCGCCAGGGTTACATTAGATTTTAAGTTGTACAGTTTAGCTTTAATTTCAAGTATAATTGGAAGCCTACTCCTGTGGCAGGCAATGGCCTGTAGGCTCGAGAGACTGTCACTGTAGATGTTCATGAAGGAATGTATGTGGAGGTTTCCCTCTACCCATTCGATAGCCTTTAGAATTCCAAAAAGCTCTGCCTGGAATACAGAATTGAAGTCTTCGAGCCTGCAAGACCACTGGTGGATAGATTCATTGTTGTTTAGCACGCAGAATGAGGCCCCTAATCAGTTTTGGAGCCGTCTGTGTAGATTGCCACAGGAGCAGAGGGAGAATAGCTTTTAATGTTGCAATTAATTAATTCTGATGCAGCATCCTTTGCTGGATGGATTTCCCAGGTGTTGGAAAGGGTTTGAATCGGAATATTTGGGAAAAGGGAGCTTGCTAAGTTTGAGATATCGAGTTGAAGGATATTAGTTTTTTGAAAATTATATTGAGGTTGCAAGTCTGCATGCGGGATTCCCGTGATGACGGTCAATGCGTCAGTTGAAATTGTTTTGTAGCCTCTGGACATCTGCAAGAGGAATGGCCTCTGTACAGAGTTAAGCTTAGTCTTGGCAGTCGTCGTCAGGTGACCGCCCCAGATGCCCGCACCATATGTAATAATTTTGTCAATTATGGTATTATACCATATTTTCAGGAAAGAGGTTGAGATGCCCCACCTCTTTCCTACCATTTTGGCTGCATTGTGGTAATGGGATGTTGTTTTTAGTTTTAGGTCATTGATGTGGGCAATCCAGTTGAGCCTCCTGTCGACTGTCACACCAAGAAGTTTTAGATGGTGCACGTGTTTAACACTGACGCCATTTATCCTCATAACTGGAGACTTTTGGAGAGCTTTGGGGTATGCGAAAGTTAAGGCTTGGGTTTTTGATGAAGATAAGGAAAGGTCTAGTGCTGTTAAAATATTGCTAAAAAGTGAGAGGGCTCCCTTGGCCTGGTCCTCCAGATCTTTCCTCCGTTTCCCAGAGAGAATAACGGAGAAGTCATCAGAGTAGGCACAGGTTTCATAGCCCTCAGAGTTCATTTTGATCAGAATGTTATTGGCTATGATATTCCATAGGATTTGTCCCAGACAGGAACCCTTAAGGCAGCCTTTCATTTGGGGAATTTCAGTTGATCCATTGCCCCAGTTAACATAGATTTTTCTATTTGATAGATATGAACTGATGACTCCCGCGAGATTTCTTGGGCAGTTTAGTTGCTGTAACGATTGTAGTATGTGTGGCCATTCTACATTGTCGAAGGCTCCCTTGATATCCAGAGACACAAGAGTGGTATATTTTCCTGCCAAAAAGTTAAGGGCGCAGGAGATTTTAATGTGGTGCAATGTTAATTCGCAGGATCTGCCCTCTCTGAACCCATACTGATTGGAATGTAGAAGGTTTTTTGATTCTAAGTGATAATTAAGCCTGGTAACGATAAGTTTTTCCAGGAGTTTGCCTAATGTTGGTAGGAGGCAGATTGGTCTGTACGAAGATGGTTCAGAGGGAAGCTTCCCTTGCTTCAGAAAATACACCACTTCACCCTTTCGTAAGGTCTCTGGAAAGTATTCGAGTTTCAGGCACATGTTGGTCCATTTGTGAATTATGTGTGGGATTGTGTAATAAGTATGTCTTAGAATTTTAAAATCTATGTGGTCTGGACCAGGAGCTTTGTTGACATTGAAGCTATGTAGAATGGCTCTAACTTCGGCTTCCGTGAAGGGATCATCCAAGGGAGACGAGAATGTTGGTGCTTGAGAGTTTGAGTATTTGGTTGGAGGAAACAAGAATTCAGTGAGGTACTCAAGATTATTTCTTTTGGAGGAATGATGCGGAGGACGTTCAAGTTTTAACTCAGTGGGTATAAAGAACTTTTTGCTGTAGTATATTTGAGCAGCGCCAAAGATGTTTGTTTGCGTAGAGCAAAATTTTTTCCATGCGTCTGTTTTAGCTGTGTTTATTTGTTTCTTGAAGTTAGCTGATAGTTGTTTGAGATTTTGTGGAGGGGGAGAGCATCTGGTGATAAGTATTTTTGTTGTCTTCTTAATGCTGTTAGTTTATTACGCATGGATCTGAGTTGGGGGGGACCAGAAGTTAAAGGTGAACTGCCGTCCCGATTTTTTCAAGTCTGAACGACGATGAGGCAGCCGAGTGTATTGCTTTTATTAGTTTAATGGTGAAAATTTCTAGTTGGTGCGTGTTTGTTATTGTTGTTAAGCTTTCTTCTAGTGTGGCCGAGTTTACTGCGAGGTTCTTGCTGAATTTACGAAAATTTCCGTTTTTGGTAGCGAATCGTTTGGACAGGGTGATTGAGGGAATTGTATTTATGGAATAAGTTATGTAATTATGGTCTGTGTTGTTGATGATATCTAGGACTGACCAGTTGTTAATTCTAGCAAAGGTTTTAGGATAAACTATTGTGAAATCTGGCCAGCCTTTGGCATTATTTTTCTGGAAAGTTGGTTGGGAATTTTCTATGTTTGCTAAGCATAAGTTGTTAGTGGTTAAATATTCTATGAGGCTGCTTCCTCCTGCATCCTCGCGTGGGGAACACCACAGCGGGGAGTTTGCATTGAGGTCGCAGCCACACAGAAACAGCGTTCTTTGGCTGATGAAATGCTGCCATTCTTGCATGCAGTCATCAAAGTCCGCAGACGGGGCAGCGTAAGCACTGCCGAACTTCAGTTCACCTTCATTAGTGGTCAGCGTTAGGAAGACGCAATTCTCCCCAGTGTAGAGATGAGTGAAGTTTAGGTTTCTGGTGTTGAGAATAATATGTGCTGTATGTTGTTTTGAGCCAAACTTGGGCCATGAGGAGGGGAATCCATACAGATCACCCTCTTTAGTGCAGTACGCATCCTGCAGCAGCCCGATGTCTATGGAGTTCTTCTCCATGAAGTCCTGCGCTGCCGAGTTAGCCGCCCTGCACCAATTGAGGTTGATCTGCAGGAAACTAAGGTTATTGAATGAGGTTTTTGGCTGTGTTTTTGGGGATGCTGCAGCTTGGGAAGGAGGAAGGAATGTTTTTTGCCTTTTCAGAGAACATTTTGCTATTAATGCTAGAGGAGAGCTCGTGGGAAATAGTTAAAGAGATTGGCCTTACCTACTGGCTCCGAGAGGAGTGGGTTGGTAGGTTGTCGCAGAGTATTTTTTGAGGTAATCCATGAAGAGTTGTGGAAGATGATTTGAATCTACATATAATGGAGGTGGGATTGGGAAGAATTGGTGTGGGTATATTGGTCTAGTCGATGGGTGCTCTCTGCTCTCTGATGGAGGGTAGTCTTTGTCTTGTGGAGTGGCTCTTTCGGACCCTGGATTGAGGCTTGGTCTGGAGTTTTGGCGTGTCTGGCGACTTCTTGATCTTGTTTCCTGTGATCTCCTGTTGCTCCTTAGGCGGGAGCTGGATTGTTGGACTGTGCGGATCCTAGATTTATTCTGTTGGTTGTTTTGGTTACTTCGTTGGCGAGAGTTGGACTGATGGGTTAGGCAGTTGCTGGTAGCAGCATCTCTTCTCGAAATTCTTGTTGTGCCTAGGGCTACCATAGGATATTTTTTGTCCAATGTTTCACGGCAGAATTTATATCTTTCTTGATACATAGGGCATTTGTTGGAGTACGCTGGGTGGTCTGATTTTATTGAAGATAATCAACTTTTCAGTCTGTTCATGTTTTCCCTCTGGCAGTTTATGCAGTTGGGCCTGAAATTGCATTGCTCGTTTTTGTGTGTACCTGAACAATGAGAGCAGTATTGTTTGCTTGAGCAGGTAGTTGTTGGGTGTTCCAGGCTTTGACAGTTAAAGCACCTGATGACTTGTGTTAGTGGTCTTATTGGATATATTTGCAGGCCCAGTTGTATTGATTGGAGGTTTAAGAAGGCTTCTGCCATAGGGGAGGGCGCTTGAACAACTCAGTTCTTCAGGTCGACGATTCTGAATTGTTGCGTTCGGATGACTTGTATGGTTTGTTCTAGTTCTTTAGGTAGACCACTTAGTTCGATGAGGCATTTTAGTAGCTGGTTGCTTTCAGCTTCCTCCGGCAAACCTAGAACTAGGAAGCGGTGCATCGGGCAATGTTTCATTTTCATTTTCTGATATTGTGAAATGTCACTGTGGGAGGCGAGGTCCTTTAGTAATTGTTGGGCATCAGTCTCTGAATCACATGTGACGTCTATGGATTTTCTGGATATGTTAGTTTTTACTATTTTTGCATGAGCGTTGAAATTTTTACATTTCAAGAGTGCCATGATTTCAGTTCCTCTGTCCGTGGGTTTGGCAGAAGTAATGTATACAGTTTTCTTGAAAATGTAGAATGCTTGTAGGGCTTGTTGTAATTGCCTGTTCTGTGGATGTGCAGATTTATTGTTTCTATTTTGGTTCTGTGTTGAGCTTGATTGTGCTGCTGCCGCTTGGTGACCTGTGACCTGTGAGAAGCTGGGGTTAATAATGTTTGATTCTACATAGGAGGCAGGAGTATCTTGCGGAACACTGGCAGTGTTTTGTAGGAGTTGTTCTTGCTGTAACGTTTCATTCATGAGTTCCTGCAGGGTCTTAATTTCTTTTAGACTTCTGTCCATTTCTGAGAAGTTGTTTATAATAGAGTTTTGAATTTCTTGTAGCTGGATATTCTTTGTTGCATTTTCCGTCGTGGGAAGGGCTATTACATTGGTTGCTTGAGTTGGAGAGGTTGGTTGAGATGGAAAAGTTGGTTGAGACGAAGAAGGGTCATTGGTTTTGTGAAGAGCCCTAATTTGACGAAAAGCATGCTTAAGTAGCACAAGGGGGGGGGGTCTGTCTTTATTGTTCTTAACCAATGTTATAATGTCAATTGCCGTCTTGGCTATTTCATCAATGGATGCATATGTTTTGAAGGTCTCCAGTCTATTGAATAGGACCCGAGTCGCTCGAGAGCGGGTGATTGGAGGTTCAGTCTCCTCTTCTGTTTCGTATTCCGAAAACACTGCATCTACGTCGTTAGGTCTGATGACGGGAGTGTTGTCATCATCTGCCATGTTGAAAGTGGGAACGTAGCTTTAAGAAAAGCTTTTTTTTTTTTTTTTTTTTTTTTTTTAAATCTAGCAAGATTAGCTATTAATTTTAGGTACTAAACGGTAAAAGTTTGTAATGAGTACCAGATAAAACACAAGTATAAAGTGTGGGTAAAAAGAGAAGCGTCCAGAGAAGTGGATGGGGTTTTCCCAGGCGCATTATGTCTCATAGAAAAAAAAAAGCATTTCCAGTTCTATTGAGAAAGAGAACAGAATTTTTATTTATATATGGAATGAACTTTAATGTTAAAAGAAAGAAGAGGTCTGAGCTTAATTAAAAAATATATATATATATATATTCATGAAAAAAAAAAAAAAAACTAGTTGGCATAGGTGGACACTGCTCAGTTCCCCATCCTATTTATGTTCTCAGAAATTTCTAGTGCGAGACACATTATAATCATGTTAAAAGAAATGAATTGGACCAAAGCTTGATACAGTGACAGAATGAAATCCCCGCCTAATATGCTATCTACCGTTAACTTCGATATATTTATCTTATTCCAATCTATTAATTTATTTTTTCGGGGTCAATTCCGTTGTTTAGTTTTCGTGCTACTATTTCCAATGCAATAATCCTCAAAATTCATATTTATATGAAAAATTTACAATTTCGCTATGTTGATAAAATCGTAAATTACGAATAATTTACGAAAATTTCCTAGTAGAATATTTGTATTCAATCATGTTCAAACAAATATCATAAACTTAATTTTGAAGTTGTCTAATGTATTTAGGATCCTCAAAATGGAAGTTTATGCTCAATTTTGCCTTATTCTGACATGTTAAGTAAATCGTAAATTCCAAATAACTTACGAATTTTTTAAATTGGAAAAATCATAGTCTATGATATTCATGCCAGTATCCTAAATAATATTTCGAAAGTGGTCTGACATCTTTACGATGAAAATATCCCTCAAGATTGACGTTTATGTGAAATTTTCTCTATTCTGCCATGTTAAGAAATTCGTAAATTTCCAATAACTTACGAAATCTTTATGTTGGAAAATTCATATTCATTAATATTCATGCCAGTGTCCTAAATAATATTTCAAAAGAAGTCTGACATCTTTACGATGAAAATATCTCTCAAAATTGACGTTTATGTGAAATTTTTCCCTATACTGCCATGTTAAGAAATTCGTAAATTTCCAATAACTTGCGAAATTTTCAAAGTAGCCTATTTATAGTTACTGATGTTCATTCCAGCATCAAAACTGATATTTTAAAACTGGTCTGACATTTTTACAGTAAAAAGTTTCCATTTAATGTACGTTTAAATGAATTTTTGTCCTATTCTCCCATGTTAAGAAATTCGTAAATTTCCAATAACTTACGAAATTTTTAGATTTGAAAATTCATAGTTATTAATATTCATGCCAGTGTCCTAAATAATATTTCAAAAGTAGTCTGACATCTTTACGATGAAAATATCGCTCAAAATTGACGTTTATGTGAAATTTTCCCCTATACTTCCATGTTAAGAAATTCGTAAATTTCCAATAACTTGCGAAAATTTCAAAGTAGCATATTTATAGTTACTGATGTTCATTCCGGCATCAAAACGGATATTTTAAATCTGGTCTGACATTTTTAGAGTAAAAAGTTTACATTTAATGCACGTTTAAGTGAATTTTTGTCCTATTCTCCCATGTTAAGAAAATCGTTAATTTCTAATAACTTACGAAGTTTTTAAAATCGAATGTTGCAAATGAATAAGGTTCTTGCCAGTGTCAAAAGTAATATTTTAAAACTGATCTGACCTCTCTGCGACAATTTGTTCTTGAGATATCGTGTACACAGACTAACAAACTAACGAACTAACGGACTAACGGACTAACGGACTAACAGACACCCTACAGACAGACACCATAGAAATTTTGTCATTTTCGGATTCCTCACATCTGAAAACGTGTAGAAAAGTCAAAAAACCGAGGTCGAAAATTTTCACGATTACCTAAGTTCCCCATACCTATAGTATGATGGGGAACTAATAGAAGGGGTTTAAAAAAAAAAAAAAAATGATGTTACTATTTAT
Source organism: Salticus scenicus (assembly GCA_963930645.1). Classification (NCBI taxonomy): domain Eukaryota; kingdom Metazoa; phylum Arthropoda; class Arachnida; order Araneae; family Salticidae; genus Salticus; species Salticus scenicus. Next base: position 107,859,507 of record OZ005660.1, read on the forward strand.
TACAATTACGGACTGAAAAAATAAATGAAGAAAGAAAAAAAAAATAAAAGAAAAAACCGCGCTTGAAGAAGTCTTACAAATTTTGAAAATCATTGAAAATAGTACTTTAATTCTCGCTCTTTAAAAAATGTATTTATCTTGATAATTTTTTATTTCCCCATCATAATATAGGTATGGGGAACTTAGGTAATGGTGTTAGTTCCCCATCATACTATATGTATGGGGAACTTAGGTAATCGTGAAAATTTTCGACCTCGGTTTTTTTATTTTTCTACATGTTTTCAGGAGAGAGAAATCCGAAAATGACAAATTTTGTATGGTGTCTGTCTGTAGGGTGTCTGTTAGTCCGTTAGTCCGTTAGTTTGTTAGTCTGTGTACACGATATCTGAAGAACAAATTGTCGCATAGAGGTCAAATCAGTTTTCAAATATTACTTTCGACATTTGCAAGAACCCTATCCATTTGCAACATTCGAATTTAAAAACTTCGTAGGTTATTAGAAATTTACGATTTTCTTAACATGTGAGAATAGGACAAAAATTCACTTAAACGTGCATTAAATGGAAACATTTTACTGTAAAAATGTCAGACTACTTTTAAAATATCAGTTTTGATGCCGGAATGAACATCAGTAACTATAAATATGCTACTTTGAAAATTTCGCAAGCTATTGGAAATTTACGAATTTCTTAACATGGCAGTATAGGGCAAAATTTCACATAAACGTCAATTTTGAGAGATATTTTTATCGTAAAGATGTCAGACTACTTTTGAAATATTATTTAGAACACTGGCATGAATATTAATGACTATGAATTTTCCAATATAAAGATTTTGTAAATTATTGGAAATTTACGAATTTCTTAACATGGCAGAATAGAGCAAAATTTCACATAAACGTCAATCTTGAGAGATGTTTTCATCGTAAAGATGTCAAACCACTTTCGAAATATTATTTAGGATACTGGCATGAATGTCATAGACTATGATCTTTCTAATTTAAAAAATTCGTAAGTTATTTGGAATTTACGATTTACTTAAAATGGCAGAATAAGTCTAAATTGAGCGTAAACTTACATTTTGAGGATCATAAATACATTAGAAAACTTCAAAATTACATTTATGATATTTGTTTGAACATGATTGAATACAAATATTCTAATATGAAAATTTCGTAAATTATTCGTAATTTACGATTTTATCAACATAGCGAAATTGTAAATTTTTCAGATAAATATGAATTTTGAGGATTATTGCATTGGAAATTGTAGCATGAAAACTAAACAATGGAAATGACCTCGAAAAATAAATTAATAGATTAGAATAAGATAAATATATCGAAGTGAACGGTAGATAGCCTATTAGGCGGGGATTTCATTCTGTCACTGTATCAAGCTTTGATCGAATTAATTTCTTTTAACATGATTATAATATGTCTCTCACTATAAATTTATGGGAACATAAATATGATGGGGAACTGAGCAGAGTCCACCTATGCCAACTAGTTTTATACTTTGAAAGGTATCAAAGAAACATCAATTCTTTTTGTTTACAAATTCATACAGTACAAATTATTTTATAAAAATTCTTATCTTCACATTAATCTCTTAATGGACATTTTCGCACAAACTGAAGATGCAGTTTTTTGCTTCTGTTGCATTAATATATATATATATATATATATATATATATATTATATACCGAAAAAATATAAAGATTGTAATAGCTATAAGGTGAATCTAGGAGAGATCGCGTGGTAGGAGAGATTGCGCACATAGGGGATCAGAGGGAAAGAGTAGCGTGCGTGAGTTGAAATTTTAGATGGTTGTACAACATCAGTAGTGAAGTGCCGACTTTTATTTTCATATTGATTGCTTCAAGAGTTTAAGATAAAACGTGGTTATATTGTCTCGTTCTCGAAAATAAATGCTTGAATTTTCATAACCCTTCCTAAGAATTTGAATACAATGGTAGTAGTACAAAGTATATTTAAATTAAACAATTTCTTATAATCCACTGATCTAGACTAGCGATACAAGTACCACGATTTCCTCTAAAGGTGAGTAATTATTTAATAAAACATTGCACAATCTCTCTTACCAAAATGAGAGAGTTTGCGCTTTTGGTATTTAGGAGAGATTGCGCATTTAAAATTCTATACTAACAGAGACTTCGCAACTTATTGGTGATAAAAAGACAATGGTGATGAGTTTGTTCAATGCCTGGGACTGTACCAAAACCTAACTTCGACAAGTGATTAGACTAGTTCAAACCATTCGAGACGACACACCATCTTTATGGAGACTATCCACAGAATCTGAAATTGAACATTATTCAGGAGTGGCACATCTGTCAAAAGCCACACCTCTGATGAGATTTACCTGTAGAATGCTGTTAGCCTATGACAAATTTATCGCAAAGGATTTAAATGTATTGTATATCTATTTAGTTTTGCAATACTTTCAAGTATGATGCTCAAATTTTGTGCAGCTGTTGGCTTCTTAAATAGAGGAGATAATACTAAATGCAAGCAAAAAATATCAGCCGACTTAATCTTCTTTTTCAGGAATGTAATCCTCTAAATTTCAATAAAATGAAATAAATAAAGTAAACATAAAGGATTTTAAAACGTAAAGGATTTTTTGGTGTAAGATTTTGAAGGAAATTTCTTTTAATAAATAGTAAATGATGGGCGGATTCTTCGCTTAAAAATGGGCGGAACGAGCCACATATTATTGTTCGCACGGTGTTCTTACATTTTTTTTTCTTCTCGGAAATGCCTGTTCGAAATGTATACATCGTCTCGAACAGATTTACTTGTGGCAGGTGGTTGCACAATAACTTCACATGTACAATAATAAGTGCAATGATTGTGCACAATGAGAGATTCGGTCAGCAAACAAGAAACCATCTTAGCTGAAAAGAAAATGCACTAATTTTAAGTTAAACGCATTAACAAGTAACTTAATATTATTTTCAGGTCTTGTTATCTAGATAAATAGACAATAAGACTTCTTCACACACCATAAATTTAAAGCCAGCACAATCGGTTTTGAAAGGACGTAGCCTTCCTTCATCAGGTGAAAAAAAAAAAAAAAAAAAAAAAAAAAAAAAAAACACGTGCTACTGCCTTGGAGGCAAAAGCAAGACTGCATTAGTTTTGGCTTGTTATCTAGTTTTCTCCTTTTTTCTATTTCTTTAATATTTATATATATATTTAATAACTTTTTGTTGTTCTTTTCAAATTTCTTTTAAATTTCTGATTTTTTAAATTATTGAATTGAAATATCCACTCCCAATGCAAAAATATTTGTTTAAAAATACCTTACAACAATGTAATTTAAGTGAATTATTATTACTGATAATGTAATTCTAGTTAAAATTAAGCGCAATCTTCCCTACCCATGTGCGCAATCACTCCTACCCTATAAGGAGAGATTGAGCAAAATAGCTCTCTTCGTTTCAATACTACGGTTGCTTTAAATTACAAGAGCAACAAAATGGCAATGGAAATGCATAGAAGCAGAATCAGTTCAAAGTTATACACCAATGATTTTGCAAATCATTGATATTTGAATTTTTTATATCATTTTGTTGAATTGCGTGCAAACTCTCCTAGCTTTACCTTACTTTGTATTTTTATCAACTTGAAAAAGAATTTTACTATTTAAGAAATGATGTTTTTTAATGATAATCGTAACAGAAAAAAAAAAAAAAAAATAGTGTCCCTTAAAAATTACGTCTGTGAGAAAATGTATATTTGATAAATAAATAAATAACTATGCAACTTTATACGCCTCGCTATCCATCTTTCTACCTAACTACCAATCTATCTATATATCTATCTATAGCTATATGTATAAACATTCCAACGTATTTTTGGAATTCACTTTAAAAATAAATTTTTCAATACTGTTACAATATTGAAATGCAATTTGGATACCTTATTACGTTCTGTTTTGTGAATAAATCAATTAAAGTTTATTTTAAGGAAATATTGTAAAGCATAGTGACTCAAATATGGAATTTGAAATTCATATTTGGAGTTAATGTAAAATTTAGAATTTCAAAAAGTCGAATAAATATAAATAAGAGATACCTTCTAATTACAAATATATTTGCATTTTAAGCAAATAACTTTGCGGTAGATTACATTTTTATGTATTGACAAGCTCTTAGTTGTTTGCTTTGTTTCTTTTATTTAGTCGAATAATTCTATTTTATTATGTATCTGTTTTTGAAAAACAACTTTAGGATATTGCATATTTAAGAGACTATATAGGCTTATACATTTAACTACAAAAGCGTATTCTGTCTATATTTCATTATTATAAAATTTCAAACGAAAGATTTCAGTATTAAACAGGTTTAACACATCACAGCCAAATACTACTAACGAGGATTGGTAGGATTAGAAATTACATGAGGTCTTAACTTAAGATAGAAAATCCTTATAAATCTGAAACGACTACATTTAATTAGTCATATTTGGTATAAATAAATAAAGTACGATGAATCAGAAAAAAATAGCTAAAACTTACTGAAATTTAAGCATGTTGCTAATAAAGTAAGCTGCATTGAGTAGCAATGGGAAAAAGAGTCGTATTGTCCCTTGTTTAAGAAAATACATTAATACATTATTGTTTAAAACCTTGTTTTAAGCAGGAAACCACTTAATGTATGGCATTAAAAAAACGGCGTGACTGTACTCGACTTTCACAATATTCAACAGTTAGTAGCTTTTCAGCAAAGTTAAATAATAGAACAATTTAGTAAAAAGTCAGATGTACAATATGATATTTAAAGGCTTCTCCTCAAGTTCGAATATTTGTATAATGGATCGTAATATATTTTGCAAAATTCTAGAACACATATTAGTTTTTATACATTTTAAATAATGTATACAACTTTATATAATTAGTTCTATTAACACTTTCACGACCGCATGTTTTTGTCTTTTTGATAGTAAGGTACGCCTGTAGGTGTTATTCACTCAAGTTACAATATTTCAGAATAAAATTTTCTATATTCAGATTCATATTATAAATGGATATACATTATAATTCTCTTTCTAATCAAAGTATTTATATACATAGTATATTGGTTGTACAAATATGAATATTGTGTATATTTTTAAGAAATAAATGACATACAAATTGCAAAAGAAACGACTACTGGCGGAGCTACAGATTTTAAAATAACGTGAATTTGCGTAAGCGGTCGCGAAAGTGTTAAGAAATGGTGTGGGCATAAAGGCCCAGCCTATGCCATTAAAAGGAGTACATACAATAATGGGGGTTAATTATTTCCACAGGGCGTTATTGACCACTTAATTGCATGACCTCATGTAGTTTGTGTCAAATTTGAACACTATCATCCGTTCTTACCAACTGAAATCATTACTTATCGGATTAGTTAAAGTTTTCTATTCACTTAGGATCTAATTGATATGTTCACAAACCCACTGGAGACACTGTATTTGATGGTTTGGTGTTAGTAAAGGCTACCATTCAATCTTCTGCTGTCATATGGGAACACGAAATTTTGAATTTTGCTGTACTATACTTATGAACACACATGTTGTATGTCTATCATTCATTTTTGGTTTATTTGACGCAGCGTTACTTATCTGTCCATACTGATCACTTCACGTGGAGTTCACTGTTCTTGGTTACTTAGTAGACACGATCGGCTGGTGGTAAAGTATGGTAAGAAGTAATGCCTGAAATAAAATATTCTCGGCGCATTTTTAACACGATGGATTGTAGAATAGTGAATTTCCTAACAGTTTCAAAAAGAGAATGCTTAGTGGGTAAAACTTCAGCTCTACATTCAAAAACTGCTAATTTTCATCGTTCTGTCGTAATCACATTAAAAAAAAAAAAAAAAAAAAATCACATGAAATAACTGGATACTAAAGAAAACATTGCATATGTACTGCCCATTTATGTGCATGTGTACCCCACGATATATAGATAACTTTTGACTCATCAGTGTATACCGTGATATTAAAGGTAAGTAACTGCTTTTGAAAACTCAAATATAGAAAATTGTATATATATGCAGGTCTATTCGTAATTTATGTTGTGGTTTTAATTTATTGTAAATGTCTTTATTCACTTTATTAAATGTTTTTTTTTCTTTTTTTTTTATATATATCTAATCAGTTTTAGTTAAATCATGTGACATAGTGGTATTTAGTTATTTTAACATAATACTAATAACTGGAAAAGTTTTAAAAATATCGCATTGTTGTTAAACTTGATTGTGATATATTTTGCTTTCAGTAAATTGTTACATAATAACGAATATTAATTAAAAATTATTTTCATAATAATGAGAAAGTACCATGTTACATATTTTTCATATTCGTTACTTTCTCTTTCTCTTAATATAAAATATTCGTATTTTTAAAGGTACATAGCAAATTTCGGAAAACATAATAACATTTTTATTTAAGCCTTTCATTCCCAATTTTTTCCATCCATAAAACAATAAATCTTGATTTAGTCATAAATTTATTTCAAAGTTAATATAGATAAATATTTTTTTTTAAATAGGAGTAATAGCAGAGTACGAATTAATATGACTAACAATGCAACTGAAAGGTGTTTATTTATGTTTAATATAACAACTGATGCTATTTAAAATCATAACTTTTCAACAAATAAAAATATCAAAATTTTGGAAGAAATACATATTGTATTTAATTAAAATACAAATTATAAACATAAAAAAAAAAAAAAAAAAAATCAAACAGTTAATTTACTTAAATTGCCCAAAATAGGAAACTTATTCCGATATTATTATCAGAATAGAGTAAAATATACTTTCATTTATCAACAAGGATAGTGAAATCACCTAAAAAATATATTTTTCGGTAAGAAAATGTATATAGGTTTAAATATTGTTCCTTTCGAATCAGCGGGAGTGTTAGATAGTAAGAAAGAAAAAATCTGAAATGTTATGATTCTAATTGGCATCACAGGGGATGAAAGGGTAAATTAAAAGTAAATTTAATATTACTTTAAATTTGGCTTAGCGATTATTTTTATTGAAAAATTATTTACGACATGTTGAGTTTAACTGTATTTGAATAAATATGCGTTGAATCCACCAAAAAAATGTATGTACATATTTTGGTGTGGCACTCAAACGACTTTCTCTTACACTGCATTTCAATAGTGTAAAGACAGTTTGCAGATTAAGTGTTAAGATAACAAGTGCTTTATATAAACAGACGTTAAAAAAATTGAAACTAGGTTTAGTAACCGGTTAATAAATATTTCTGTTTGGCTTAGGAATTTTTTTTAATAATATTTACACCAAATTTTATTATAAAATAATTTACGACATTCTGAGTTTAACTGTATCTGAATAAATATGAGATTAAAAGTTAAGATAATATGTATTATTGAAATGTATGTATATTCAAATATGTATATTCAAATGTGTATATTCAAGTATGTGTATTGAAATGTTAAAAAGAATTCAAACTAGGTTTAGTAACATTTCACAAATATTTTTGTGTGCGGAAGGCTACTGTCCTTGTTAAACCCCCATCTGAATATAGTATCTACATTTACATAGAATTCCAGGCTGTTATTAAATAGTATATATATACATAAGTTAATAATATTATATTTTTAAAAAATTAAAGAACACGCTTTTATTAAAATGTGAACTAAAAAGCACAAAATATCTATATTTATAGTATTAAAATGCAGGGTAAGAAAAAATCGTGTGAGTGACACACCATAATATTTACATCTTAAATAAAAAAAAATAATTGATTAATTGTTGCCACTCAACGTTATACAAATACGGCCAAATCCTGTGCCACATACAATAGAGTTTTATATATATATATATATATATATATATATATATATATTGTTTGCTCCTGATGGGATAGGAGCCTGGAAACACTTGTATGTAGTATTGTCATCAACTATGAAGTAGTGTGCAAAATTTCAGGATAATCGAAAGAACAGAAGTGGTCGAAAATTGATTTCCAAGATTCCGTTACTTACATTAATAGTTACATCATATCAAGTTAATAAAAAACATGTTAAAAATAACATAATGAAGGAATGAAAAATAAATAATTTAGAATTAAGCAAAAACCATTTTTAAAAAATCTCCCCAGACTGGGCTCGAACGTTAGACCTTTAGGTTCGTAGTCCGGAGCTTTACCTCACAGCTACAGCGTTCACGTACGGAAAGTCTTTTTTTACAATATATATTTTTTGTTTGCTCCCAGATCGGTTACGAACATACATACAAACATACATACAGGTGAAGCTAATAAAAGCGTGTTAAAAAGAATTCAAACTAGGTTGAATAACATTTCACAAATATTTCTGCGTGAGGAAGGCTACTGCACTGCAACCCCCGTTTGAATATAGTATCTACATTTACATAGAATTCAAGGCTTCTATTCTTTTTTAATATTCATAACCCATGAAACCGCTTAAAGATATTTGAACATTATTTATTCATATATATATATATATATATATAACATATTTATGTATCACATTGCACTTATTCAAAAACTGACAGAACTTCCCCAAACTTACTTTCTTATAAATCATTGAAACCATGATTAAATGTGTATAAAAACAAATAAATTATATAAATTTTACCATGGTTCTAATACTTTATAAGTCTTCCGTTATCGGATGTTATATGTTCAAAAAAAAAAAAAAAAAAAAAAAAAAAAATCCTTTTGGAATCCAAAAATATGTTAAAAAATTCTATTTTTTTAATACATTTTAAATGAGAACTACATGTTTATATATTTAAAGTTCAATTTGCATTTTGCGAAAAAAAAAAAAAAATTATTTGTAGTATATTTTAAATAAATATTTTACACAATTAAAATAATAAAATTTATATGATAAATAATATATAATAAATAATATTATACAATAAAAATTAAATAAAGCAGAAGTTTTTTAGATTTCCCCATCGTCCCAAGTCGCTTTCTAAATGCTGGCATGTTGTATTTTTCTGCAAATATCCAAATTTCTATTATCAACTGTTACAGAGTTGTAAACCTTGATGTAGTCAATTTTGTGAGCTTTTTACAAAATTTGAAAAAAAAAAAAAAAAAAAAAAAAAGTAAAACTAGAAAATGCATCTAAAAACTATGAATTATAACAGAATGAAAAGAACTCACATTGTGCTTTTGATTGGTAGAACTCTGTGTATTCTAACATTTAAAGAAATGTAGTTAGTTTTTAAACGTAAAATTCTTTAAGAAAATCGGAAGCAGGCAATATTATTTTGTCAAAAAATAAATAAATAAATAAATAAATAAATAAATAAATAAATAAATAAAATAAATAAATACAGAAGAAGCTGTGCATGATTTATATTCAAGGCTAATTGTGACAGCTTAAATTTTAACATTTATGATATTTTAAATTTTGTAGAATTAGTTAATGTTTTTTTAGCTTATAGACCACCTTGATTCGTTTTCCTTTCACAGTTTGCAAACCATTTAATTCATAAAATAATTTAACATTTTCTCAAAACCTAAGATTTAGTCTTAAAATTTCTTATACCTACCCATTTCACACTAATATAACAATTCGCAGTTCATATTAATCCCTTAACTGCTCCGGGCGTATATATTCGTCTCGCTATGCTGATGCGTTAACTGCTCTGGGCGCATATATTCGTCTTACCGAAGTACTATCCTTTGTGTTGAGCTGCTACCACTGAAACTAGTCTCATGGCTTTGAAATGCAATCAAATGACCATGACAGTATCTCTGAAGGATTTACTTAATCAGAGAAGATGGCGAGTGGGACGAATCGGAAAGGGAATGTTTCTGGAACAGTGAACGCAAAACCACACGCACCTGTATCATAAACGGTGGCATTGGGAACCGAATCTCGTAATTTTTCATTGGCGGGTAAGGGGTTAAAATGTAAAGTATCACTCTTTTTTTTTTCCCTCGTAAATTTTGTCAGCTTATTTAACATCTTGGAATTTGTAAAGCTTATAATAAAGAAAAAAAGTCATTTTTTATTTTTTAAGTAAATTGGCGTGTAATGGTTGATATTTTTATTTACGAACTATGTGAAAAATACCAGAGCCGAGAATTGAACCCGATTAATTCACGATTGATGAATTCATGAATAAATATTTCTAAATTGAAATTTCGTGGTCTATGGAGTTGTGCAGTGATTAATATTGTCACTTGATACAGCTGAGTTTACAGACTCGGTGACTTGGCCAACGAATATTATGTGAGAAATGCCTAGCTGGTTGTCAGCGAGGGTAGATCAGTGGCAGAGCATCCATGCGTTAAGCGGAGGTGCCCGGGTTCGATTACCGGCTCTGGTATTTTTCACATAGTTGGTAAATAAAAATATCAACCATTACACTCCAATTTACTTAAAAAATGAATATTCACGGTTGATGAATTCATGAATAAATATTTCTAAAAAAGAAAAAAGTGTTTTGCAAAATATTTTTTTATTATACAAAAAATTCCTGATTAAGTGATATTATTATACCAATAAGACTACTTAGAGATTAAACAAAAAAGTAATTGAAATTATTTAATAGGAAAAATGCAAAGCTAACTAACAATAAATTAAAAAAAAAATATTTTTCAAATAAAATTCTGAATTTATCTTTTTTAAATGAAATATATCGCCGTTCCCTGAAAAATTTTAAGCAGATTAATTGTTTTTATATTAGTTTTTATCACTTAAAAAAAGTAAAGTCATTTTGATCATTAATTATTATAAGTATTTAATGGACACAAATAATCTGCTTTCCAGTTTTAATGATTAATACAAAATGATTTTTTTTCTTTTTTTTTTTTAAAATACAAATAAAAAGAAATATTTTTAAAAGTTAATTTCAAAATACTCTTGTAAATAATTATATTTCAGTTTTTATAGTAAAAATATTATTAAAAAAAAAAAATGTACAACGCTTTTGTATGCATATAACATTTAAAACTATATATACATTTAAAGAATGTGGTGTGTCATACATATTTGGCGAATTACCATTTATAACTTACTGAACGATTAGTATTCTAATCCCTACATTAAAAAAAAAAATAAATAAATAAATAAATATAGATGATATTTATAGGTATTATGTAAGCCATAACACAGATTTAGAGTATGTGTGCGGAATTTTTGGCTGATTGTTTAGTAAAAATTAATTTAACAAAAATAAGTATGCTTTTATACATTATGCTTTAAAAATTATTTATAACGAAAATATGGAAAAATTAGACTGATCAATATCAGGAAATTTACATACATATATATGTATATACACTCATGTCCATAAATTAAGGATAATGCTAGCTGAGGCAAATAAAGGTTCAGAAGCTTAACAAATATGACTTATTCATAGAGTCCATTTATTAAACAAAAGATCAAGAAAAAAAAAAAACGCGGTTTATGTAAGATACCATTTATAAAAACGACGGTTTTTGGTCCCTGAAGCAATTACAAAAAATATCTCCCTTGCAAAATCTTAACATTACATGGTTGGTATGATGGTTTATACATTGTATGTCTCTCAGATGATGAAATACAGTCCTTACAAAGCTTAGGAATGCTGAATATTAAATTATTGATCTGATCTTGGGGAAGATTACTCTACTCAGTAAGCAATGCTCTCCGAATTTTCAGTAAACATGTAGGATGGGGTTAACGGACTACAACTCATCGGAAAAGCATGTCCTACACATGCTCTATCGGATTTTAGTCAGGTGAGAATGCTGGCCATTCCATGCGGGTGATAGCTTCAGATTGTAGGCATCCGTGTACAACGTTGCCGTGTGCACGGTGAGGACGCGCATTGTCGTCCATAAACACAAATTCTGAGCTCGTGGCACCCCTAAACAAACGTACATGTTGTTCCCGAATGGTGTCCCGATAAATTTGGTCTATTATTCTTCCGATTTGAACATGCAGATCTGTTTTGGTACCCAATATGATTCCCCCTCCCCAAACGAGCACTCCTGACCCACAGTAACGGTGTCGTTCAATGATGTTGTTTTGGTGGTAACGGGTTCCTGACGTTCTACAGTGGTGGCCAAAAGTGTGGACATTTTTTGAAAGTTTCATATTTTTCCACTTTGTGTGCTTGTAGAATATATTAATTTTCACTTAAATACAAATGTTTATGTATCAAATTGAAGGTAATTTAATGTAGAATTTAATAACAAAAACAGAATTAAAATATCTGAATTACAAAAAACGTTATGCTAATTTTAGTAGAACAAACAAACACAAATCGTTTTGAATAATGACGTGTTTTGTAATAAAAGCGTACTGGCCAATCACAAACACTGTTCTGAGGACCAATCAAATGTCTGTAACTATAGTTTAGGTTATTTGGATGGTAAAAGAGTTATTGTTGTGGAAATATTTTGCGGAATGATGCATACTAGTACAATTAAATAGAGTATTGCTGTTTTTGAATATTTTAAGTCCTTTTTTTTTTAATTAATCTAATTTTAAACAATGTCACCAACAAGAAGAACTGATTCGACATCTACAAAAAGAAGCCGAATTGTCATATTGAGAGAAAATGGCCTCACTTATGCTGAAATTGCAAGACAAACTGGTGGTTCAGTGACTTGTTCTGGTGTACGAAAGTTCTGTTTACATTATGAAAAAACGAAATCAGTGGAAAATAAGGCCAAATCAGGCCAAAAAAAATGTACAAGTGCTACTGCCGATAGAAAAATTAAACGGCTATGCATTCAAGATAGAAAAAATTCATCAGATGTCATTAGATGTGAAATGAATGCAGCGTGTATTGCAGTAAGTTCAAGAACAATAAGAAGAAGGTTATCAGGATTTGGACTACAAGCTAGAATTCTAAGGAAAAAAACATATTTAAATCAAAAGCAACGCGAAAAACGAGTTAAGTGGGCAAAAGAATACATTAAATGGTCAGAAAATCAATGGAAGCAAGTAATCTGGAGCGATGAGAGTAAAATATCGCTCTTTGGTAGTGATGGTAGAAAATACGTGAGACGTAGAGTAGGTGAATCACTTCATCCCGATTGCATTGAAGCAACTATAAAAAACCCAACAAATGTCATGATTTGGGCATGTATGTCTGCAGATGGTGTGGGCCGAATTCAAGTGATTGATGGCATCCTGAATGCCAAAAAATACATCGAAACTGTCCTGAAATCAAAACTTATATCTTCCATCAGGGATCTCTTCCCCAACAAAGCACCATTTATTTTTGAGCAGGATTCAGCTCCATGCAACACAGCAAAAGTATGCAAAGCACGGTTTCAAAATAAAGGCATAGATATATTATCATGGACAGGAAACAGCTCTGATCTCAATCCAATTGAAAATTTGTGGAGACGTTTGAAAATTCTTGTACGAAAAAAACGTCCATCCAATAAAAGACAACTTATTGAATCTATAATTGATTCTTAGCACCATGTGATTACGAAAGATGAACTACAAACACTCGTTTACTCGATGAACTGACGTTGTGAAGTTGTCTTAAAAAATAAGGGTTATCCTACTAAGTATTGATTGTGTATTGCATTTTATGGTGTTTATTCAAAGTTTGTAAGTAATAATTTTTACAAAGCCAGTTTTGTGATGCTTCTTTATTAAAAATGTGTAAGTATCACTTTAAAAAAAAATGCAAATCTAAGATAGATCTTACTAATAGTTGCATAACATTTTTTCGAATACAGATATTGTAATACTGTTTTTGTTATTAAATTCTACATTAAATTACCTTCAATTTGATATATAAACATTTGTATTTAAGTGAAAATTAATATATTCTACAAGCACACAAGTTGAAAAACATGAAACTTTCAAAAAATGTCCACACTTTTGGCCACCACTGTACATATGAAAGTCTGGCGTGAATCACACTGCAGGCTAAACCTGGACTTGCCGGAAAACATCACACAAGCTCACTGTGCCTCTGCCCTCATTGCATGTTCTCTACTCCAAGTTAACCGCTGGCACAGTGCATTGCCATGAGTGGAACACATCTAACAGGCCTGCGAGCATATAGACCTATATCACCCAAACGTCTATACACGGTTTGCCTTGAAACTGTGGCACTCGTGGCGGCAGACAGCTGACGAGACAGGTCTGATACTGCACTTTATCTGCTTATTTTGGCAGTTACTGCCAAATACCGGTGGTCATTCGGCATTGTAATTCGGGGCCGACCAGTACTGTAACGTCGTTTGGCATTTCTATCATTTTGGAATCGTTGCCAAAGCCCAGAGATGACACTTTGGGCGATTCTAAGTTCCCCCGATACTTCTATCTGCGTACGCCCCCATTCTAGTCGGCCGATAATTCTACCACGTAAAAAATTATCTGCATGCGTCCTCTGTGTCATAACCATTCGGTTGTGGCACTGAGCGGCACACAGAACGCCTGTGAACAATTTTCCTTCTTTGCTCCCACTCCTTATCTACCCCCTTCTTACACTTCCGTCATTGTAACATCATATCGGCGTCATCCGAAAGCTTCCTATAATTTGCATATATTCTTAAAGATGTGTGTGGTATTTCTAAAGGTAAAATTTTTGCATTAAATTTCGATTTCAGTGTGAATTTGAATTATCCTTAATTTATGGACATGAGTGTATATATGTATATATACGCATTCACATAAACGTATAAATGAGACGAGGGTATTATGGAATAGCACTTACATTTCTTAAAATAACTTTACTTGTTTTTAATAAAAATCCCAAAAATCATTATGAGTACATAGTGTAATTATTTGTAATGAATTGTCACTTAAAAAAATGAAAAAAATATCTTGTTGTTATAAAAAGTTTACTTAAAAAAAAATTACAAATGGTGGTTAATATGAAATAGTCGGGTAATACGGAATAGGTGTTTTAAACTGTTTAAACCATAAAAAAACTAATTAGACTTCATAAAATCATCTTTGGAGAATTCTCTGTGACAGAAGATACGTTCGGCATCTTTATTTTCTGATTCTTTAGTTGAATACATGAAGTCAGTTTCAGGTGATACCTAGTATTCCATAATACCCGACACGCCATGTTTGAAAATAAATTTTAAAGTGATAGGCAAAATATTTGCAGCTAAAAAACGATCGACGTATAACAAATATAATTCTTTGAGCATACATTATACTTAACACCAATGTTTAAACTTCATGTGCACTAGTAAGATAAACGTTTGAAAACATACCTGCAAAAACTCTTGAAAATCCCAAAACATACTTTGTTCTATAGAGAATGGTACGACAACAACAACCGGTTGCTTCTTACTGTATTGCTTCATGGGAATCCTTCTTGAGTAATTCATGGTATTTTTACAAAATAGCAGCACCAATCAAAGCCGAAACCTGGGTATTCTATATTTCCCGACTATTCCATTCTACCCTCCTCTCCTCTGTCTCTATATATATATCGAAATGTATAACCATATTTCAGTGCATCCACATTATATATATATATATATATATATATATGTAATTATATATATATATTCAATAGTTTATGATTGCAATTTAATTCAATCGTTAAAAATTTGTATTCATTATATGCTAAGAAAAAAAAAAAAAAAAAAAAAAAAAATGTAAGCCTACACATTAGTGAATAAGGAGATGCGATACACATATATTTTCTCACTAATAATTATTCAGAATATTTGATATGTTTAATGAATGTAACCATCTTTACATATTTTATGAATTAATTATCTGAAAATTTCACGCAATTGAATGTTTCCTTAGGCATAAACAACATGCTTTTATGCTATTGTTACTAATCTCTGAATGCTTTACCTCATTATTTTTTTTTTAATTATTGTAATGTATTCATTTAAAAACATCCTTTTTTTCTCGTATATAGAAAACATATTTATTTTATAAAAAATAGCTTCACTAATTTGAATTAAGAATATTCTAACAGAAAAAAAAAGTTTATTAAACTTTTTTTTTTTCATAGGAGATTTATAAAAGAAGAAAAAACTCTAATTGTGATATAAATATAATTTAAATTAATCATGCCTGCGATTTTTTTCTTAAAGAAAGCCTTTAAATATATTAAAAAAAAAAAAAAAAAAAAAAAAAAAAAAAAAAAACCTCAAATTTTAAATTACTTGAGAAGAATTACCTTAAAGCAATATTAGCTCTATTTTTAGGTTTTGATAACGGGATTTTAAAAATAGCATAAACTCCATCTAATGTGTTATATACGTTCATATTAAAAAACAAAAAATGCTTATGTCAATGATGGTGACAAGTAAATTCGCAGAAATTTTGCTTAAATAAGTACTAAATCGATCAATATTAATTCATTTATTTTTAATTTTTAAATTATTTAACACATTTAATTTTATATGAATTTTTGTTTATGTCATGACGGCAATAAGAAAACCAGCCAAATTGTTACTTAAGTAAGTTCTGAATCAATCAAAATTCAGGTTTATTCAATTAAAGAATACATGGAGTTTTTAATTAATTCTTGTTTATATCAATTATTGGGAAAGTTAACTAGCAGAGATTTTACTTAAGAAAGTCTGAAATCAATCAACATTTATTCATCTAATTTTTTCAGTCGTTTACTTTTGTGATTTAAAATTTTAAAAAGATCATTTTGGAAAACTCACTCATTTGTAAAACTTATGCAACAGCGAATTTTTTTACTTTATATTTGTACATTTTCTTAATAAAACATTTAAGGTTCATTAAGACTTTTCGATCAGCGTGGTTAATTTGTTTCAGAGTTTAGTACATGTTTTCTTTGTAATTTCAAGTATTATATTTAATATCCATTGTTTATGAATGCATTCTTATTTTTCTTATTTTGTCTTACTTATGTATGATAGAAAATAAAAATTTTTTTGGATCGAATTTTCGAAACTAAGATTTCGACATATTTACACGTTTTGAAGTTTACTGAATCTAAATCATGTTTACATCAGTGGCTTTGTGCGAATGTATGTGTGCCCACTGCCACCATAACTCAATAAAAATAAAGAAGAAAATTTCAAGATCGATATTCTTTGTACAGTGTGGAACGTAATATATTAATAATTTTTATATTTTCTGAAGACATACACATATGTGTGTATATATATTATATATATATATATATATATATATATATATATATATATATATATATATATATATATATATATATATATATTGCATATATTTATCCAATCAAAAGTTTTACATTCAGCACCTCAAAAATTTAAATTGAAAGATAGCTTTTTGCATTATGTCTAGTTTAGTTTAAGTTTCTGGCTCATTTATATTATTTGGATAACAAACATGAAAATTATAACTTATACGATCATTTTTTCCCTTTCTTATAGGGAATATGAGTGTTTTTCTAGATATAACCTTTTACATTTAGATATAACCTTAAATAAAAATTGATAGTACAGGGGTCGATCCAGGTTTTAATTTTTGGGTCCCTTTTTTGTGAAAAACAAATTATTTTTGTGAAATTTTTATTTATTTTTGTGAAATATAAAATATTTTTGTGAAAAAGTAAAATATTGTGTAAAATCTTCAGTTTTTACAATCACTTTATGTAATGTTTAATATCACGTTAATAGAGTTTCGTTGAGCCAAATTAAGGCATAAATTAAAAATAATACTGAAAATATGAAAACATTTAATCAGGATCATTTTTATAAAACAAAAGGATCATTTTTAAGGATCATTTTTATAAAACAAAATCTTGTGAAGGGACTCATTTTATAAATTTGAATTTTGTGAAGGGTCCCTTTTTATGAATTTGAATTTTGTGAAGGGTCCCTTTTTATGAATTTGAATTTTGTGAAGGGTCCCTTTTTACTATGTGGAATTTTGTGAAGGGGCTGCAAAAGGGACCCAAATTTTGCCTGGATCGACCCCTGTAGTATGTTACTGAATATTGATATTAATGGTCATCCCATTTAAGCAAATCTGAGATGAGGAAAACATGTCAGTAAAATGTCAAATTCAGTTTTTGCCACTATCATCGGTTTCAGTTAATATATTAGCATGTAAATTAGATTGAAACCATAAATGATTTGAATATTTATAACATGAATTAATCATAGCATATGTTAATATAGAGCTCATTTATCTTATCAACTATTAACAGATTATGAAATTTCAAGGTTATTTCAAAACATAACTTAATTAATAATATTTCAAGATTTTCCTTTTGTCAATGTCAAAAGTTTTTTTTCTTTTGCAATTAAATAAATTAAACATTTAGCAGATTTATTTTACTGTATGAATCAGTTACACATTTTGATATACTATATATTTATCAAAATGTAGTAGAACGTGCTTCCATATGATTTCTATAATAAAAAATTTCTTCAAATAAATAATAATAATAATAATAATTAATAAATAAATAAATACATAAAGATTTACTTTAAAACTTCTCCTATTTCGTTATTGCTTAGAAAGAAAATTATTGAATTGCATAACATAATTCTCAATGACAAAATTCATAAGGTGCTTCTACAATTCGTTTCCAATATTGTATAACAATCATCAGGCATTACTTTCAATTTAACGGACAACTTTAACTAAAATTTCATTAAAAAAATATATGTATTGAGAAGTCAAAGTTTTTAATAGTATAAACTAAATTTATCTTCAAATTTAATCTAAATTTGTATTAATTTCGGCCATACACTTGCATTTTAATGTAAAAAAAAAAATTAATTAACAGACTGGCGCATTTGAACTTTTGGTTTTTTTAAAGTGAAAATTTAGTTAAAGTTTGTCTCGTATACTCGAAAGTAATGACTAATGGTTCTTACGCAATTTTGCAACTACCCCTTTTCATGGGGACTGATAGGGGCAAAAGATACTAATCGACTAAAAAGATTATATTAGTGGAATATTGCTTGATATTAAACAATTGTTTATTAGTTATTAAGTATTAAGAATTTGAAAGGTAATAAAAGATATCTATTCACGGCAATTATTTTTTTTTTCACATTTTATCCTCTTTCAAAAGATGGTAGGTGGCAAAATATATTGATCAATAGAAAATATATTTTAGTGAAATATTATCTAATTGTAAAGACAATCTTTTCTCGTTTTTACATAATAAAAATCATCTGAAAGTAAAAAGAAAATACGCGTTTTTGTCTCAACCTAATATATGCAAATTAATAAAAAAATCATAATGTTGTATAACGTTCTTTGTAATTATTACTTTCTTCTATATTCAATAGAAGAAAGTATTGGATTTGTAAAAATTTTCGACCTCGGGCTTTTGAGGGATTTTCATGTTTTGAAAGCTGTAGAACATGATTTGACCATTTTTAGAAAATGTCTGTCTGTCTGTGTGTGTGTTACAAAATTTTGTGGCAACTGTATCTCAGGAATTACTCCACAGAATTTCATACAAATTGGTATGTATTTACACCTTGACCTAAATTAGTGCCTATCAACCTTTGGTAAAAATTGTCTTACAGGTTGCGTTGCCATCCCACTTTTTCTAAATTTTTAACATGGTAGCATAGGACAGAATTTTGTATAAATGTGCATAAAGAGAATTATTTTTTAATAATCATTATGAATTTTACAAGAAATATTTATAATAGAGATAGTCAAAAAAAATTTTGGATAAATTTGTGGAAAAAAATTTTGTGGAAAATGTAATATCGAGAATTTGTGGAAATAAAAATTTGTGGAAATTTTTTTTTGTATATGTAGGAGCATCGCCTCCCCCTCTAAGGGTAAAGTCCCTCCTCGAGGGGAATAAATTTTCATGATGGGAATCTTTCAAAAGAGCTCGCCAATACTTTTAAAATGAATACGTGAACCATCGAACTGCGATAATTTAAAACAAAGTTATCGATTTTGTTTTCCATTTAAGGAAAAAAAAAAAAAAAAAAAAATGTAATATCGAAAATAAAATGAACTTTTTTTGGATATTTAGTGTTATACTACTTCTCTAATATGGAAATCGTACTGGATTAACATGGAAGATAATTTTATTAAATAATGATTTTAATAAATTATTTTTACTGAATGAATTTGCATAGGAAAATATAGAAGAAATTCATGTGGTAGCCACAACATTCTAGTTTAAATGTGATTGTTATCTATTTTTTAAATAAACAATTAGAAAACAATTTTTCTTTTTGCGTTTCTCTAAATCAGTATTAGTTTGGTAAATTTTATAACATACATGTAATGTCGATGGAATAGTAATTCTTCATCCAATAAATTTTATTTAGTTTATAGTAAAAGAATCTACATTAAAATATTATTGTGGCAAAATTCCAAATAGTGCTTGAAATTATTTTTTATTATAAAAATGAACAAAAGAATTGTTTTTAAAATATAATCTAATGTCAAACGTGTATGAAATGCATACACTAATAATGTCGAATTCTTATATAACCGAAATTTTAAAATGTGTATGATTTAGAAAATACTAATCAAGGATTTTCTATGTAAGGTCAAATAATAGTTTCAAAATATAGAGTTTAAGACGAGAAGTGACTTTTAATATTATTAAATTATCAAAATTTTATCTGTGCTTTATGAATCATTCAAAATTCTACGGAAGCTTTTGAGATATTTAATATTTTTCTTTGGCATTTTTAGTTTGAAATCGCATAAACTTATTACTTTATTTTAAAACATCACTGCTTGTCAAATACTGAAAACTGAGATAAGCTATTATATATAATAAACTATTGCTAATAAGATTTCTCATTCATAACAAATTATGAATAATGATGTAAGAAATAGATAGAAAATTATTTTTGTAGAAATTATATTTTTAAACAGAATAAATTTTTGGTAAATTCTTATGTTGAATTCACACAAATATTTTACCTTTTATTCTGTTCTTTTCATCTGAAAAGCTAAAGACGAATTTAAATTAACATCAAACATTCTTGTGCTTTTTTAACTGGAATAAATATCGTAAAACTCAAACATATGAAGTTTAGTTTGTCGAAATTTGACTTTTACAAAGATATTCTAACAGATATTTCAAATAAATCTTAGAATGTTTACTTGCCTGCATGTTTAAACTAATTTTTAAAGTAAACATTTATATATAATTCTCTAAATTATATTAAGTTTTTGAAGTATACAAATATATATATATATATCAATTACACATATTCAAACTCTATATAAAAATATTCTACAAAAATATGTTTCTGAAAATTTTTCTTTTAAGTTATCAATTTATATCTATTAACTTGAAATATTTTGATTTAAAAAAACAAATATATATTTTGTGCCATTAAACAAACTCTTCTTTATATTGTATTTACTTATTTATTAAATATATATATACGTATATATATATATATATATATATATTCGGATTCAGTTTTTCAATAATTAATCTGAGTTTGATTTCAGACAAAGGTCTGCAACTGATAGACAGTATTAAAATTAAATTAGATTCTTTAGATAATTCTTCAAAATTTGGAAAGAAAAAAAGAAAAATTGAAAACGTTTATCGCTTGGTGTTAAAGAATTTTGAAATTGCGGTAATGCATTTAATAAAAAAAAAAAAAATCTCAAATAGTTCACTTAATTTTTTCCAGTACTTAGAATATAAATAATTCATTACAATCATTTGTAGAACATTCTTAGTGCCATCATAGTTTAGTATAATTCTATCCATTGACGTATTTTAAATTACCATAATATGTATAAAATCAAAATTGTATTAGATATGCTAAAGACATTTAGAAGTATAAAACATGTATAGCTCATTTGAATTTCACTACACGGCATCAGATGCTACATTTAGCCGTTTTGAGTGCAGAGAGGATTTGAATAGAGCACTCTCGATGTCTTGATTACCACGATCTTCGCGGACATTAAAATTGTTTCATATATCACCTTTTTTTTTTTTTTTTTTTTTACTTTTTTCTATATTCATATACAGAGAAAGTATTGGATTCGTGAAAATTTTCGAACTCCAGTTTTCCTTTGATTTACGAGTTTTAGGATGTCCTGAACAAGATTTTTGAGGACTCTGTAGCTCATGAACCAAAGAATGAAATTTAACCAAACTTGATATTTAGTTGGATCGTAACATAAACTTGTGATGATTCGATTTGGGGAACAAACGCTCAACAGGTGGCGCTGCAATCCCACTTTTTCTAAATTTTAACATGGTAGTATAGGACAAAATTTCGTATAAATGTACATAATGAGAGTTATTTTTAACGTGTTATTGTATAATTAATACAAATTATTCATAATAGTAGTAGTAAACTAGGAAAAAAGTTTGTGCATGTGGAAGCATTGCTCCCCCCTCCCCCCCGCCCGATGGTAGTACCCCTAGGGGTGCAAATTTTCAATATGGGTTTCTTCGGAAAGATATCGTCAATACCTTTAAAACGAATAGTTGACCCATGATAATTTTAAACAAAGTTATAATTTTTTTTCATTTTTTAACGATAAAAACTTAGAAAAAAAAAAGTATTTATTTTGATATTCTCGAAAAAACAAGACTTTATTTCGGGATTTAGTGATGTAATTCAGTCAGATTAAAGTCGTCTGCATTTATAATGGAAAATAATTTAATAATTTAATAAATAATTTGTATTGCATGGATTTTGTGTAAAGGTATATAGAAGAAAGTCTTGTGGTGGCCACATCATACCATTTTTTTTTACATATTTTTAAGGTTCTGATCTCTCTTTCAATTTCTGTGTATGAATGGTTGACTAAAGTGCCACTACAAAAAATTCCCATTAGGTTCTATGATGACATCATATGCATGATTTTCATTGCGTATATCATTTAAAATTACTGAGAGATGTAACTAAATATATATTTGAAGTAGTTTTTTATCTATTTTATAATGCAGAAAATAAATGGTTAAAAAAACTAAATACTGATTTTGATTTATTTATTATAGGTTTAGAAATATATGAAAAATGTTTAAAATAAATTATTAATAAGTTTTATGTTTAATATTGCAACTCCTATAGCTTCATCATTACTGAAAATGACTTATTAAAGAAGAATAATTTGAATGAAAAACATTAGTCTTCAAAATACATGCATAAGATACCAAAATTTTAAATTTTATTTAATGTCTGATGTTCTACTTAGCATAAGTTTATTTCATGTATTCTAATCGATTTACGTCTATATATTAATACGTAAATTTAAAATTTGGTGTAAGTTTTTGCCCACTTTTGAAAAAAAGGAGAAGTTCTAAAGTATCGTATGGAAGATATATTTTTAATGAGATAAACATTCGATTTCAATATCATATAAATATATATTTTTTTTTACTTTTCGTTTTATTTAATAATAACTTTGCAATTTAAATTATTCTATATATATTCTTATAACACTAGTATTTTCTTTATATTAATTATGCATTTTAAATTGCTGAAATTTATGACATTTTAATTAATATATTATTACAGTAAATTCTTTTCTGAATCGCTTATATGTATACATACTTACACACACATACACATACACAGGATGAACCAAAAGTCTTGTCCTGATTATAAAAATTCGTTAGGAAAATAACTGTTTAATATAACAATGTAACTTTTGTATCATTGAATAGGTCAATTTTAATAGGTTTTTTTTTGTACAATAAATAGCTGGAGTGCTCCATCAAGAGTGCCCCAGGAGAACATTTTTAAGGAAGATATCATTCTCAGCCAGAATGACACCAATTCAAGAGAAAGCGAAATGTGTGCTATGGTTTCATGAAACGAAATCGCCCATTAATGTTTCGATGTTGTTATGGACGCAAACATTCTTATGCAAAATCAATAAAGCGAGGGTATGAAAGGTTTAGAAGAACAGGCAGTGGTAACGATATTCCCAGAAGGGGCAGGCCTAGTATGAGTGAAGTAAATTTGATTGCGTTCGACAATCGTTTCAGCGGTTTCCTATTAAATCACCTCGTCAAGCATCGCATGAACTTCAAACACCGCAAAGAAATTTGGAAAGGATTTTTCATAACGGGATTTTTTGGACGAAATATTTTAGGATCAGTGGATTGGAAGGGATGGACCAACACTCTGTCCTCTGAGCTCTCCAAATATTACCCCTCTTGATTTTTTATTTTGGGGCTACATCAAGGACGGAATCTTTGCCATGCCAACTGCTGACGTCGAAGAACTGAAAACTAGGGTTTAATCTGTTATGTTTACTGTAATAGAAGCCATGTTAAAGAACACTTGGCGGGAACTGGAATACCGCTTAGACATTTTAAGTGCTACCAAGGGGGCACACGATGAAATTTACTGAAGTAAATGATATTATAAAACAAAATTATAACAGCACTTACATTATATCCATTTGAACTTGTCTAAGTATAATAGTTTGAGTACAATAAATACTAAAATTTAGGGCCAGATGTTTAGTTCACACACACGCACACACACACACACACACACACACACACACATACTGTCCTACCAGCCCTCCCGAGTAACTTTACATTTTACCGCGTTTCGAGTTCTTACCAAATTTTACACATATCATCTAAATTTTATTATTTTATGTTCGAATACGTATTTTATGCATATAAACAGCAAAAAAGTTTCCTTTGACAAAAAACTGTGTTTTTTATTAATTTAAAATTGCGTGTGCACATTTCTATCTTTCCGAGTAAATTGAGGTTACTCGTTTTGAAATTTTACACAGTCCTTCCGAGTAATTTAATCTCGAACTCAGATATTATGTGTGGTTACTCGATTATTCAATACATTGCTCAGCAAAGTGTATAATTTAATTGACGCATTTGAGACATAATTGTAAATCTTTGAAATATATTTTCTTTAAAGGCAAATAAAGAACTGTCATATAGATAAGCTAATCTCTCTATAAGTATCTTTTACAATTAATTAAAGTAAGAAATAATTTATATTTGGTTTATATATACGTATGTGATTATATATGTATTGTTTTATAGTAAATACTTTGCGAGTATTTGGAATGTCTAGAAGACAAATGAAATAAAAGAGGTATTTCACTCAATTTTACCAATTAACTACTGAACTGATTTCTGACGAACTTGGTATAAATGTATTTTAAATGAGATGAAATTCCATTTGCTAAGTTATGTCTTTCAGGACATAGGGTAATGGATTGTTCTTAAATGTTTTTACAGATTTAACTATTGAACTTGTTTCAAAAATACTTAGGTGGGCTTACAAGTGACTGAAAGTTTCTGCTGTCGAAGCTGGTATACGAGAAGTGTCGGGTTCGATTACCAGATCCCATTCGTCGACTTTATTACAGTAAAAGCAAGAAAGTAAAATCAGTATTACTCATAAATTATGAAAATCTTTCTATTATTTATAATAGTCGCGGTAAAAATTAAGCATATTATTTGAACAATTTAATTTAATTTTATGTGTTTGCATGTGTATTTCATTCTTGTACACTCCGTTTAATACTTTATTAAGACATTATATTACTATTTATATTATAATACTATATATATATTTATATTGTATTAATAATTATATTATGCAATATTTATATTTATCTTAATAACTTGACACTAAATTACGTATACTTGAAACTATTGACTATAGCTATAAGACTATTCCATTTTATAATGGAAAGAAGTAAAAGTAAAATTATTCATCACTCTTGAATTTTGAAATATTTCTTTTTTCTTTCCTCCTCTTCTTCTTTTTTTTTTTTTTTTTTTTTTTTGTGTGTGTGTGTGTGATTTATGTCAGCTCTAATTTAAAGACATATTTTTAAACGAAAACATAATGCATTCCAATTAACTAAAATCGAATATTTATTTATTTATTTATTTATTTATTTAATTTTAAGTTTTTATTATTATGCATTATTATTATGCATGTTTTTATTTTCTGCATGTTTTATTTTCTGCATATATAAGAAGAAAGTATAAAATTTGGAAACATTTTTGATTTCCGGATTTCGATGAATTTACACGTTTTGAGACTTCCTTGCATTTCAATTAACTGAAATTTACTACTTATTTTCAAAAAAGGGAATTTTAGCTTTCTCATGTATTATAAGAAAGTAGAAAATACAGAAAAAATTTCGATTTGTGGTTTTCGATGAATTTACACGTTTTGAGATTTCCTTGCATTTCAATTAACTTAAATTCACTACTTATTTCTAAAAACTGGACTTTTTATTCGATCCTCTGCATATATTACAAGAAAGTATAAGAATAAGTAAAATTTTAGATTTTCTGTTTCCGATAAAGTTACACGTTTTGAGATTTCCCGAACTCAGTTCGACTGCTTTAGAGAACATCTGTTTTTTTTTAATTTAAACACTGTGCTTTACGAACCAATGAAAATAATTTAACAGAATTTGATATTGGTTGGACCTTGGTTTGACATGGTGCCGATTAACTTTGGGCTATATCACCCAACAAAGTGTGCTTCCATGCTGCGATTTCCTCTCATTTCTGGAAAAGCTCAACATCTACAGCGTACCAAACTTAGAGAAATATATTAAGTAAAACTCTGCTGATTCAATTTGAGTGGATATCGACAAACAATTGTCGCAGCTATGTTGCAGATTAACTCCGATTACAAGGCAATAACTTTGCTTTGTCTTGATTTGCAAAAAAAGTGGTCGAGTTTTGAACACTGGGCGATACTAGTAAATAATATTAACACAAGATTGTGCGAAATTTTGCCCTATTCTTTCATGTTAAGAAAGTCGTAAATTTCTAATAACTTGCGATATTTTCAAATTCGAGCGTTGAAATTAAATAGAGTTCTCGCTACTATCATAAGTAATAAACTGATCCTAAGTGATAATTATAATGAGATAATTTTACACAGACTAACAAAGTAACACACAAACTTAATAAAAAAGCATCACAAAACTGGCGTTGTAAAAAATATTACTTACAAACTTTGAATAAACACCAGAAAATGCAATAAACTCGCAACAATTGTTTCGGGTCGAAAAAACACACGACCTTTCATCAGGCGAATAAAGTAAGCACGAGTGCTGCAGTCAAAGTGGCAACGCACAATTGTTGCGAGTTTATTGCATTTTATGGTGTTTATTCAAAGTTTGTAAGTAATAACACACAAACTGACACCCCTAATGACGGACTTCATATCGATTTTGTGATTTTCGAATTTCTAACACTTCAAAGCCTATAAAACCGTCAAAAACTGCGACAGAAATTTTTTTCGAATACCTAAGTTCCCCATACCTATAGTATGATGTGAACTAAAAATATACAGTAACAGTGAATGAGCTTTTATTTAAATTAAAAGACGCAACTTTATATTTTAAGGCAAAAAATCAGTTTTTGTTTAGGCTTTTGGTACATTTAAGTGAAAATATATTATATCATATTAAAGTTACGAAAAAAAGAACAAAATTAAAATTCTGTCACAAAAAAATTTAAGAATTCTTTTTTCAAAATTAAATTTTATTTAAAGAATTTAATTTTGTAAAATGAATTCAATTTTTATTTATTTATTTACTTATTATTATTATTATTTTACCTTTTTAATTGTACTGCAGTTTTTTTATCCGTTTTATATCATGAATGAAATGTTATTTCCTTTTTCTCAATAAATTGTTGCAGTTGTGAAAGAAAGAAAACGGAAACAGCTTACATTTAGCTTATTTTGTCTGGAAGAAATACTTCTCGTCTCTATTAAAATAATAATAATAATAAAAATAATTTTATATATATATATATATATATATATATATATATATAAAGTGTTTTATTTACCCTGAAACATATCTGAATTTTGTAATAATTGTTTTATTTTTAAGAAAGGAGAACGCAAATGCTTTGTTTTATTGATAATTGTAGACTCCACTCCAACACAAAAAGAAATAGTCAATTGCGTTTCTCTGTATACCACCCTGCAACAGATAAACAAAGTTATCACTGCCCGCGGCACGGGACACAAAGGAGTAGATAATTTTTCAAGGAGGACAGCTTCCTGTCAATTTCCCCCATTCCTTTTGGAACATAGACCTTATATAAGGTCTATGTTTTGGAAAGTATCGCCCTATTCCTAGCCGCTGTGCGTCTTTGAAAACCCATCGATCTTTTTGAGCGTGTAGCGTAATGATTATTAAATGAACCTGATCCCCTGAACATTTACATCTGGTTCTCTGGTGCACTTTACAAACAGAAAGCTATTATCCATAGAACAGTACATATGGAATTCCTCAGAACCTTTTGTAACATTATACACTGTAATTTAGAATTATATCTTGGAAGCATTTAGTTTTCGAATGAGAAGAACATAAAAGGATTTTTTTTTTTTTTTTTTTTTGCCTGTGTTAAATTAATTAAAGAAAGAAAGATATTTTTGACAGTATTTTAATTGTTTAGACAAAAAGAGATAATTTTGTAATTAACATTTAGCGGAATAAATTATTATGTGCATGAAACAGAAATAAAGAGTGTGTTATAAAAGAAAGTATAAAGAAACACCATTTCGCAGTTTTAAATGTTACCGAACAATATCTTAATCAAATTCGTCACAATCTTTAAATATTACATTTTAATAGCAAACCCTTGTGTAAATAATATATAATAAATTGAACATCTATGTCCTTCATTTCGAAAATATTCTGTACATCTTCCGATGCATTTATATGGACCTGAATTTCAGCTTCAGTGCTGCTTGAACTAAAATCCAACTCAATGTATGCAAATATAAACCAAAAAACCGAAATACATGGCAGTTTTTTTAAATCGAAATATTTAAACATAACGTTTTATCATTGGAAAAAAATAAGTTTGAGTGTGCCATGTAAGCAACAACAATGCGTGCGTTGCTGCTTTCATGCTGCTCTCGTCGCTGCCCTTTTCTCCCGATAAAGAGTCGTACTGATATCTTATTCTATATCTTTCTGTACAGGAGTTATTCAATGCTTTTATTGCAAAATTATCTAATTAATACAAATTAGGTTTTCCTTATGAACATGTTTATAAATAAATATACTCTTCACTAGTGAAAACGGCAACTTTAAATGAGTGATAAATAAATATTTTACATAATGTGAATTCTTCGGTTAATACTGTAAATATTTAAATTTATTTTGTCTTTTTTTTTTTTTTCCCCCTACCTTTCGGCAAAGAATATAAAATTTATTTACATGCTTTTTTAACCAATTCTTCTAATTTTCTTATTGGTTATTTCAGAAAGCTGATATCATGAAATGGATAACGGAAAAATGTGTAACGGAAAACCAGGTAATTTGCGAATTGCTAGTTGCGAATCCTATATTAAAAATGCCCAACATTTGTTATAGAGTAAAACTATGATTCGAGATTAATTCGTCTTTGATATTGATATCATATTTGATTGTCAGATAAAAAATTATTATTCTGAGGTAGTAAATAGAGCAATTTTGTCCCTTTCTCACCCTTGTACTCAGGAAAACTAGTTAGTATAGGTTCATTCTGTTCAGTTCCCCATCATAGTATATAAGTTCTCACAAAGTTCTAATACGTGACATACTATATTCGTGTTAAGCGAAATGAATTTGACCATTCGCTCAGCATAGTGACAGACTAAAATGACCCACCAAATAGGCTACTCACCGTTCAGTTCGATACATTTAACTTTTTCTAATCTATTATTTTATTTTTGTGGATCATTTTTGTAGTTTAGTTTTCTTGCAATCGCATACTATTTCCAATGACAATCCCCAAAATGCAAGTTTATGTAGAATACCGCTCAATTTTGCTATATTGATAAAATCTATATTGATAAAATCTTAATAATTAAGAAATTTTCAAATTAAAATATTTGCGATCGATGATGTTCAAGCCAGTATCACAAATGATATTTTTAAAGAGGTCGGAAATCTTTATGATGAAACTAACCCTTTAACCAACTGGCATAGGTTGACTCTGCTCAGTTCCCCATCATCTGTATGTTTTCATAAATTTCTAGTACAGAACATATTATATTCAATGTTAAGAGAAATTAATTTGACCAAACGATTGATCATTTTTAGAAAATTAGAAAATGCTCATCTGTCTGTGATAAAAAAAAAAAAAAAAAAATGTGCCAGCTCCAACTCAAAAACATATACACAGAATTTTTTAGATTTAAATGTATCTTGATATAAATTAGTGCTTATCAACTTTTGGTGCAAATCATTCAACAGGGGGCGTTGTTGTATTGCGATTTTTCCTTTTTTAAGAAAGATTATATCTCAGCCTCTATTAAGTATAACTGCATAAAACCAGACATGTTTTATGCAAGAATCTTCGAATACATTTAACATGGCTTGGAAATAAAGGTACTGATTGGGTTTTGAAAATTAAATATAAAAAGGGAAATAGAGGTGTGAAAAAGGTATTGAAAACAATTACTAGTGTTAAAGTGATCTCTACAAATGATATAATCTAGATTATATTCCTCAGCTGCAAATCTGTCTGTATGAAATACTGCGGTTATCATACATTGGTGAAGCTTTGTACAGCATTGTATTAAAATTGCAAAGTCTTATTGTGCATTGCATTACCTGCATTGCATGGAAATGTTGAGAAAAATTATGAAAATAAATGAATAAGGTAAGACTTCATAATTTAATAGATCAATTGTCTGTAGACGTTTTGTACACAGACAGATAGCAAAGCTCTATATGATCGCAATTACATTAATTATGCAAATAAAGTATTGCATGCATGTAAAAATTAATGCATAGTGTGTTCAGAATTCTGGCGCATACATATTATCATAAAATGTGCATACTGTAATATTTTCTGAGATAAAACTAGATGTTTAACGGAAAAAATTGCATTATAAAGCAAAGTTTATCAGATAATATATGCACATAAAATAATTTTGCGTGTAATAATAATAATAATAATAATAATAATAATAATAATAATAATCTTAGTTTCACAAAAGCATAAAAAAGCTTAATTTCACAAAAGATAAAATGTATCAACACTTAAAAAAATATATAATCTCTTATTTAACAAGAAAGAAAAATCACGCAGTACGCATTGATTAGTAACACTTTCCAACTGTACGCAATTGTTGTATCAAATAACTATTAATATTCTTTGCCTACGTTATCACACAGCAGACAGAAGAAGTGAAAAACATACAGATAGACTAATTGATTTTAAAATCACTTTTAGGCATTTTGGAAAGTGTTAAAAAAGCTTAGCACAAAAGAAAATGCAGCCGTTAGATTATAATTACAGCTTTTAAACTCTCTGAATATTTTACTGTAGCCTTGTAAATCTGAAAGTTAATCATATCATATTCTATACAAAACAATATTTTAGAATATTAATAATACATGTCAATGTTTTTAAGACTTTTATAGTAGAAAGTTTTTATATATAACTTTTAAAAAATTCCGTCCTAAAACGTAATACATTGGCTTTTTTTTTTTTTTTTTTTTTTTATTGTTGTTGCTGTTATCCCTGTAAAGAAACTAGTTGTACAGGACCTATTAATGACTTTAAATAGGGAATATTCCATAGGGAACATGAGTGTATCATTTTAAAAAAATTCTCAAAATATTCGCGAATGAAAGGAGCGGGAGACAAACAGATAGAAAGGTAGACAATCGCACAGACAGATGCACAAATTGAAATCTTATTCCCACTAAAATTATAAGAAAATGTTAAAACGCTCATGTAAACAAAAGTTCAATTCCAGCAAATTTTTATTAATACCTATTAATGTAACTGATTATTCTTATGTAGCACTGTAAATCTAATGCTAACCATACTATATTACATAGAAGACACACTCTTTTGTGCATACGAATAATATATTTTAATTGCATTAAGCTTTGTGGAAGATAAAATTATTAAACTTTGGTTTATAAAAATAACTCTCATACAACACAATGCTTTGGGATACTTTCAAGTGCCCCTGTACACAAACCAGTTAGAAATGTACTCTACTTTACATAGGAAACATCCGATAGGGAATTGAATAACATTTTAAAATTTCATTAAAGTTTCTATACATTAAATGTATTAAAATATGATTTATAGAAACTCCTCTCATAGAACACAATGCTTTCGAATACTTTTGGGTGTCCCTGTACACAAACCAGAAGTGGTATCCATTCCATTTTCAACAGGGGACATCCGATAGTGAACTGCAATAAAATATATCGGTTTAAAGAAATTCCATAAACATTTACGGTAATTAGAGCGCAGAAAAACAGACAGAGAGACAGACAGACGGACAGACGAACAATCAGACATATACACAAATTGAAATTATATTCACACTAAAAAAATGATAGAAAGTGTCAAAAACGCTTAATGTAAATGAAAGTACACTTCTAGCAATTTTTTATTAATAGCTCTTAATATAACTGAATATTTTTGTGTCATCCTATAAATCTAATGCTAATCATGCTATATTCTATGTAAATCATTCTTTTGTGCATATAAATAACATATTTCAATTTCCTAAAACTTCGCGGAAAGTAAAGTTATTAAAATTTGATTTATAGAAATATCTCTCATTGAACGCAATGCTTTAGAATATTTTTGAGTGTCCTTGTATATAAAACAAAGTTGGTATTTAATCCATTTTATACAGGAAAAATCCAATAGTGAACTTGAATAACATATTTCAATTTCATTAAGATATGTTTACAGTAAAGGTATGAAAATATGATTTATAGAAATACCTCTCATAGAACACAATGATCCCTGTACACAAACCAGTAGAGGTATAAACTCCATTTTCAATAGGAAACATCCGATAGTGAACTTGAATAACATATATCAGTTTCAAGAAATTCCATAAATATTTACGAGAGTTAGAGCGCGGACAGACAGACAAACCCATGACATAAACACTTTTCAACCTTGTTGGAAAGTGTTAATAAAAATTGAGTAAATGACACTATTTTCCAAGACAAATATGTTAAAATCTCAGTTTCACAAAGTTCTTAGATTTATATGTGAAAATCTTAATTTCACAAAAGATAAAATTTATTAATACTAATTAAAAAAAAAAAATAAATAAATAAATAAATAAAAAAATAAATAATAATAATAATAAACTTTTTTTATTTTTTATTTTTATTTTTTTTATTAAAGGATATTATTTACAAACAAACATGTACAAATTGTGACAAATACGTTTACTAATTATAATTAAAATATATCAACACAAGTGTAAAATCAAAATAAATTCAACTTCTACTTGTCTCACAGAAATTCATGTGGAAGGCGGAAAAATTCTCCGTCACGTTAGCATGCGCGACTTATAAAGAGGCTATTAGCCTCTTCCTAATCGATGTAAACATACCGATTCTTATGTCACGTTGAAGCTAATAAAATTTCCAACATATTTATGAATTTTCAAAAGTATATATTTTAACGGAGAGATTTAAAAAAAAAAAAAAAAAAAAAAAAAAAAAAACAGGAAAATTGTTTAAAGCAAAAAAGGAAATCCTGATATTTAAAAAAAATTATTGACTTAACTATTGATTCTAGAAAAATACTGTAAATACAAAAACTGAAGAAATTATTTTTGGGGAAAAAAAAAGAGTGAGTCGTTAATGCTTTTAGAAATCTCTGCCCAAAAAGTAAAAATAGTCTCCATTCTACCACGCCCCGTTTACAATTCTTTTTTCTCTTTTTTTTTTTTTTTTAATTTTAATATTATGGTTTCTTTTAAAAAATTATTGAGATCTCTCAACTATTGAATATGTAAATAAAGGAATAAATAAGAACTTAATATTCTTCTTTAAGACCGAAAAGGACTCTAAAATCTGTGAATGATTCTAATATTCAGCCACTTAGAAGAATAAATTTTTATCTGACGGTGAAATAATATATCATCAATATCTTCGGATCATAATAACTTCGAATCATAGTTTTACTCTACAACATAATTGTTGACATTTTTTGTGTATAATTCGAAAGTAGCAATTCGGAAAATACCCATTTTTCCTTTAACGATTTTTTTGTTACTCATTTTTCCGAGAGGGGTCTTTTTAAGGGGTCCTATCCTATCCCACCTTTACTCAAGTTTGACAGAAAACCACGGAAAACTCCGAATAGCTAGGTCGACGGGCTCAACCTAGAATCGAACCGAGGACCTCACGTCTAGTAGCTTTGTGCGTAGAACCGCTCGGCGGAAAAACAACCTGGTTGCATCTGTATAACCCCCCCCCCCCCAAATTAACCTATAGCCTTGTTGCGTCGCTAAACTGAAATAAACTTTGACTTCATCTGCATGAACAGGTGCGTCATTATTGAATCGCTTAGTAAATATTAACATTTTTATGTTAACTCATAATTTAATTAAACATTTACAATTAATTTAACTTAAATATCTGCTATAATTTTCAAATTAAATTTAAATTTGTTTCAAATTTTAATACCTATTAAAATTTAAAATTCAATATCTGTTAATTTTTCATTTTAATTTGTTTCAAATTAAAATATTTATTAAAATAATAATTAAAAAGAATATATATATATTATTATTATTATTATTATTATTTATTAAAATCAAATTAAAATATTTATTAAAATACATATTTATTTAAAATCGAATATATATTTTAATCTTAAAATTTCATAAAAGTAACTTTTACGTCTGATTTATCAAATTGGGTATTTGAGATACTATTTCATTTATAAAACTATCATTCATAATTATCATTTATATGATTAATCAAGTGAAATGTTAAAATTACATAAATATGATATATTTATATGGGTAATACAGTAATTAAATTATTTTTAAAGGGAGTTGTTGTGAATTTCCACTCTCTCTCTTAGGTTTCACTTCCGTCGGAGAGTAATTAAAAAACTTAGGTCGCACTATCCAATTTGTCTGAGATTTTAAGTCACACTGACGAAAATAAAATGTTTTGAGTCATATTGAAAGAATAAAAGGCGAATTATACTCATTCTGACGGCTACAAAAGCATTAACTCAAATTAATTTGTAAATATTAAACAATGTACGAAATAATCATTAAAAATTTGTGTTAATAAAAAAAATAAATAAATAAAAAAAAAAAAAAAAAAATACCCCCCCCCCTTTTTTTTTTTTTTTTTTTTTTTTTTTTTTGACAACTCTTCTGTGAGTAAACTGAATGTAGGAAAAAATGGCACCGGTAAAAATGGCACCGGTAATAATGGCACCGGTAAAAATGGCACCCGGTAAAAATAGCACCAGTAATAATGGCACCGGTAAAAATGGCACCTGCGATTTGCGAAGCATATGCTAAAATGAAAAATGATCGCATTATTGAGAAAAATTAGGAGATAGAGTTTTGTTTGGTCAACATGATATATCTAGCCTTCAGAAACATTTATCTAGGTAATGAAATGCTAAGTTAGCACAATATTCGAGCTAACGACCAGCTAAAAAAAAATCTTAAGAAAAGAAAAATTAATTTATAAAATAAGAAAATTTCTTTTAAAAAATGCATTACGGAAAAACTCAATTTTAATTTATTGAATTATATTTTTCCAATATTTATATAAAAATAAATAATAATAATAATAATAATTACAATAATAATACTGTACAATCGAAAGGAAAAAAAGGCATTGCATAACGAATATTAGTGTTTGGTAGGACAAAGAAATATTTTGTCATGACATTGAGGTATTTTCAGTTGGGACATTGTCATACTTCAAATAAAGTAACAGATAGGTTTACATGGTTAACTATAAAAGAGAGAAAAGGCGGGCATATACGAAATGAAGTATCCTGTCAGGTATCGTAATACAGCTTTTCCTAAGTTTAAAATATCGTTTAAGTACACGAGCACACATCAATCCCCCCATTGTTAAAAATACATCAATTGCGCTCGCAAGAAAAATTACTGATAACGTTCATTGTCATCCCCCCCCCCCTCTTGTATACCGGAAGGTAACGAATGATAATTTCTAGGAAGGAAAAAATTATTTACTTATTCTCGTGTTATCTCTTGGGTAAAGATAATAGGCTCCAATAAATTCAAACAAGAGCAATTAAAAAAATGTTTATATTATATTATTTATTTAACGAAATATTTATATTACACAAATAAAAGCAAGTCTTGCTTTTGCCTCCAAGACAGTAGCACATGTTTTTTGCACCTGATGAAGAAATGCCAAGTCCTTTCGAAATATACCTCTGACCCCGCTCCCCGTATATGGAACACTGTAGCTTTTTCATAAATAGTAAGTGATTATTATACAAAGTTTCATTAAAATCAGTCAGATGGTGATATAAAAACAATTATTTTCTTTCAGTCGTCTCCTAACTCTCCCCCCCCCCCCCCAACCAAACTTTCAACAGACATATACTAAGTGAATGTTGTACCAATTTATTTTAAATTTCTAATGTCTAATTTTCCTTCTAAACTTTTACTTAAAATCAGTACTTTCTATGAAATATATCTATAATATTTCTATAAAAGATAAAAAATTCAATACTTTTTATTCATAATACAGGTATTTGTATGTGATGGCCAAATATATCACGACAGTCAAACAAAGCTCAAAATACTTCCTAATTTTTAGCAATAATGCGGCTATTTTTCATTGTAGTATATGTTACGCAAATCGCAGGTGCCATTTTTACCGTTGCCATTTTTACCGGTGCCATTTTTACCAGGTGCCATTTTTACCGGTGCCATTTTTTCCGGTGCCATTTTTACCGCCTACCGAGTAAACTATTCTTAAAACAATGTAAACTAGTATGTTGTAACAATTACAAAACTTTTTTCCGGGAACATTCTATATTCTATCTACACCAGTTGCTGTTTAACATGCACACAGGGCCGGTGACAGGAATTACGGGCCCCTGGGCAAACGAAAGTAAGCTCCCCCCCCCCACACACACACACATACACATAACCACTTCTTAAATTTTAATCGAAAAATGGTTTAAATTTTTGGGTACTACGGTATTTCAAATATCTCCAATAAAATACAGTGATACAATAGGTAGAACATTATCGAACTATACATTTATACAATGAAATTTGATTAAATATGAAGGCTGACAAAAACGTACAATTGCTTTGCATTTCATTCTCAATATATTTAATTTACAAAGGAAGACTTGTGATCAATCAGTGATTGATATATGCCTTACCTATTGTACTTTAAAGCTAAATATAAAATTTTAAAATAAAGATATCACGTTTGAAATATAAATGTAATATATTAGAAAAAATGGTAATTTTATCTAAAAATTTCTTTTAAAAATTCTGCATTTCTTTTTGACAACCTTGAATTTTATTTATTTAATAAGCTATCCCCTGAAAATTTGTTTGGTCTGTAATTCAATATTTTAAAAATTAACTTTTGAATTAAGTGAACATTAATAATTACCGAGTGGATTCATTAAAGTATATACTATTGCCATCAAAATTATTCGAGCGCTAGCAACAATTCCTATGTGGAAAAAGTACATTTAATACTGTTTTATTAAATAAATCCTTGTCAAATTATGTTCTTAGACTGCCTAAAAACATGACTCGACAAGGATTTATTTAATAAAACACTACTAAGTATACGTTTTCATAAAGGAATTATTGCTAGCGCTCGAATAATTTTGCTGCCTACAGTAACGCTGAAAGTTTTCTGATAAATTCTTTTCTGTATTTTTTTTTTTTTTTTAAGCTTTATTTTCTGTGATTAACAAGATTTAAAATAGTAATTTTTTAAACAAGCAAAAGTAAAGGCATAATCACTTAGGCTTTTATTATAAGTTTTTATTATTGTTA
Organism: Salticus scenicus; assembly: GCA_963930645.1. Classification (NCBI taxonomy): domain Eukaryota; kingdom Metazoa; phylum Arthropoda; class Arachnida; order Araneae; family Salticidae; genus Salticus; species Salticus scenicus. The sequence goes on from OZ005660.1 coordinate 107,897,203, forward strand.
TTAAATATACATATTAAAAATTAGATAAAAAAAGAAGCAAAAAAACAAACAAACAATATATATATATATAGGTATATAAAAAATTATGTTTTTTGTATTTTTTAAGCAGTAAGTAGTTCCTTTAAGTGAGTAAATTTTGCAGTAAAAAGATGACTTATGAGCGTAAGAAAAATGATATATTATCAGAATGTTTTTGTCGAGTATAGATTCCAGCCTTTTTGAATACGATTCTAGAAAACTGAAAAATAACTTTTTTATTTGTATTGTGCTTGAGGAGATTATGTATAATAACCTAGTTCCAAAGATTTTTCGTCTTTGAAATGATGCTACTATTACTGAGGGCCATGGTTAGGAAACTATTCATGTATCTTGATCTTCAGAATACACATGTATACCGAAAGTTTAAAAAATATTGTATGCACACACACACATATATAAGAATATATATATATATATATAAATGGATTTTTTTTTTTGCTTTTTTTATTGCAAAAGCATTGATAATTTCATCATTTATAATTTTCTTCTTTTCACTTATCAAAATCTACAAACTACAAACTGAATCTGAATGTAAACTAGTATGTTGTGGCCACCACAAGACTTTCTTCTATATTTTCCTATACAAATTCACGCAGTAACAATATTTAAAAAAAAAAAAAAAGAAAAATTCGTTTTTTTTTTTTTTTTTTTTTTTTTTTTGTTAAAAGTAAAAAAAAAAATCGATAACTTTGTTTTAAATTACCACATATTTATAGTTCAACCATTCGTTTTAAAGATATTGACGAGACCTTTCGAAAGATACCGATCTTGAAAATTTGCACCCCCCTCCGGGGGGGGGGGGTACTTCCCCCTAGGGGGGAGGCGATGCCCCAAATTTTTTTCCCTAATTAACTACTACTATTATCAATAATTCATATTAATTTCACAATCACAGGTTAAGAATAACTCTCATTATGTACATTTATACGAAATTTTTTCCTATACTGCCATGTTAAATACGATCACAGCGCCACCTGTTGAGCGATTGATCCCCAAATCTAATCAGCCTCAGTTTATGTCAGGGGCCAACTAAAAACCAAGTCTGGTTAAATTTCGTTTAAAAAAAAAAAAAAAAAAAAAAAAAAAAAAAAAAAACGATTTTTTTCTAAGTTTTTTTTCCGTTAAAAATAAAAAAGATCGATAACTTTGTTTTAAATTATCACAGATTTATAGTTCAACCATTCGTTTTAAAGGTATTGACGAGACCTTTCGAAAGATACCCATCTTGAAAATTTACTCCCCTCGAGGGGGGACTTCCCCCCCACGGGGGGTGGCGAGGCTCCTACGCATACAAAATTTTTTTTCCCAGTTGACTATCTCTATTTTAAATAATTCTTGTAAATTTCATAATGATTACTAAAAAATAATTCTCTTTATGCACATTTATACAAAATTTTGTCCTATATCACCATGTTAAAAATTTAGAAAAAGCGGGATGGCAACGCAACCTGTAAGACAATTTTTACCAAAAGTTGATAGGCACTAATTTATGTCAAGGTACGACTACATACCAATTTGTATGAAATTCTGTGCAGTAGTTCTTGAGATACAATTGCCACAAAATTTTGTCACACACAGACAGACAGACAGACAGACAGACATTTTCTAAAAATGGTCAAATCGTGTTCTGCAGCTCTCAAAACGTGTAAATTCATCAAAAACCCGAGGTCGAAAATTTTTACGAATCCAATACTTTCTCTATATTACATATAGAAGAAAGTAAAAATAATGTTTGGCGTTTGCGTTTGTTAACCATGTTCCAAAATGAGAATTTTGGTAATTACATAGTTTTTACCCCCATCCCCTTGGACAGCGGCCAATAGACATTGCACAGATTAGATTGGGGGCACTGCTTGCGAGATAAGCAAAGCACCAAATGAGATGCAGACCCCCCATCTATTTCTTTTTAACGATGAGCAGTGATTACTCTTTCAAGTTTCTATGTGTGAAAATGTTTCCCATGTCACTTAAACAAGTAACAGATTCATCCTTTCACTTGACCAAACATTTTTAGCAGGAACACAACTCACAACACCTTTTGATCTGCGAAAAAGATAAAAAGAGTTCATTGATTGTACTCCCGTTTCTGCTTCCGAGTTGGCATAATGAATGACTGACATGAACCTTCAGTCATTGTATTTGATTTTAGGAATGAATTGGTTGAAAATTTAAATAGATACAACACAGTAAATAAAAACTTTCTTTAATTAAAATTTTCCTTCTTGAAAAAAGAAAAAGGGGAAAGCATTAAAGAATAATTTAAAATGTACTCAGGGTTGCTACGGTACCAGGAAAACCTGGAAAACTCAGGGAATTTGAAAATCTATTAAAAAACAGGGAAAACTCAGAGGATTTCAAAATTTATTGCAAAAACAGGGAATTTCAAAATTTTATGGAAGAACATTGAAATTTTTTTCATAATCAAATATTTTTTTTTTTAAATATAGTTCTTTATAATGAATCAACTATATATTTTTTTTTTTTTTTTTTTTTTTCAAGTTTATAAAATTAATAGAGAGAGAGAATGTGATAAGACAGCTTTTGTAGCATTATTTAAGAAATGTATCGTAACGTTTCAAGTTTTATTTTTAAAAACAGTATAAATCAGCTAAAAGCTGCCATCTTGAGATATATTTTCTTAAAGTACTTGTGACTTTATAGAAAAGTGAAAAAAATATTTTTTTTTTCTTCTTTATGAGTAAACGTACCACTACCAACCAAAAAATTATGTGTATAAATAAAATTAAAGTTGTCGTTAAAAAATCGGGTGATATGAAATTTCTAATCCTAAATTCAAATATTTTAAACATTTTCTATTACAAAAGTCGTTCACCCCCTAGCGGTTAATATTTCAAGATGAACTTATTTCCAAATTTACTGCTTACATATTATCCTGGCAAGCCATATACGCCAACTCGAAAATAGTACTTAAATGCCACAAATTTATTATTTTTTTCTCATGCCAACTTAATTTTTTTATCATAGAAGTTTTACATTGAAATCCTTAATAATTAAATTTTCTTTTATAGTATAACAAATCTGCTTAGACCAACGTAACACAAATTATATGTTTGCTTTGATCTCCTTTCTTTCATTTTTATTTATTTTAATTATTTAAAGTCACGGATAAAATTATATTTATACAAATTATATTTAAACAAGAAATATATTCCCCGAAAAAAATGACTGCGAGTGATTATTATGGTGAGACCGAAGGAACTCGGTCATCCAGACGCACAATAAGCAAGCACCATATAGAATCAGCTTTAAAAGTAATACAGTGAAATCCCGATCTATCGTTCTGACATTGATCGTTTTATTTCTATGGTCCCCGCACAAACCCTCATGTATCGTGCTACAACAAATCGTTTTCCCACATTCATCTTTGTAAAATTTTTGTACTGAGCTTGTAAAAAAATTTACTCCTGAAGGTCAAGTGGTTCCATATGGAATACAAACTGGAATTACTTCTTTCATCCTAAAATAACCCTTTTCCCATTTCCATGGAAGATCAAAATTGTGATGCCATGTCTCCGGACCATCTATTCGTTTTGTAATTTCACCATGGCAGGAAGTAACCTTTTCAGTAATCCAAAAAATTATTTCGTGAAGTGCGGTTAAGCACGAAAAAAAATGATGAATACCAAACAGAAGGGCAAGAAAATTATGATGATGCTGATAATGCAGATGAAGAGGTTGTGTGTCGCAGAGGATGCGTCTGGTAGTAAATCTGGAAAAATTCCTGTTTAATTTATAAAAGGAACAAAAAACCCAAAATAAAATTACTGATTTTTTAAAATAAATTTTACTTAATGTTCTACAACATTGATTTATTTCTTTGACAGTTTGTAAAGTAATAATTTGGTTTTTATTAGTAGTATACTGTATACATTGTGTGTAATTCATAAACAATGTTTTCATCGTGTTTTGCCTTTAACCCGCATTCGTCATTTACCCGCTTTCATCGTTTTTTTTTTTTTTTTTTTTCACGCACCCCTTCGTAAACGGTGGATCGAGGTTGTACTGTAATTACAAAACTTTGAATAAACACCATAAAACGAAATGAACTCACAACAATTTTTCGGGTCAAAAGAGCACACGACACTTCGTCAGGCGAACAAAGTAGGCACAAGTGCTGATGTCAAAGCGACAACGCACCCATCAACAAAATTAAATTATCTTTACTTAAAGATCCCATTCCTACTGGAAAACGTTCTGGCATTTATTTAATCCCCTGTTCGTCGTGTTATTTAGGTTATACATTCGTCAAACCAGGAGGCGTTTGGAATATAAAATAAATGAGCCTCGTCGAAATGCATCTAATGAAAAGATCTCTTAATCTTCTATTGCTTCCCACTGCTGGGCTCATGGTCATCATTTTGATTTTTTTTAAACTAACATAAATTCATCTCCTGTCTCCTCTTCCTATTTGGATATCCATGAAGCTGTTTACATATTTAAAAATTCGAAAAATCTTGTTAATGATATTTCTTCCATTCCGTTCTTATCTGATCTTGGAAATTACTCACATAAGTTCGATTTTTGCTTAATTTTGATATTTTTTTTAGATTTTGTTACATTTTTAATTTTATTTATTTATTTAGTTTCTTCTTTTATTTCATAATTCCGCTCACACCATTCTAGGTGTGTTGCCGCTTTGATTACAGCACTCGTGCCTACTTTGTTCGCCTGACGAAGGGTCGTGTGTTCTTTCGACCAGGAACAATTGCTACGAGTTTATTGCGTTTTATGGTGTTTATTCAAAGTTTTGTAATTATTATCCAGACACTACTTTAATTGATTTTTTCTTCTCTTTTATTTCTTGGAGCCTTTTGGACTTTAGAGCATTATAATGTTAATGTGCAGAAGGTATTACTTTTGAAATAGCATGAAAAGGAGTAATAAATTTATAAATAAGTTTAATTTAAAATGTCTATCGCTAAGAGGATAAATGACCAATGACCAATTTCTAATAAAATAAAGATAATTTATTTTACAATAGAAATTTAGGGCCATAGAGTAGCCCTCAATAAAATAAATTTTTAGAAATATTTGATGTTTTCGAAAATTGAAACACAGGATAGATTCTGATTAATGTAATGACATAAAAATATTTCATTATAAAAGTAAATATTCTTGAAATAAAAGTTTTTACAAATTCAATATCATTCTTCCTTTCCCGATAATTGAATAATATTTTACCCAGCAAGAAGTGATTATTTTATTATATTGAGTCACACAAAACATATTACTCGTAATTTCATGGGCCATGGCATTGAATTAAAAAGCGGACAATATCTAACTTCGCTGACAGCCAAAGCCAATGTTATTCTATGTTGAAAATTGTTTCAACAATTACTCATTACCTTTTTTTTTTTTTTTTTTTTAAATTTAGTAAATTCATAACCGTTAAATTAGCCCTCGTTTACCAAATATTGATTTTTCCCATTCTAAGTTTTAGTTAAAAATGCAAAAAATACATTTGTTAGTTTTTCGTTTTTAAAACTCAAAAATAAAATATAATAAATAAATAACGAGAATGAAAAATCATACAGTTTGCATTGATTATTAACATTTTCCAACTATACTGCTCTTTGCATCATTCAACTATTAATGTTATTTTATTTTATTTTTTTTGTTTTTTTGTTTTTTTGGCTTCGTTATCATATAATGGACAGACAGGACAGAAAGGCAGACAGAAAAACTAATTAAATTCGTAATAAATCTTATACTTCGTTATGGAAACTGTTAAAAATTCTTAACGCAAACGGAAATACAATTCCAGCATTTTCCAATTGTACCTCATAATGTATCTGAATATTTTAGTGTAGCCCTGTAAATCTGAACGCTAAACATATATTCTACACAAAAAATTATTTTAGCATATTAGCAGTAAATGTCAATTTTATTCTGGATTTTGCATTAGAAATAGAAAGTTATTTAAATGTGATTTATAAATATTGTTTATCATAAAACGCGGTACTTTTTTTTTTTTTTTTTTTTTTTTTTTTTTTTTGGGGGGGGGGGGGGGTCCCCTGTACAGGAAACTGTTGTACAGTGCCTATTAATGCCACTTTAAATAGGGAATATTTCGTAGTAAACTTGAATAGCTTTTATCATTTTGAAGAAATTCTGAAAATATTTAAGGATGCAGGAGGCGGGCAGAAACACAGATAGACAAACCGACAGCCAGACAAACAGCTGGACTAAATCAAATCATATTAACTTTTAAACATTGTTACAAAGTATTAAAATGCTTAATAAAAATGAAATTGCAATTTCAGCTATTTCCTTAATAGCCCTTGTATATCTAAATATTTGTATGTGGCTCTGTAAATCTTAATGATAATTGTACTGAATACTACAAAAAGCATTCATTTGTGCATATGAATAACATATTTCAATTTCGTAAAACTTTCTGCAAAGTAAATGTTTTAAGTGTGATTTACAGAAATAAGTGTCCCTGTACATAAATCAACAATAGCATTTAATCTATTTTTAACAGGGAACCACTGATAGTTAATTTGAATAATATATATCACGTTTCAAGAGATTTCATTAATATTTACTGAGTTAGAGCATAGACAGATAAACAGGTAAACCGAAGTCATAAACACTTTTAAATTTTGTTGGAAAATGTTAAAAATGAGTACTAGTTGAACGGTTGTGAATTTTCTAAATCAAAAAATGGAATTTAAAAATCACAATAAGTAACGAGTAATTGTGGAAACAAATTTCCCATAGAATAACACAATCTTTGGCTGTTGACGAGGCTGTTGTACTGTACGCTTCACTTAATTCGGCCGGCAGTCTATTCCCATGTAATTCCATGGAGAAATTTATTTTATAAGTTACTCATTATTACCTAACGTATTTTTTTTTTTTTTTTTTTTTTTTTATTATTATTATCATTCCGTTTTCACATTTAGAAAATTCATAGCCGTTAAAATGTTTCTCGTTTTTCAAGAATTAATTTTTAATATTTTTAAAATTTTGTTTTAAAGCTGTAATATGCGAAAATTTAACTAAGATCATTTATTACTTTTTAGCTTCAAAATGAAATATTAAAAAGTAAAAATTTAATTCTTGTAAAATAAGAAACATGTTAATGGTTGTGTACTTTTCAAATGTGAAAACAGAATTAAAAAAAAAAAAAGATAATGAATAATTTAAAAAACTACTTTCTCCATTGAATAACATGGTAGGACAAGGTTGCCATCCACTTTAGGTGAAGTATCCCTTGTGCTAGTATTGGTGTTTTGGACTAAGGCAGATTGCCTACACTTGGGACTTAGACTTGAATGGAATGCCCTTTGGAGGAGGGGGGGGGGGGGGGTTCAAAAATGTCCCAGCCCGTACTCATTCGAATTTCGGAGAAACAAAATTTCAAAAAAGTAGGTCGAAGAGAGCGATCCGCTATTTGGAATCGAAGCCGGCACCCTCCCTGCTGCAGTCAGAGCAGGGAGGAGCTTTCATTGCTTTAATGTTTCACAATTGTGAATCACACGAATATTAAAATTAGAACTTGTATAAATCCTTCTCTCTTCAGTATTTTATTTTCACCGTTCTTTAACGGTACAAGACTGTTCGATTTTTCGTGACTTGTACTGTAAGAAAATAATAATAATAATAATAATAATAAAGTTTAAAGCAGCTTGCTTTTTATTTTCTTTCATTCATTCTTTTTTTTTTTTTTTTTTTTTTTTTTGCGTTGTTCCTTTTTTCTAGTAGCTTGTTTTACCTTTCCACGTTTTTTATTGCACTGTTTTTTTACTCCAGTAAGCCTTTGATGGTTCCTGCTTATCTGTCATGTTTGTAAAATAACTTATAAAATAAACGTAAATTATTTTACTTTTTAACAGAAAATTTAGAAAATATCATAAAATACCTTCAAGTTCTAGCACCCCTAGCGCAGTTCAAGCGCCCCTGCGATCTTAATGAAAAATCAGAATATATTGTGGGAAGGCGGTGGATTAACGGTAAAAATCGGCAAAAATATTAAAATTAGAATGTATTTTCCTGCTAAAATTTACTGGCATAAAAAATGATTTTTAAACAAAAATATATTTTTTTAAAGTTGCAGTGAAGAAAATAAATAAATAAATACAGTTAACTCTTGGTTAACCGCCTTTCAAACAACAGGAAATATTCGGAAAATTCTTTTTTCCTCCCACTTCCGATTTTTTAAAAAAAATTTGCTGCTCTTTTTGGAAGTTTATGTTTTACATTTTCAAATAATCACAGTGTCCGATTTATCGTAAAACAAATCAATGTTCGAATGTTCATGTATTTATAAAGGCGGATCTTAAACAAAGAAAAAAATAACAAAACTGCTGCCCTATTCGAAATTCGAATAGAGTCTTTCTCTTTTGCTAAACGGAAGAAGGCACATTTTAAGTATTTTAAGAACAAGCAAATTTCATGAGAAATGCAGAGGGGGCGTGTAATCGATGGGGGGTGCTTTGAAAATGCTCTCTCTTCTATGAAGATTCAGTAGGACAATGAAAGGGAAAGAAAACTGACCTCGGGGTGAGCGTGAGATTCTCGGAAGAAATCATAAAATTGTCAAAGAGAAAATCCATGAGTGTTTCCAAGGCAGGAAGATAAGGAATTGGGGAGGGGGGGTGGGGGTGGATAGTGGTTTTTTCTGTTTCATCTTCTCTTTGCAGAGATAATACTCTGATTACGACTTGTAGGCAAACATTTCGTATAGCTTAAAAAAAAAAAAAAAAAAAAAAAAAAAAAAAAAAGCTTCTCATAATTGTAAATAAAAAAGTCCTAGAAAATTTTCGTTGTTTTAGCGCCCTTTCATTTGTGCATCGAGCGAGCGCCCCGTGCGACCGCACACTTCGCACACCCCTTGGTCCGCTCCTGTCATTCACTGAGTTTCATTCAAAGTATTATTATTATTAATATTTTTTGTGTAAGCTGAAATAAAAACTGATGAATTAATATATATATATATCCAAAAAATAAACTTTTTTCTTTAATGCCATATCGTTAATAAATGAAAGTGCCTTCATTCTATAGATTTAAGATAGAGAAAAGTGAAATCTAACTGATGAATAATCACGATATATTTTATTAATTTAAAGTAAATAAATTGATTATTCTAATTTTAACTTACAAATTAAATTGAAATATTTTGCTTGATTATTTTTCATTTAAAAATTTATTATTATAAATCAATGTACACAAAATAACAGAAAAATAACTTCGGGAAAAATGTACCTAAAAAATAATATAAATTAAAATTAAGTTTTAAAAGAGATGACTGTTCTTTCGATTACTCAGCCATTTTAAACAATGCGAAAATATTTATTTTCGTATGTATGAACATTTATGTAGAACAATACATCTTAGTAAACCAAAATTATTTGCATTCTTATAAAAAGAAAACTAGCCATAGTTATTTAACTATCTCCTTGAAGGACTGTCTAAAGGTCTTTAAATATTTCATCCGTATTTATTATTATTGTTATCATAAAATTAAGTAGGGAAAAATTATTTTTATGTTTTGATTGCTACATGAACTCCACATGACAAAAAATAAGTATTTAATTCTCTTTTCCTTATTAAGAGCCTACAGCTAAAAAATTACCAAAGTTAAATTTTTGTATTTTTAAACTAAAAAAATAAAATATTGAATACAGTGAAACCTCTCAAGTTGGACACCCCTATAAGTTGGACACCCCTCTAAGTTGGACGCTTTTTCTCGGAACGGAATGTATCCATTAACATTATGTCTAACCCCTATAAGTTGGACACCTCTCTAAGTTGGACACTTTTTCTTGGAACCGTAGGTGTCCAACTTAGAGAGGTTTTACTGTATTTAAAAAATCAATCTTTATATAGAAATCGCATTTAACGAATGCGAATTTTCTAAATGTGAAAACGGAATTTAAAAAAATGTATTAGATGTGGAGTAATTCTATAAACTTTCCCATAAGAATAACATTGGCTTGGGATGTCGGCAAAGACAGGTAGTGCAGGGCCTTAATCCTATAAAAGTCGTTATGTATTAAATTAAAAATAATAATAAATAGAAAAAAAATAGTAATGTAAAATAAATATAGCAGTCGTTTTTCAAAGTCAATCTGACAATATAAATATCTGACGTCACACTGGAAACACCTGCATGCATAATTATGCCTCAGCATAGAAAGGGTGTTGTGACAGATGCGTACAAGACAGATGCGTACAAGCTGAAAACAGTGGCACTTGCGTACATGTCCAGGTGGTTTAAATATTACAGGTGTGTTTTCAAAAGATCTAGTGGCACTTGCGTACAACATTTCTTTCGCTTTATTTGAGGATCATTGCATGAAGGGGTTGTATCCATATGATGCAAACATTAAAACATTTTTCTTTCTTTCTTTCTTTTATTTTATTTATTTATTTATATTTTATTTATATATATATATATATATATATTTTTTTTTTCTTTTTTTTTTTTTTTTTTTTTTTTTTTGGGGGGGGGGGGGGGAGAGAGAGAGAGAGAGAGAGAGAAAGAGAGGCATATAGGTGAACGACAAATAATCTCATGAAATGGAATATGATTCAATTCGTTATTGATAAAGAAGATAGATTGTCTTTTTAACATTTTTTTTTCTTTATTGGCAGACAAAAAAATTCATACTTAAAATAAAAAAGTATTTAAGAAATAAAAATATTTTTAAAGACCTTAATAGCATATATAAAGACCTTTATTGGTCTTGACTCAGTGAATAAATAATTGAATGTCATTTCAGAAAATAACTACGGTTATTATAGCTTGCAACTTTTATATGCGTCAAGCTCATAACTTTGTCAGTCATAAGACTACATGCATAAGAGAAAATTCACGTATTTATATAAGAGTATTTCTCTTCAAGTTTAACATATGGATATAACCCCTTTGTGTTAGAAACCAAAAATACAGCGAAACAAATTTTGTACGGAAGTGCCACTTGATTTTTCGAAAACATATCTGTAATATTTGGAACACCTGGACTTGTACGCAAGTGTCACTAATTTCAGCTTGTACGGAAATGTCTTGTACGCATCTGCCATATAACCATAGAAAGTACCCTTGTGACACCCCTGTCCACCGCCCTCTAAGGTACCCAGCACGGGCCTGGTTAAACGTCCACTCTGCATTTCACATGAATTTTGTTTATTCTGAAAATACCGAATATGCACCGAAATTTCACATTCTTTCCTTTTTTTTTTTTTTTTTTTAAGAATCGATTTGATCAGTTTCATAATAAATCGCATCACTATGATTATTTAAAAATGAGAAACATAAGCTTCCTGAAGTGGTGGAAAATTTTTTAAAACAATTTTTTGGAACAGGAAAAAAGGAATTTCATTTTCCATTTAGATGTATTTATTAATATATACATACATACAAACATACACACACACATAGAGATAGATAGATAGATTCTCTGTAGCTTATTTCACTTTAAATTTCACTTCAATAATTTTCATGTACGATAGGAGGCCCACTAGTGATTTGCTATTATAGCCACTAGTAAATGAAATCGTACATTGGTGCTCAAGGGCGAAAAAGGTCTCTCTGACGAATTTTTTTCGGATCCCGGAAAAAAGGGCATTTTCGCAATACGCAAATTGCAAAATAATAAATAACAAATAATGAATTTAAAGAATGGCTTTCAAATTACAATTTTCGAAATTTCAATTGATTTGGTACAAACATTCATTTAGTGTACACCTGGGGTAAGACCGTAAGGGGAAGGGGGGGGGGTGAGAGCAGATCGAAAGAATATAATTGTTTTTATACCACCTCCTTACCGATTTTAATGAACCATGAAAACTTTGTATAATCATGTACAATTTGTGAAAAAATTACAGTAAGTGTCAGCCATAATTGAGGGTGGGTGGGGGGAAGGGGCAGAGAAAAACAACATGTTTTTTTTTTACATTATCATTGTACCTCTTTTAATGATATATTCTATAATTATCACTTACTTATTATCAAGATCACAATGAGTGTTATATATACCTGGGGAGGGAGGGATGCGAGGTGGTAGCAGATGAAAATAAAAAATATTTTTTTAAACTACAATAGTATCGATTTAAATAGAATTTTGTGTATGTACCACTTACTGTATATATATATATATATATATATATATATATATATATAAAATTACAGTGAGTGTTACACATATTTGGGGGGGTTCCTAAAGGAGCAGGGAAGAGTAGGAAAAGTGGTTGATTTTATATCGTATGTTACCTATTTATATGAAACTTTGTAAGACTATCACTTGCTTTTTATTAATATTACAATGAAAGTTACCTGTACTTAAGAAAGAGGGGGGAGGGGGACGTAAAATGTCGATTTTTTTATTGACATTTTTGTATATATTTCACTTACTTTTAAAGAAAAATACAGTAAGGATATGTCTAGGATTATGTGTGTGAGGAGGGGGTTGGGGGGTGGGGTGGGGGAGACAGAAGGATAGAAAATGAATGTTTTGTATCACTATGCTTTGCATTTTAATACTATTTATAAATATCGCTTAATGTTTAGAAAAATTTAGACTAATTGTTGTATATATCTTAAGGGGCTATGGGGAATGGGCGGAAGGGAAAAATGATTGCAAATATCACAATGCTACCAATTTTAATTAAAATATCAACAACTATCACCTATGTTTAATGAAAAATTACGGTGATTGTTACCTATACTTGGGGGGGGGGGGGGAAGAGTGAAAAAAAAAATATTGTTTTAAATCACACCGCTTCGTATGTTTAGGAAATTTTGCATAAATATTATTTATGAAAAATTATAGAGAAGACTATGTATCGCAGTATCTTTCAGCTCCTAAGTTACTATGCAAAAATTCAGTCTAATATTAATATCAGACTTTAGTTAAAATGTTAATATCAAACATTGGTAAAAAGATTATTCTAAAACGGAATTTTTTTGTTTAATCTGTCTCACCCCCCCCCCTCCCCGCTTTTATACGAAAAATTTTCACTATCGTGCATGCTCTGCAAGTATTTAACAAGTAACAATTAAAAAAAGTGCCCTTTTTTCCGGATCACGGAAAAAAGGGCACTTTTCAAAATAGTTTCTGTAAAAGATATGTGTCTTCGAAATTATTTAAGGGGTTCTAAGAGGGAAAGAAAAAGAATATGATGTTATGATATAAAAAAACCTTTTTTTTTTTTATTATCTCTCTGCACCTTAACCTCCAAAACTTTGTATAATCATACATGTATTTGGCAAGTAGCAATTGTACAAAGTGCGGGAAAAAAGGGCACTTTTTTAAATTTCTACTTGTAAAATACATGCTAAACATCAATAATATTTTTTTATAAGCGTAATTTTTTTTATTTCTATGTGGAGGGAGGGGAGGAACAAAAAGGACAGAATAAAAAAAAGATTTTTTTTTTTTTTTTTTTCATAATTTTTTAACAGATTTAAATCGTGCATTGAATTTTTGCGTACAAACATGGGAAGAGAAAGAGACTGATTAAAATAAAATTCTAATTTTATGTAAAAACTACTGAAAAGAACAACGACTTGAAAAAATTAAATATGAAATAAGACAGACTAAAAAATTATAAAACTTTCACTTACAAGTTTAAAAAAAATATATAGTGAGGGTATAATTTAATGTGCAACTGATAGTAATTGAAGATCTATCCCTAGTAGAAGAAAATGGAAAGCACTTTTCAAATACTATTTAAATAATAATTACTGAAAGTTTGAAGCAGTATTGAGTGCTATTAGAAAATAAACCTTAAATTTAGCCTTTTTGACCACCTTTAACATTTTTATTCAAATATTTACTTCTAAACATCTGACAAAGGAATGTTTAAACGAAAAGCTTTAAACTTTAACAGAATAGGCATCTGGAGCTTATTTTTCTTAATTGACTCATGCCTGAATATTTCACCTCGAATCCACCTGTTTTTAAATAAGCAGGAACTTACTTTTTTTTTTTTTTTTTTTTTTTTTTTTACCTTTTAAAATGTCTTCACCGCCTTTTTTTTACACATGGTTACTTTTTACCTTTAATATAACTTTTGAAAAAGCTTTTAAGTATAATTAACTACTTAGTCAATTATTTTGTTATCATAAGTATTTTTATTCCATTTAGAATTAAACGTACTTGTATCCACATATGTTTCACAGTCGTTGTATTCAAAATATCATTAACTTTTTCGTTTCTCTTTTAATTCTATTTAGACAGATAGTTAAATTTGTACAACGACATTCTTTTTTCTATAAAAGTACATTATAAAGGATGTCTGACTTATCCTTAAAATAAGTTATTATTATTCATAATTATATTCTTATTATAATGCTAATTGATTGCCATCACCATCTATTACTCGTTTATCACGGAATAATTTTGTATATATTATGATCAACATCTTATTATAGCTAAATTCAAGAGAACAAGTGTTGCACTTCTAATATAATGATATATCGGGTTTATATTCTAAAAAAGGTTTTTTAATTAATAAATAAATATATATATATATAATTAATAAATTATATATATATATATATATATTTTTCCCCCCGAGGAATAAATTCCTTGATGTACCTTATTAGGAGTTACATTTTATTACAATGCAAATGATATTAATTCAATATCATTGCATTACAATGCAGCATAATTAAATTTTTTTAATTATTGCCGGGTAGTTTACTTCAAACATGATTTTGGTAGCAGAAATTACTCGGTATCATTTAAAAGATTTTCTATTGTTTCCCTTTCTCATTAATTACTTACTGTGAATTGTATAGGAAGTAATGTGTTTTAGATTATAAATGCATCATTTCACTGACTTTTGTCCCTATTATTTCTCACGCCTATTTCTGCTATTACGAATTGCTATAAGAGCACATAGATATACCATATACGCTTTAACAACCCTTGAGAAATATATATATTATACATTACGATATTACATATGTAATGACAACAATAATAATGAGAACGGAAAATAAAAAATGAATAATTTGCCATAAAACCCCACAAAAGCCAATTTAGTAACTAATTAATTTAATTAAATAATTTGATCAGTATTTTTAAATTTAAATTTGAAAAAAAAGAATACTCATTTAAAATTAATTCCAATGAAAACACAAACAACAAAACACACACATATATATACATACATAATACATACATATAGTGTGTATATGTATAATAATAATAATTGTTCAATACAATAATCAAACACCAGGAATGAAGACCAGAATGAATGAACAAATAAACACACGTATATATAATCTTCATTTTGATTTTTTCTTTGTTACCATACGACTCTGCACAGGTTTGGGGAGGAAATTGGGCTTCCAGCAAGCTAGCTCTGCTTCATGCGTTTTAAGCCGTGATGTCCTCTGCTCCTTTTTTATAATCATTGTTATTGCTACTATTCTTTTTTATACTTTATTGATATAGTGTTACATTTATTATATTTTAGTAATCGTTATTATTATTATTTATTATACATTATATATATGTTTTAAGTGTTAAAATAATTCTTTTCTTCTGTCCATAAAATTACCAAAAGGTGATAAAAATTGGTGGAGGGGGTGATATTCCAAGAAAATTGTGGGTGATTGGACAACATGGGTGTCATATTCGGATTCAGGAGGTCATTTTACATAAGAATCTGCAAGATAGTATCAAAACTCGATTATTATTATTATTATTTATTTATTTATTTATTATTATTATTATTTATTTATTTATTTATCAGATACGTAACAGAAACGTTACAATCACTTAACAGATAGAAAATCAAAACGGGCGAATGTTTCAGAAAGGTATCAGAGAGCATACTAAAATGTGTTACGTTTTTGAAAGATTCAGGGGTGGCGTCAGAGGGGGGGCCGGGGGGGCACAGGCCCCCCCGTCGGGGAGTTCGTGCTCCCCCATCGGGGCAGATTCTCAAAATCTGTCGGGAAAAAAATACCCCTTTTTCCCATTTGTTCAGCAACAAAATATTTTTTCCTTTTCATCATTCGGAGTTTGTCTTTCTAGAGAAGTTTTTTTTTTTTTTTTTTTTTTTTTTTTTTTTCCCAGAAAAACTAATGGCATGCAACTGTGATGGCTTTGCTAGCATTGATATACTAGGTATTCCTCTTCTATGTCAGTTGGTGGGAACGACAACAGGAGAAAGCGGCGAGTATTATTACAAGGATTGACCCTTTCCTTATCTTCTAAAATCCCACTTGCGATGCTTCTGTGAAGAAGTCGCTTTTTTATTGCCTATTATCCAGCTCTCTTTGAAATGGACAAAAAGCATGTAGGCTACGTATGTTTCCGTTTCCCTTTTTGTCTGTGAACAGCAACTAGACCACACACACACATAAGTTTTTTTTTTTTCTTCCCTGGAAATTTTTAAGAATAAGACATCTCTTTAAAAAGTACATCGGAAAAAACAATCTTAATCCCCCCCCCCCCCTTAATAAGAACAAAAAAGAAAGAAATTTCATTTAAATGGATCACGAAAATATAAATTGCATATTGATTTAAGTCACATTTCCCTTAATTCTACTAATTCTTATTCAGGATACTATTTTCAAATATTGTGTGTCTATTTAATAAAGAAGCATCACAAAACTGGCGTTGTAAAAATTATTACTTACAAACTTTGAATAAACACCATAAAATTCAATAAACTCGCAACAATTGTTTCGGGTCGAAAAAACACACGACCGAACAAAAGGCGAACAAAGTAAGCACGAGTGCTGCAGTCAAAGCGGCAACGCACGCATTTTATGGTGTTTATTCAAAGTTTGTAAGTAATAATTGTGTGTCTATGTCGGCTGTAGATGTAGGGAGGATCATACATCCAAAGAAAATATCTAAAAAATAAGATGAAAATGTGTCGCTTTTGCTTTAGAACTTAAAGACAGCTTTAACAATGAGAAATGAAATAAGTAAAATAATTGAGACCTTTTAATAAGATTTGTTTTTTGAATTCTATTTCTAAAGAGAAAATTCTTTTAACTATTTGTGAAATTTTTTAACGATAATTTGTTTAATATCTGTCAAATTCAAAGCATTAAAATATTTCCGTGTAATTAAGAGTCGTTTTAATAATTATATGAAATTAAAATTGTTATATTTATTTTACATCGCTGCACTCTGCATCACCAACAAATTAAAAATGTATTTCTCTTTTTAAAATTTACTTTTAATTACTTTTTGCTAGAGAGTCAGGGAACAAAAGGGAAGGGGAAAAAAAAAGCAATCGGGGAATAATACAACTTTTACCGATTTTTAATGCTTGTTTGTATGAAAATCAAAAATTTCGGAAACAGTAAAGAATGTTCTTGCTCTATTTTATCAATTCAGCCGCTCATGAATGTTTATATTTTATTATTATCTTCAAAAGTCATATTGCAATTTTCCAAGACCGTCGCCAATTGTCTATTGAGCAGCACTAGTGCAACGTTAAAACCCAACCAAACAACCAACTGTATAAGATATTAATAATTATGAAGTAATTCAGCCAACGACTGAAACATCTGTCGGTTCAATTTATAAATGTTAGAATAGTGAAAAACTACCTCAGAACTTGCAGTGCAGAAAGCAGGTTGCAAAATTTGATGATTTTAGGGCTTCACAGTGCAAGATCAAAGAAATTAGATTTAGAAAGAATAGTAACAATATTTGATAAAACCTATCCCAAAAGCCGAATTCAGTTACAATAATACGTAAATGGATTTTATTTATTTATTTTAATTTAAATTTAAATTTAATGTGTATGCAGGAGATTCCCAAAAATTTCAAAAAAATTGGAAAAAAATTATGTGTATTTTGGAATTTTGTGAAAATTAGCATTTATGGAACGAGATTTTGATACTGTAATGCATAAAAAATGAGGAAAAATACAAAAAAGTATGCTTGGAAAATAATTAACATAATTAAAAAAGAAAAGAAAAAAATAAAGAGAATAAGCAACTTAGTAAAAAATATGCATATAATGAAGTTTAATTTAATTTTTTCTTGAATTAAGAAATTAAAATTTATCTAATAAAGTAAGATACAAAATTTTACACAACATGTGATACAATATAAGCTTCTATTACAAGTATATTACCTTTTTTAAAATATAGGCAAAAATAGTTTCTTATTTTATTTATTTATTGTTATTTATGAACAATTATTATTTCTTGTTTATAGCATTAATGCATTTAAAATTTATCATCAACAGAAAGTAATCTGCATAAAATTGACTTTCTGTGTTTCGTGAGATTCAATTTCTGATGAATCAATGTTAATATCAGTGCTATCTTGAACTTTTCATATTAAAAATTTTAATGTCGGTTTGATAGTTACACTGGTTAAAACATGCGGATTTCTGGAAGTCTACTGCATTTGTTCATGAAGTATTTAACATTATGAAGATTAAATTACGTAATTTTAATATTGATGTTGTATGATTATGAGAAAATGATACATTAAGTGCATATTTAAATCAGCATATTGTAAGTAAAATTTGAACATTTAAGAGAAATGTAATATGTATATACTTGGTTACAAATGAAATGTATACCATGTTAAGAAGGAAGTTTTATCTGACATTTGTTGGATGTCTTTGACTCTATTTTTTCACAACCATGCTCATGCTCTAATATGCATGATTTACTTTTTTTTTTTTTTTTTTTTTTTTTAATATACATATTACATATATATTATTTTAGGAGGGTAGAGAATAGCTCGATACATCGACGAGATGACACGGCGATTAAGTGAAAAGCTAACTTTATAAAAACAATCTACCTTGAATTTAATACTCTAATTTTTCCACAAAATCTCTAATTTTCAGCTGGAAGAACACTAGCTTATAAATTATGAAATATGAATGTGGCACTGATGATGAATTTAATTAAATATAATTTTTCTTTAAAAACTCCAATTTTCAACTGAATTTAGGAGTTTTTTACTGTGAAATCATAATCATTATTTTTTATTTTTGACAAAACCAATTAAAAATTTCTTTTTTATTAAAAACAGTACATTTCTATAATATGATAATAATATAACGTGATTTATCATCTAACATGAATTGGAAGTTAAAAGGTTGGCAGCTTGTAAATTAATTTAAAATGTCAATGCAAAGTGGCCTGAAAGGGGGGGAAAAATCACATTTTAAATTATTTTAAAAATATCTTAAAACTCAATAATTTTTAAATGAATTGAAAAAAGTTTGACTGTGAACTCATATCATTTTTAACCAATTTTTAACTTTTGCCAAAATCGGTTTACAATTCAAGATTTTTAAAATACTTGTTTTTCAGCTCCAATGCAAAAAAAAAAAAAAAAAAAAAGAAAAAATTACGGGATTTATAATCTAACATGATTTAAATTCGGAAGATTGCAAGCTCGCATGTCTTAGCTGAATAATATGAAAAAAGGAATACTGCTAGCACGCAAATATTAAAATCTTAATGCAAAGTGACCTGAAAAATTACATTTTAATTTATTAATTAAAAAAAATCTATCAAACAGAATTTTACAAAGAACCATCCCGATTAAATCAGCCTTTATTTATTTTATTAGGGAAAATTGCATTAAAGACGGTCTATTCGTTTGGACGTTACAGTGCCTCAAACACACAAAGGCTTCAAACTTTTCATAACCCCCTCCTCTTTCTTATCTTAGTCGGTGTTAAAAATAATACGAAAGCACTTTAAAATAATCTGGTGTGTCACTCACACGACTTTCTCTTACCCTGAAATTTAATACAATAAATACAGGTTGCAGATTAATAGGTTAGATAACGAGTACTGTCATGTAAACCTATGTTAAACAATTCATATTAGGCTTCTGAAGAGTTTTATATGATAATTAGTTCTGTGTGAGGGGGGCTACCGCCCCCTCAACCCCCCGTTTCATTAATGTACCTACATTTATATAGAATTTCATTCGGTTAGTAAAAAATAAGTCTGTTTTTAAAAAATAATTTATTAAAATTATTATTTAAAAAGAATATCTTTCATGATAATGCAGACGATTTCCATATTAGAGAAGTAGTATAACACCAAATATTCAAAAAAAGTCCATTTTATTCTCAAAATTAAAAAAAAAAAAAAAAAAAAAAAAAAGTACGATTTTTTAAAGTTTTTTTTTCGTTAAAAGTAAAAAAAATCGATAACTTTGTTTTAAATTATCGCAGATCGATGGTTCAACCATTCGTTTTAAAGGTATTGTCGAGCTCTTTTGAAAGATACCCATCGTGAAAATTTACTCCCTTTGAGGGGGGACTTCCCCCCCAGGGGGGGGAGGCGAGGCTCCTACATACACAAAACATTTTTCCCAGTTAACTATCTCTATTACAAAATATATATATTCGTTTCATTTGGTTTAGTGCAGTCTATAGACGTTAAACTCTACTTTCCTGCAATTTCCCCCATAGACGTAATGTATTAGAATTATCTTGATTGTCCCTGTACACAAACCATTAGCTTGAACTTAACGAAAAGCTTATTGTAGCATCCCTATATGATACACATTTAGAATACCAAGTTTGAACTTTCTGCCATAATTTGTTTTTTAAATATGCTGATAACAGACAGACACACAGACATACACACAGACCATTTGCAAACATGATTTTCGTATTCAGGGGACCTCAAAACGTGTAAATATAACAAAATCTCGCATTCGAAAATTTGACCCAAAAACAATACTTTCTCTACCTTATGGGTAAGAGAAAGTAAAAAACAGACAAAAAAACAAACAAACAAAATACCATTGTATATTTGACATCGCGGATAGACACTGACAGGAAGGTGCATGGTGTTAAATATGCCTGTAAAAATGCTTCTACATATAGTGCCCCCCTGTCGGGGAACCGGTGCCCCCCCGTCGGGGAATTTCTGACGCCACCACTGGAAAGATTGTAAGCTTTTTGCAACGTAACTGAAACATTCTGTGCTGTATGGGTAACAAACTAGCGAATTAACAAACTGATGGTATAACAAATTAACAAAATGACCACCCTACAGATGATATGACAATATTTTTGTTTCGTATTTTTCACACAACAAAAAGCTTAAAAGCATTAAAAAAAAAAAAAAAAAAAAAAAATCCACGAAATTTTAAAAGAGCATCTTTTTACAAAAGACGTCTCTCCGCAACTACACCACTAGAAAAAAAAAATATATATGATCCTAATTGCGATGGTAACTATCGCAAAATCTCAGTTGATATAAAAATGGACCCACAAATTAATACTCTCTTCATAATAGATGGGGAATAGGAAGGGAAAACATGTTCACAATTAAAAGGGCATTCAGATTTTAAATTTAAAAAAAAAAAAAAAAAAAAGAAAAGAAAAGAAAAGAAAAGAAAGAATAGAAAAAGAAGCAATGTAAAAGAAATTCCAGTTATATAAGCTTTAAAAATCGTCTTTTCTTTTATTACAAATTTCCTTTCATTAGAAATGTTAAAAACATAGAAAATAGACTCATATACAGAAGAATGCAAAGGACATTGTCCATCCTGTAGATTCGCAGATGAAAGAAAATGCCTTAGGCTCTATCACTGCTCCCAGGGAGGAAGATAAAATAAGGGATACTCAAGGGAGTCTCTTTGCCTTACCGGTCCGCTCCCATTCAAGGGGACAGAAGACGAGAACAAGAGAAGGCTTCGGCATTCTATTAGAGCCCTCGATTCATCATTGCGATAAATATTGTTAGCCGAAAATAGTAATTTGGGTGATACAACAGCGAAACATCAACACAGACACACACACACAAAATGAATGAATAGATCAAATAAAATAAAAATAAATTAAGGATATTCAATTTTTGTAATATATAGTCGGCAACAAAATTATTGAAGCCCACATCCATATTTTTCATTGTATATAGTTTGATCGCTAATTTTTATCATCAACTTAGTTTTTTATAAACGGTATAAGACTAAGATCATGACTCGACAAATATTTATTTAAAAAAAGAAAAGAAAGGAAAAGGCGCCCATCTTTTATGTAGGAATTATTGTTAGTGCTTCAATAATCTTATTGACGACTGTATTTTTGTTTTTGAATGTTATATTAAAATAGAATCTACATTTAAACAGCTTTAAAAGAAGAGTCCTTTAATTAAAAAAAAAGAATGACCTTAATATATATATATTTAAAATGTAAATTAAGATTTTTTTTTTTTTTTTTTTCAATGAAATGAAATTAAACAGGAATTACTTAAATTTATCTACTAAATGCATTGAAATAGCATATCGATAGTCACTGAAATCATTTTAATGCGATACAATAATATATTTCTGCTTATCACAAAAAACATAATTTAGCTTATGTATTTAATATAAAGCAAAAATTTTATATATTTATCTATATTTTTGCTACAAATAGTAATTTTTAATAATGCAGACTTACAACTTAGATATTAGTCATAAGAATAAAATATTTTTTATTTATTTTTTTTAGCTAAGCAATTTTGTTTACGAATTGCCTTAAAAACTATATTCTTCAATTAAACAGTATGTAAAATTCTTAAAGTCTTCTAACAATTTTTTTCTATAAAATAGAATCATATTCCATAAAACATGGCAGCAATACTTATATTATTCCATCGACAAAAAGAGTTGTGATTTAATTATATGTTCACGAAATCTAATTCTTCCTTTCCTTTGAAATGTTTGTCGATAAGTAATTAATATGTACTGGTAAATTTATATGCCACTAAGTAATTAACCCATTTTAATTCATATAACATGGCTTTCTTGCATAATGTTACTTTAAACGTGTGTACTTATGTATTACTTAATGATGCAGTACTAGCTGAAATAAAAAGTAAAGTAATATACTGTTCATAATCTATTCGTATAGTTATGTATAATACGAAAAATCCTTCGTTTTGAAGTCGTGATTCTGCTCTCAAAGCTGGTAGACGGAAAGTGACGGGTTGCTTTCATCGACCTAGCCTTTTGGAACTTTTCGTAGTTTTCTGCGAAAACACATATCAATAGACTAGAACGCCTTGAAGGATCCCTCCCTACGGTAGGCACTCCACCTTGTCTCAGTTCCATAATGAAGACATTTGGCCTTAATTCTAATACACCTTTGTCCAATAGAATTCCTGGGATTCAACTGTAGAAAGGTCCCATTAATTATCCAGGTCCTTATAGCTGAAAAAGAAGGCCGTTGAAACAAAAAGAACTAATAGTTCGCAGTGAAACCTATTTATTTTATTTTATAGAGTTTTCATAAAAAATCAACAGTACATTAATAGTGGAATTTCAGCATGACCATCAGTTACGAGAATGCAAAAGATAGGGGTGAGAGAGAGAGCTACGGGGTTACATGTTATTCAATCAACAGTTGTAGAGCGAAATCTGAAGTTGACTCTATTGCAGACTGATGAATTACGCCAAAATTATTAAAACAGTGCCAAACTTTCCAGCCAAAGCTAATCCTTTGTTTGTAGAATAATTTAATATAAATATTTTGAATTTATTAATTTCGTTACAGTAGTTTATGCCAAGTTTTATCGCCAGAAGACCGTTATTTAAGGGAGACACTCAGACTAGGATTTATTGCACATCCTGTGATAAAAAAAATCTAAATTACCCTTTAATGATATTAGAACGGAAATGTATTGCTTAATTTAGCCTCGAATAAATAAACATACGCAATTTAAAGGAATGAAAATGTAATTATGTATCCAACGGCTTATGACTGGAAATAATATTATTTTTATATTTTATTTATTAAATGATTTAGAAGAGCTTATAAATGTCATTTAAAAGGAAAGTATTATTAGAATTAAGATATTTATTATAGACAAAAGCGAATAAATAAAAGTAATTTAGAATTTAGTTATCTATTTTTATTAGCTATTTAATTTATTGAAAATATAATAATTATTTATTGCCTTTATTTAAAGTTATAATTAAAACACATATATGTGAAGGAACGACTTCACAACCTTCCACCTTCTTTAGACCGTAAGATATATATATATATACATATATTGAAAACGTTTTCAAAATTGCATTTTTTATTCATCTTTATGCATGCAAAATTCTGCATTTTCTGTTATTTTTGGTGCGCCCTTGTTTGGCAATTTCTATATATATATATATATATATATATAAATAATAGATAACGTAATAAAATTTAATCTTAAAATTTAGCAATTAATAGAACTAAAACAATAAAGGCACACTAAAATATAGAACTGAATTTAACATAGAGGAAAGAATGACACAAAAAGTTGCGATATAGATAAGGAACCAATGAGTTACCATATTAACTTAAATACTTTTAAATTTAATAATAATTGTCAAAACTCATTTAGGCACATACAAACTACTAAAGGAATATCCCAATTTTGAAATTAGATAAAACAGTTCTACAACAATGAGCCATTAAATGCATAGATCCACAAACAGCCAAACATTGTAAATGATTAACAATTGAAATAATACACATCAGAAAAAGCGCCATTGCAGTTGTAATCAAAGTGCATGTAAACTTTTAGAATATTGATGGTAAGCCAAATTGGCAAACATATGTATATATATATAATAATATATACATTAAGATATAAACAAGATTTTAAATAAATAAAAAAACTGTTTATATTAAACAAAATACATTTAAATTTAATCCGCATAAGCAGCAGATAGAATTTAAATGCAAATATAAATAATAGATAACGTAATAAAATTTAATCTTAAACACGTCCGACTATTGATTTAATTTTATTATTTAAACCTTAAAAATATAAAGATTCCCATATAAATTATATCAATCTAAAATTATTTATTTCCTTAAATTAGCATAAAATAATTCTCTGGGTGTTTCATGAGATGGCATCAATGGTAAGGCATTTTTTAATTTTTTTCAGCGATATCAATTTTTAAAAATATTCGAATTTCCAGTAACTTTTTTTTTTTTTAATTATTATTATTAAATCACATCATCGATTTTTAACAATAAAAACTCTTTATAACTCAAAAAATTTTCGCGAAAATTCCCCCATTATTATAATAATAATAATAATTATTATTATTTTTTCTGTTCTTTTCTTCCTTTTTTTTTTTTTTTTTTTTTTTAGATTGCAGCACCAGTACACAAAGCTTTTCTCAAAAAATTATAAAATTTGCTTGAAATCATTAAAAGTTATGATTTTTCTGTTTGTTTTAATTATTTTTTCCAACTTTTTACGACCGCACAGGAAGATGAATACAGTGCAAATCCAATTGAGATTCGTCATTCATGTGCGAATTTGTTTACTTTCCGAAGGCAAACAAGCGTTGCACCAGGCAGTGGAAATTTCCTAAACAGGCGTAACAAACAAAATATTTTTAATTAGCCATTTAAATATATGGTTTAAATTTAGCTGTTGCCAAAAAGGTTTTCTGGTTCCTTTTTTTTTTTTTTTTTTTTTTTTTTTTATTTCTTTTTACACTTTATTTTCATGTGATTAACAAAAAATTATAAAAAATTAGATTTGCTTATGCACATAAAAAAAATGACGTTATTGTGACGTTGAAATTTAAATAATAATAATTAAAATGCTTTTAGACTAGCAAACCCATGCGAAAATTTTCAGTTTATTTTTATTTATTATTATTATTTTTTTCCCTTAACCTTTAAAATTTCAAACTTATAAGTCTTATCCAATTTCACCATACAATTAAAATTTTAATTCGCCAGAGCCAAATTATTATTAGTTTTTATGGGATGAAATGCTAACGATACTTAAACTAAATCATTCAAAGAAAAGTTTCAAAATAAAATTCATGTTTGATTACTTAGTTTTCATATTTCCCCTGGCAAGACAGCTTTAATAAAGGACACCATTGGTGAATTTTAAATTTTTACCTCCATGTTGGCGAGATCCCTTTTATTTTATTAAAAATTAAAAAGTCACCAAGTGGAGCTATAATATTGGTACCATGATGTCGTTAGAGATTTATTATTATCATTTATATAAACGAACCGCTATTAACTAATCATAAAGTTCTAAAACGGCGATTAGTAGGGACAGGCGCCACCGAGCGGGATTTTGCTAAAGTCAGAATTTTCAAAGATCATAACACGGTGAGTGAATAGACTGTTTCAGATATTGAAAGGGTAAGAGGGCGCCGCAGCCGCTACCAAGCGGGAATTTCAATTTACTACGGTTACATTTTTCAATAAAGCTATTTCCACTATATGACATTAAGCTGTTGTAGGACTTGAAACGGTAAAAAGGCACCGCAGGCACCACCGAGCGGGAGTTTCGTAAAGTTGGTGCTTCAAAGATCGCGAACTAGCTTCGATGAAGGCGGCTAGTATATAGGGAATGAATTAGATATCTTTCATTTTTGTATTTCCCTTTTTCATGTAGTTTTTATGAAATTATAATAGTTACATTTTCTTCAATTAGAGATGATTATTGCGAATTTAATGTTAATTTTATACGTATAAGCACATTTTTAGAAAGGGGTAAACAAATCAAATAACCGTTGTTATTTATTTTGTTACTATTAAAGTATAAAGTAAGTTTGAAGTTACATTAAATTAAATAAAAAATTCAAAGCTAAATTTCTAATTTTTCAATAATGAACTAAAAGTCTTTACAGAAAAATTTAATTTAGAGCAATTTTATTATTTTATTTCCCCATTTAGTTCTTTGTTAAATTATGACATTCCTCTTTCTCTTTAATTAGACATAGCTATAGCATATTCAAAGTTAATTTTAAATTCATAAACAAATGTATAAAAACATATAAACAAACCGAGTAACTATGGTTACTCGCTTTGTTACTATTAGAGTAGCCACTGTTAATCAAAACGGAAAGTAGAGAAAGTACAGAGCGAGTAACTATGGTTACTCGTTTTGTTACTGTTAATGCAAACATTGTTACTCGGAAAGTAGGTAAATGACACGACCTCTTATGTATATATATATATATATATATATATATGTATATAGGGAGTGAGTTAGCTATCTTCACTTTTATATTTCCTTTCTTCATTTAGTTTTTTGTGAAATTTTTTGTCACATTTTTTTTTTTTTTTTTTTTTTTTTTTTTTTTTTTTTTAAATTAGAGATGACCATTGCAAATTTAATGTTAATTTTAAATGTATAAACACATTTTTAGAAATGGGTAAACAAATCATGTAACTATTGTTATTCAGTTTGTTTCTATTAATGCATAAGTTAAGTTGAACTTAAATTAAATTAAATAAAAAATTCAAAGCCAAATTTTCTAATTTTTCAATAATCAACTAAAAATCTTTACAGAAAAATTTAATTTAGAGCAATTTTATTACTCTATTTTCCCATTTAGTTCTTTGTTAAACTATGACATTCCTTTTTCTCTTTAATTAGACATAGCTATAGCATATTCAAAGTTAATTTTAAATTAATAAACAAATGTGTAAAAACACATAAACAAACCGAGTAACTATGGTTACTCGCTTTGTTACTATTAAAGCAGCCACTGTTAATCAAAACGGAAAGTAGAGAAAGTACAGAACGAGTAACTATGGTTACTCGTTTTGTTACTGTTAAAGCAAACATTGTTACTCGAAACGGAAAGTAGATAAATGACACGACATTCTTAATATATATATATATATATGCATATATAAAGAAAAAATTAGATATCTTTCATTCTCTTATTTCCTTTAGTTTTTTTTTTTTTTTTTTTTTTTTTAATTATAATAGTTACATTTTCTTTAATTAGAGATGACCATTGCAAATTTAAAGTTAATTTTAAAAGTATAAACACATTTTAAAAAGGGGGTAAACAAATCAAGTAATTATTGCTATTCATTTTTTTACTATTAAAGCATAAGGTCAGTTTGAAGTTAAATTAAATTAAATAAAAAAAATCAAAGCTAAATTTTCTAATTGTTTCATCAACTAAAAGGCTTCACAGAAAAATTTAATTTGGAGAAATTTTATTTATTTATTTATTTATTCCATTTACTTGTTTGTTAAATTATAACATTCGTCTTTTCTTTAAATAGACATGCCTATAGCACATTCATTGCTTATTTTTAATGCATAAACAAATGTACAAAAACTTATAAACAAACCGAGTAATCATGGTTACTCGCTTTGTTACTATTAAAGCAACCATTGTTACTCAAAACGGAAAGTAGAGAAATTACATAATTTTCTGAGGAATACACACACACATAAATAAATAAATATATATTGTGAAGAAATCACATGTATCTACGCTTTGTGTTTTTTTTTTTTTCCATTAACATATTTGTCAAATTACAGCAATGAGAAATTTAAATTTCACATTTAATATTACTTTGAAATGCACATACCAGGCGAGTCGTAGGAAAAACTGACAATAACTTTAATGTCCCAACCCACCTCCCGCTCGGTCGATGTCTTTTTCTTGTCAAATTTTCATTTTTTTTTTCCCCCCAAGTGTGAGTTTAAAAGTGTGAGTTTTTTTCGTTTTCATCCCATGCTTTTTCGATGGATTTTTAGCCTCTTCCCCCTGTGTTTTTCACTTTAAAGTGTGGTGGAAATTAGAAGCACATATCGAAATAAAAAATAATATATCATCGTATACTTACATAAAGCATTAAACAAAGAAATTTTTTTCTTTAAACGATTAAATTTTATGCTATACTTTAATAATAAATTAATTACTTATTTTTTAATCTTTTAATAATTATTTGTCTGGCATATTTGAAATAAACATAAAAGGTTTAATTATGTTCAGTTTATGCAATACTTTTTTATTTTCTCTGTGTTAATATTTCCAGACCCGAAATTAAAATGAGTTTGGTGCCTTTAAATTGATAATAATGCTTCGATTTGTCTAAATATTTATTACATATATAAAATATTTCAATTTTCCATTTAATTGATGCACTTTTCAGAATTTACGTTTTCTTTAAAAAATGACACGTTTACTGTTTACATGATTTGTGCAAATATTTCTAACTGTGGAATTTTGTATTTATATTTTACAGCCTTTTGAAAGTAAATTAATTAGTAATATATTATGAAACGTAAATTTCGTAATTTTTATTGTAAATAAATTTATTGTAAATAAGTCATTGTAAATAAATTGCGTAATATTCCAGATCATAGATATAGTAATTTATATAAATCTATAATCTCCATGTTTTAAGCCAGATATTTTTTATTTCATCGGTAAATTATTGCAACAGCCATTGTAATTGAAAGTCGGAATTGAAAACTTCAGTGACTTAAAACTCAGTATTAGAATAAAATTATTATGCCGAAGTTGTACGTGTCTTTTAATTGTTCCAATAAATTCGTTAAAGTAAGTGATATACCTTTTCATACGTAAATATATTCGACATATCGCTGTATGTCTAGTTTATTTCACTAATTTATGAAAAATATAATTTTTTAATCAGCTGCCTCGTTATTATTAAGATGTAAATACTGTTATTATATTTAATGGATAATAATTATTTTTTTTTTAATTTAATATTTTATATAAGTAAGTGATATGGAATTTTCATACTTCATTTAAATAAAAATAGGAGTGGCGCAACTAAAGTACGCTAGTTAAAAAATAAATAAATGAAAAAGTTTAATTTAAAGGAAAGGTGAAATGAAACTTAACAAAATCTACATATCTTACACTATTTTATATAAAGAGTAATAATAATAAAAATACTATTCCGTGAATTATTAGTAGAAAAATTATTCATAAATTTTATTTGCTAAAACATCTGTGTGTTTTCAAATGCTATGAAAACTCTCTCTAATACAAGCGCAATTATACTCTCACTCTCATAGCCTCCTACTGAGGAATCACATTTTATTCCGCGACGATTAACCTATACCTTACTACAATATCTATGCTCCAGGCAGCTAAAAATAGCTTAATTAGCTTATCTAGCACATCTGAGTAACAGAAATAATAAAGATACTTAGGTTGCCGTAACGAGAATTTTTCCGCATAACCGAGTAACAAGCAGGAAGCAGTCTGGGTTCGAGATTGCATTTTCACACACCGTCAGATGGCACTTATATTTATCAAATCTTATACGATACACAATGTGTATTGATGATTGCCTAATAAATCATTTTCGAGTAACTTCAAAAAAAGTGGTGTGTAGTACAAATAACAGCGTCAGGAAGGTCATGGCATGCTTAAACGCTTCGAGTAACCGAGAAAAGTTACTCACAACGTCAGAGGTTACTCGCTATGTTGGTGTGTAAACAAGTTTAGTTACTCGGAAGGGCTGGTAGGTAAACGCACACACACACACACACACACAGGCAAAATTTTCTGAAGTCATTTTCGGCTTTCATGGGGTGTGAAACGTGTAGATATCGCAAAATTTTTCGATTCCGACAAATTTACAGACAAAACTCTGATTTTATTAATATAGATTTATTTATTTTTTTAACTGGTTTTGTTTTGTGATAAGAATTATAACAACTTTTATTTTAATCTTACAAACCATTACCTTTTAATATGATAGCAAACAAGTCCTTCCGGCTTATTCGGAAGGGTAGGTTGATTTCTTTTTTCTTATCAAGCAGCCGTCATTTTGTTTCAAAATGGCGGCTACAAATTATAAACGAATTAGTAGAAATATTGATGTAGGCTATCTACATATGGAGTTTTAAGAAAATTGGTTCATAAATACCTTTTTATGTGAATTTAAACTTTTCAAGTGGCCGGTGCTTGGAAACAAGATGGTGGGCCAAGTTGACAAATATATCAAATGCATTTGTGAGATAAGACTACTGTACAAATATAGTTCGAATTAATTCAGAATCTCAGAAGTCATCGTGTTGAAAAATTAAGTGGCTGCCACTTGGATCAAAATGGCAGAGAAAGGTGCTCAGTGAACTAATTAATCTAAGATATTGTTGCAAATTTGAAAATAATTCAATTTTTTGGGGGGTAGAAATTCTTTCAAAGAGGCTTAGTAAGTTGATTAAATGTTAATTTTTTGCATTTCTAGTTTGTTTTAACGTTAAAATAGCCTAATTTCCCCTTAAAAACGCATTAAAAAGCTCCAATATGGCAGGTAATGGATTTGGCGCCAAATTTGGCGACTTTTCCACTTGGCGAATTTTTTGGCGATTTTTAGCGAGAAAATCCATAGTTCATTATAAATTTCATTGAGACACTTATATAGTCTATGTATACATCAAAATTCAAACAAATTCGGAATACGCTTTTTACAATTTGAAATTGAAATTTCCAAGTGGTCTCCACTTGAAAACAAAATGGTGGAGCAACTTGGTTAAGAGACTCATCTAAGTTATTCATAACACAAGTTAAAACACTGTCCAAATTTGGTTCGATTTGGAGTATTATTTCGGAAGTTATCGTGATTTTAAATTTTCAAGTGGTAGCCTGATTTCAAGTGGTCCCGCTTAACTTAACATATCCGCCACTTTATTAAAAATGGTGGATACGTTTATTAATAAACTTCATATAGACACTTATATAGTCTATGTATACATCAAAATTTAAACAAATTCAGAATACGCTTTTTACAATTTGAATTTGAAAATATCAAGTGGTCTCCACTAGAAAACAAAGTGGTTGAACAACTTGGTTAAGAAACTCATCTAAGGTATCCATAGCACAAGTTAAGACGCTGTCCAAATTTCGTTCCATTTGGAGTATTATTTCGGCTGTTATCGCGATTTAAAATTTTCAAGTGGTAGCCTGATTTCAAGTGGTCCCACTTAAGATATCCGCCACTTTATTAAAAATGTCAGACAAATTTCATTAATAAAGTTCATTGAGACCCTTATGTAGTCTAGATTTACAAAAAAAATTCAAGCAAATCGCTTTTTACAATGTGGGTTAGAAATATTCAAGTGGCTGCCACTTGAAAACAAAAAGTCGGAGCAACTTGGTTAACGAACTCATCCAAGATATTCATAATAACGCAAGTTAAGACACTGTCCAAATTTGGTTCGATTTGGAATATTATTTCGGAAGTTATCGGGATTTTAAATTTTCAAGTGGTAGCCTGATTTCAAGCGGGCCTGCTTAACATAAGATATCTGCCACTTTATTAAAAATGGTGGATACGTTCATTAATAAACTTCATTGAGACACTTATATAGTCTATATATATATCAAAATTCAAACGAATTCGGAATACGCTTTTTACAATTTGAATTTGAAAATTTCAAGTGGTCTCCACTTGAAAACAAAATGGTGGAGCAACTTGGTTAAGAAACTCATTCAAGATATTCATAACACAAGTTAAGACGCTGTCCAAATTTGGTCGATTTGGAGTATTATTTCAGAAGTTATCATGATTTTAAATTTTCAAGTGGTAGCCTGATTTCAAGTGGCCCCACTTAACTTAAGATATCCGCCACTTTATTAAGTTCATTTAGACCCTTATGTAGTCTAGATTTACATAAAAATTCAAGCAAATCTTGCTTTAAATACAATTTTTACAATGTGGGTTAGAAATATTCAAGTGGCTGCCACTTGAAAACAAAAAGTCGGAGCAACTTGGTTAACGAACTCATCCAAGATATTTATAAGATCAGTTCACTGTCCAAATTTGGTTCGATTTGGAGTATTATTTCGGGAGTTATCGTGATGACAAAATTTTCATTATAGATAGATATATATATAGATAAACGAAGTGATTGCAATAGGTCGATTTCTAAAGAAATCAACCTAAAAATTTTTAAAGGGTATAGATTTAAAAGTACAGTAAAAAGAGTAGTCATTAACGCATTACTGCTATTACGACTTTAAAAAATTCGCATATTAAAGCTCGTTCAAAACTTTTGACATTTAGTATTTTCTGCAAGCATTTAATGCTTGACCACGGAGGGGAGGAGGTGCTGTTTGCACATTTGTTTTTGTTCTAATTTGTAAATTCTTAATAAAAACCTGATATTGTTTTTTTTTTTTTTTTTTTTTTACATTCTTTCGATTTGCCTCGCTCGATTTACTTGAAATGTGCCTAGTTTTGTGAAATAATTATTGAGGAGGTGTTTTTCATTTCATGACAAGAATAAGTAAATTGGCAATATACACTGATGGAAAAAAAAATCCCAACACCAGGAAGGAGCTGTGCTAGATAAACGAAATTTGGTAGGCGTGTTTATACATCTGAAAGATGACGTCGATTCAAATTTCGAGCTACGCGCATAAGTGTGGCGCTAGTAGCGACACTATGAACATGCAAATGAGGTTTGCTTTAAATAAGCGCTGTAAGGTTCGTGATCGTTATTTACAGTTGAGATTTGACGTAGTGGGTTAATGTTAGTCAAGGATGCCTCTAAGAAGACGAAGAAGCCATTATCAACAGCTCACTGAGTTTGAACAAGGTCGTGTAGTAGGGCTACGAGAAGGTGGGTTTTCTTTCCGCGATATTGCAGAAAGACTTGGCAGGAATGTATCCACTGTGCATGAGTGTTGGCAGCAGTGGTCAAGGGAAGGTACTGCCTCAAGAAGACCGGGTTCCGGGCGGCCACGTGGCACTACTGAAAGGGAAGACCGTCGTGTTCGGCGTATGGCTGTGGCTAATCGTACTGCGTATGCAACTGAAATTCGAGCTGCAGTTGGCACCACAGTGATACAACAAATCGATTACTTCAAGGACAGCTCCGAGCCAGACGCCCTGTAGCGTGCATTCCACTGACTCCAAACCACTGCCGTTTGCGACGTGAGTGGTGTCAAGCTAGAGCTCATTGGAGGACGGAGTGGAGATCTGTTGTGTTTTCTGATGAAAGCCGGTTCTGCCTTGGTCGCAGTGATAGCCGTGTGTTGGTTAGAAGGAGGCCAGGTGAACGCCTGCTAGCGACCTGTCTGCGGCCTAGACACACAGGACCTACTCCTGGAGTTATGGTTTGGGGAGCAATTTCGTATGACAGCAGGAGCACTCTCGTGGTTATCCCACGCACCCTGACTGCAAATTTGTACGTCAGTCTAGTGATACAACCTGTTGTGCTGCCCTTCATGAACAGCATTCAAGGGGGTGTTTTCCAACAGGATAACGCTCGCCCTCATACCGCTGTTGTAACCCAACATGCTCTACAGAGTGTCGACATGTTGCCTTGGCCTGCTAGATCACCAGATCTTTCTCCAATCGAGCACGTATGGGACATCATTGGACGACAACTCCAGCGTCATCCACAACCAGCATTAACCGTCCCTGCATTGACCGCCCAAGTGCAACAGGCATGGAACTCCATCCCACAAACTGATATCCGACACCTGTACGACACAATGCATGCACGTTTGCATACTTGCATTCAAAATTCTGGCGGTTACACCGGTTACTAATGTACCAACATTTCACATTTGAAATGGCTCTTCTCGCCAATGGCTCTACCTGTGATCTTGAAACTTTAATCAATTAAATATGTTACCTAGACAAATGTATTGCTGAAATTTCATTACTGTACAATAATTTTTTCTTGGTGTTGGGATTTTTTTTTCCATCAGTGTAGATAAGTGAAATACAATATAAAAAGTCTCTGGGAATAATGAGGAAAATAAATAAAGAAGACATAAAATAAAATAAATGTTAATAAAACTTTTCCTTTCTTTCTCTTTCTTTTTCATTTTTCATTTTTTTTTTTTTTTTTCACCTGGAAATTGTTTAGTAACGTTTCTCTTCTTATTTCTTTTTTATTTGTATTATTTTATTATATTCTTAGTAGATTTTTTTTTTATCATGCTTATTTTCCTTTTCCTTTTTTTTTTTTTTTTTTTTTCATTTCATTTATTTCATTTTACATCAGAATTTCTGAAGGATACTTAATGTTTTTTCCAATGGTTTATGTGCGTTGCTAATTTACCATCGGACTCATATTTATTTATTTTTTCGTTTTATTATCCATTATTTTTTCGTCTTATGAAGGATTGTTCTTCATTACTTGAACTTGAAACATTTCTTGCATATATTTTTTTCAATTATTATTCCATACTGATTTTTATATATATATATATATATATATATATATATGCATGTAGGTATATATTGTTTATTGCACAGAAAGCTATTACTTATTTTAACAGTTTTTACTCTCAACTCTAAATAACAAAAAAAAAAAAAAAAAAAAAAAAA